>FLSR01004880.1:18048313-18097273 GCA_900092035.1 Leuciscus waleckii | reverse complement strand
ACACACACACACACACACACACACACACACACACAAACACACACATTTAGACCACTTAACTTAGTGATTGATTGCTGTCAGGATTTGAAGAGACTTTCAACCAGCATAACAAAAAACTATTTCTGGAACAAATCACCTACCCTACCTTGTTTAAGCAATATACAGAACAAGTTCCCAAATACTACACAATCCCTCAAAAGCTGACGTAGATCAGACCACACGAATACCAAACACAACTCAACAGCAATATTAGGTTACCAGCAGCTGCTTAACAAACTTCCACAAAAACTTCTTCAAAGCTGTGTAATGCCTAGCTAGGCAGCACGGTGGCGCGCACGTACATGACGCCCACCTCACTAGGTTTGAGACACAGCCCTAGGATACAGTTGCCATAAATAGTGCACACTGCTCTGGGTAATAAATGAATGCGTTCATGCGATCCCTCACCTCGCTCCTAGAAACTCCGTTTGCTCTTCTTTTGCTCTCAGCACGGCTTCAGTATTGCTGGTGTAAGCGGTTAACACGACACCCTGCTCGTCCTGCTGTCGACTCATCTTCAGTGCCACATTATTAGGGAAGTTTCGGTGTAACTTCGGACGAACTGCGGCCGCTCGACTCTCCCCTGACAACATGAATAATCAGAGTCATGAAGCTCCGCCCCCTGGGCGGCGACACGACCAATCCTGGCGTGGCGAAGACTCGTCTAATGAATATTAATCACGTTATGTCACGCTTACCCACCTGATTGGCTGAAATGCATACGTTGTTACTGTTTATTATGGTGAAAGCTTGACTCATGAATATTAATAGCTTATGTACACATAAAAGATACGAGACTCATGTTGTACTGCTCTAAAAAAAACGATTAAACGTTTTAAATTAGACAGTAAACTTCAGTCAGTCCCTCAGAGATTAAATCATGTTTATATACTGTTGCACAGCGGCATCTATTGATCCCCAGTGATTTACCTCAGCTCGCATCTCAGCTGATGTGTATTAATTTAATTACCTTAGTTCCGTTAATTAATAATGGCACCTCATTTCTATCGGTCAGGTATAGTGTATTATTCTGTCACGAATAAAGCTATGTTGAGACCAAAAATCCTTCAGTTGATCAGTGATATTTTCCACCACATCGATTTCTGATTCTGACTGATCTATCTCCCGTTGCTCGTTTTCCTGCTGTTCTAATTAGTCTTAGCAGTCCATCTTCGGGATCTCTTTTTATCAGAAACACCATCAGCTTTACTCGTGGATATGGAAAATGAAAATATGCTTGACTGCGTTATTGACATTTTGGCGATATGAACTAATTTACAGTAGTCAACATTTGAAGTGGATCAACAAAAGTTCTTCTAAGTTATCCTAAGAGTAAAACGGGTATTGATCAGAATTAATTTATAACTTTGATGAAAGGTTTTGATCAAATGTTGACTCCTGTATATTAGAATAATTCATCAGGTATTACTCTCTCCAAACTTTATGCTACTGTCTAAACTTTACGTTTTACTGTGTGCAAAACAATAAGCAGTAAGCACCAACCAATGGTAGTGATTATGACCTGAAAGCTGATCAAAATATATGCTGAGGAGTGAGGACCAATAGCGAAACATAACCTCCAAATAAATCTGCATTAACCCGCACTTGCTCTGTCTCTCACGGTGCCGGAACGCAACAATCCCAAATCTGACATTTTCCGGAACAGGATCCGGCTCAAATTAAGTACTGGCTGTACGCGAGCCTGGCTCCGGTGGAAGAGTGACCTCCGACCCGACGAGTGACCTCTGACCCGACGCGTGACGAGTGATCTCTGACCCGACGCATGATGATTGACCTCTGACCCGACGCGTGACGAGTGACCTCTGACCCGATGAGTGACCTCTGACCTGACGAGTGACCTCTGACCCGACTAGTGATTAGTGACCTGACCCGACGCGTGATTAGTGACCTCTGACCCGACGCGTGATTAGTGACCTCTGACCTGAACGAGTGACCTCTGACCCGAAGCCTGGCGAGTGACCTCTGACCCGACGCGTGACGAGTGATCTCTGACCCGACGCATGATGATTGACCTCTGACCCGACGCGTGACGAGTGACCTCTGACCCGACGCGTGATTAGTGACCTCTGACCCGACGCGTGATTAGTGACCTCTGACCCGACGCGTGATTAGTGACCTCTGACCCGACGCGTGATTAGTGACCTCTGACCCGACGCGTGATTAGTGACCTCTGACCCGACGCGTGATTAGTGACCTCTGACCCGACGCGTGATTAGTGACCTCTGACCCGACGCGTGATTAGTGACCTCTGACCCGACGCGTGATTAGTGACCTCTGACCCGACGCGTGATTAGTGACCTCTGACCCGACGCGTGATTAGTGACCTCTGACCCGACGCGTGATTAGTGACCTCTGACCCGACGCGTGATTAGTGACCTCTGACCCGACGCGTGATTAGTGACCTCTGACCCGACGCGTGATTAGTGACCTCTGACCCGACGCGTGATTAGTGACCTCTGACCCGACGCGTGATTAGTGACCTCTGACCCGACGCGTGATTAGTGACCTCTGACCCGACGCGTGATTAGTGACCTCTGACCCGACGCGTGATTAGTGACCTCTGACCCGACGCGTGATTAGTGACCTCTGACCCGACGCGTGATTAGTGACCTCTGACCCGACGCGTGATTAGTGACCTCTGACCCGACGCGTGATTAGTGACCTCTGACCCGACGCGTGATTAGTGACCTCTGACCCGACGCGTGATTAGTGACCTCTGACCCGACGCGTGATTAGTGACCTCTGACCCGACGCGTGATTAGTGACCTCTGACCCGACGCGTGATTAGTGACCTCTGACCCGACGCGTGATTAGTGACCTCTGACCCGACGCGTGATTAGTGACCTCTGACCCGACGCGTGATTAGTGACCTCTGACCCGACGCGTGATTAGTGACCTCTGACCCGACGCGTGATTAGTGACCTCTGACCCGACGCGTGATTAGTGACCTCTGACCCGACGCGTGATTAGTGACCTCTGACCCGACGCGTGATTAGTGACCTCTGACCCGACGCGTGATTAGTGACCTCTGACCCGACGCGTGATTAGTGACCTCTGACCCGACGCGTGATTAGTGACCTCTGACCCGACGCGTGATTAGTGACCTCTGACCCGACGCGTGATTAGTGACCTCTGACCCGACGCGTGATTAGTGACCTCTGACCCGACGCGTGATTAGTGACCTCTGACCCGACGCGTGATTAGTGACCTCTGACCCGACGCGTGATTAGTGACCTCTGACCCGACGCGTGATTAGTGACCTCTGACCCGACGCGTGATTAGTGACCTCTGACCCGACGCGTGATTAGTGACCTCTGACCCGACGCGTGATTAGTGACCTCTGACCCGACGCGTGATTAGTGACCTCTGACCCGACGCGTGATTAGTGACCTCTGACCCGACGCGTGATTAGTGACCTCTGACCCGACGCGTGATTAGTGACCTCTGACCCGACGCGTGATTAGTGACCTCTGACCCGACGCGTGATTAGTGACCTCTGACCCGACGCGTGATTAGTGACCTCTGACCCGACGCGTGATTAGTGACCTCTGACCCGACGCGTGATTAGTGACCTCTGACCCGACGCGTGATTAGTGACCTCTGACCCGACGCGTGATTAGTGACCTCTGACCCGACGCGTGATTAGTGACCTCTGACCCGACGCGTGATTAGTGACCTCTGACCCGACGCGTGATTAGTGACCTCTGACCCGACGCGTGATTAGTGACCTCTGACCCGACGCGTGATTAGTGACCTCTGACCCGACGCGTGATTAGTGACCTCTGACCCGACGCGTGATTAGTGACCTCTGACCCGACGCGTGATTAGTGACCTCTGACCCGACGCGTGATTAGTGACCTCTGACCCGACGCGTGATTAGTGACCTCTGACCCGACGCGTGATTAGTGACCTCTGACCCGACGCGTGATTAGTGACCTCTGACCCGACGCGTGATTAGTGACCTCTGACCCGACGCGTGATTAGTGACCTCTGACCCGACGCGTGATTAGTGACCTCTGACCCGACGCGTGATTAGTGACCTCTGACCCGACGCGTGATTAGTGACCTCTGACCCGACGCGTGATTAGTGACCTCTGACCCGACGCGTGATTAGTGACCTCTGACCCGACGCGTGATTAGTGACCTCTGACCCGACGCGTGATTAGTGACCTCTGACCCGACGCGTGATTAGTGACCTCTGACCCGACGCGTGATTAGTGACCTCTGACCCGACGCGTGATTAGTGACCTCTGACCCGACGCGTGATTAGTGACCTCTGACCCGACGCGTGATTAGTGACCTCTGACCCGACGCGTGATTAGTGACCTCTGACCCGACGCGTGATTAGTGACCTCTGACCCGACGCGTGATTAGTGACCTCTGACCCGACGCGTGATTAGTGACCTCTGACCCGACGCGTGATTAGTGACCTCTGACCCGACGCGTGATTAGTGACCTCTGACCCGACGCGTGATTAGTGACCTCTGACCCGACGCGTGATTAGTGACCTCTGACCCGACGCGTGATTAGTGACCTCTGACCCGACGCGTGATTAGTGACCTCTGACCCGACGCGTGATTAGTGACCTCTGACCCGACGCGTGATTAGTGACCTCTGACCCGACGCGTGATTAGTGACCTCTGACCCGACGCGTGATTAGTGACCTCTGACCCGACGCGTGATTAGTGACCTCTGACCCGACGCGTGATTAGTGACCTCTGACCCGACGCGTGATTAGTGACCTCTGACCCGACGCGTGATTAGTGACCTCTGACCCGACGCGTGATTAGTGACCTCTGACCCGACGCGTGATTAGTGACCTCTGACCCGACGCGTGATTAGTGACCTCTGACCCGACGCGTGATTAGTGACCTCTGACCCGACGCGTGATTAGTGACCTCTGACCCGACGCGTGATTAGTGACCTCTGACCCGACGCGTGATTAGTGACCTCTGACCCGACGC
Source organism: Leuciscus waleckii (assembly GCA_900092035.1). Classification (NCBI taxonomy): domain Eukaryota; kingdom Metazoa; phylum Chordata; class Actinopteri; order Cypriniformes; family Leuciscidae; genus Leuciscus; species Leuciscus waleckii. Next base: position 18,092,249 of record FLSR01004880.1, on the reverse strand, counting down.
GTGATTAGTGACCTCTGACCCGACGCGTGATTAGTGACCTCTGACCCGACGCGTGATTAGTGACCTCTGACCCGACGCGTGATTAGTGACCTCTGACCCGACGCGTGATTAGTGACCTCTGACCCGACGCGTGATTAGTGACCTCTGACCCGACGCGTGATTAGTGACCTCTGACCCGACGCGTGATTAGTGACCTCTGACCCGACGCGTGATTAGTGACCTCTGACCCGACGCGTGATTAGTGACCTCTGACCCGACGCGTGATTAGTGACCTCTGACCCGACGCGTGATTAGTGACCTCTGACCCGACGCGTGATTAGTGACCTCTGACCCGACGCGTGATTAGTGACCTCTGACCCGACGCGTGATTAGTGACCTCTGACCCGACGCGTGATTAGTGACCTCTGACCCGACGCGTGATTAGTGACCTCTGACCCGACGCGTGATTAGTGACCTCTGACCCGACGCGTGATTAGTGACCTCTGACCCGACGCGTGATTAGTGACCTCTGACCCGACGCGTGATTAGTGACCTCTGACCCGACGCGTGATTAGTGACCTCTGACCCGACGCGTGATTAGTGACCTCTGACCCGACGCGTGATTAGTGACCTCTGACCCGACGCGTGATTAGTGACCTCTGACCCGACGCGTGATTAGTGACCTCTGACCCGACGCGTGATTAGTGACCTCTGACCCGACGCGTGATTAGTGACCTCTGACCCGACGCGTGATTAGTGACCTCTGACCCGACGCGTGATTAGTGACCTCTGACCCGACGCGTGATTAGTGACCTCTGACCCGACGCGTGATTAGTGACCTCTGACCCGACGCGTGATTAGTGACCTCTGACCCGACGCGTGATTAGTGACCTCTGACCCGACGCGTGATTAGTGACCTCTGACCCGACGCGTGATTAGTGACCTCTGACCCGACGCGTGATTAGTGACCTCTGACCCGACGCGTGATTAGTGACCTCTGACCCGACGCGTGATTAGTGACCTCTGACCCGACGCGTGATTAGTGACCTCTGACCCGACGCGTGATTAGTGACCTCTGACCCGACGCGTGATTAGTGACCTCTGACCCGACGCGTGATTAGTGACCTCTGACCCGACGCGTGATTAGTGACCTCTGACCCGACGCGTGATTAGTGACCTCTGACCCGACGCGTGATTAGTGACCTCTGACCCGACGCGTGATTAGTGACCTCTGACCCGACGCGTGATTAGTGACCTCTGACCCGACGCGTGATTAGTGACCTCTGACCCGACGCGTGATTAGTGACCTCTGACCCGACGCGTGATTAGTGACCTCTGACCCGACGCGTGATTAGTGACCTCTGACCCGACGCGTGATTAGTGACCTCTGACCCGACGCGTGATTAGTGACCTCTGACCCGACGCGTGATTAGTGACCTCTGACCCGACGCGTGATTAGTGACCTCTGACCCGACGCGTGATTAGTGACCTCTGACCCGACGCGTGATTAGTGACCTCTGACCCGACGCGTGATTAGTGACCTCTGACCCGACGCGTGATTAGTGACCTCTGACCCGACGCGTGATTAGTGACCTCTGACCCGACGCGTGATTAGTGACCTCTGACCCGACGCGTGATTAGTGACCTCTGACCCGACGCGTGATTAGTGACCTCTGACCCGACGCGTGATTAGTGACCTCTGACCCGACGCGTGATTAGTGACCTCTGACCCGACGCGTGATTAGTGACCTCTGACCCGACGCGTGATTAGTGACCTCTGACCCGACGCGTGATTAGTGACCTCTGACCCGACGCGTGATTAGTGACCTCTGACCCGACGCGTGATTAGTGACCTCTGACCCGACGCGTGATTAGTGACCTCTGACCCGACGCGTGATTAGTGACCTCTGACCCGACGCGTGATTAGTGACCTCTGACCCGACGCGTGATTAGTGACCTCTGACCCGACGCGTGATTAGTGAATTTGCAAGACCTACAAACTTTTTACCGTAATAAATGTTTAGATATCTTTACATTTAAGTCTTTCTTTTTTGTCTTGTTTTTTTATTTTTTTTATTTACATCATTGTCTAACTGTAACTGTTTTTTGTTTTGTGCGATGATGTTGTTGAAGTGTTTTCTTTCACTATTTTTATATTTTTGTTATTCTTAATATTTTTTGTTGTGTTCTGATTCTGTTATTTCACATTGTAAACTGAATATTGAAATAATAAAGCATAAAAAAACGATTAATAAAAAGCATGTACAGATGTGCTGGATGTTTGTGGGACGCCTGTGGGATTGTTTCAGCATGGTCTCAACAAACACATGACCTCAGGAATCATTCATGTGACGTCCGAAGCATGATGGGACAAGGGACAAAGTTTAGTACTGAGTTTTAGGGTTTGGCATTAATGACAAATGTTGTTTTTATCTCGCATTTGCTTTGTTCACCTTTATCATGCATGCTTTTTTTGTGCAACTTTTCACATTTTTGGATTATTTTGGCTTACGCATTTGGTCTTTTTTTTCGAGTTTTTGTTGTTTTCTTCAATTGACATCTTGGACAACACAGTGCAATATTTTGACCAAAACACCAGAAATAGGGGTACAGTAGGAGTCCATTTCTGTCCCCCAAGGTACAATCTACACTAACGTACCCCATAGGGCTTATTATTGGACCTCAAGGTACATATATGTATCTTTTTGAGGATCAAAAAGCATTAAAAGGTACATATATGTACCGTTTCTTTTAAAGTTTAAGGTACAATATTTTACCCTTGAGGGTACAGCCCCAGTGACAAGCCATTGTACCACTAAAGGTACAATTATGTCCTTTATTTTCTGAGAGTGCAGTGTTAACAATCTTCAGGAAGTCTTCTTACTCATAGATAACTTAGGGTGGGAAAACATGAGCAGAGAGCCACTGGCAGGTTTGAGAGTCTTTGTCGAGCTCGTCTTCAGTTGTGATACTGCCCTCTAGTGTTCACCGCTCACTAATGCGTCTTCAGCCTCTCTCTGTTTCACACAAACAACAAACACATCATTCTGACAGTTTACAGCCATTACCGAGGCTCACCTTCTCATCTGAATCCGTTTCTACATTTACTTTTATGCATTTGGCAGACGCTTTTATCCAAAGCGACTTACGTTGCATTTCAAGGTACACATTTTACATTCTTATCAGTTCTTGCTTTCCCTGGGAATCGAACCCATGACCTTGACCATGACCAACGCTCCACTGTTTGAGCCACACCATGGTCAGTTTTAGAGAGTAACAGGTCAGTTTGATCATCTCTGAGTCTTTATCATTCTTAATAGGCTTAGTTTATTTGTGGCCGTCCACATCTCAACCCTCATGGTGAAACAGACGAGCCAGACACGAGCTCTGAAGCCACATGTAATCACTGGCGTCAGACGCATTTGTCAGTGTCGTGGTTCACATTCTGAGGAGCTCTACAGATTGTAGCTTCAAATTCAGGGCTGATCTTCACCATCATCATCATCTTCATCATGGAAAGCTCAGCTTCATTCAATGAGCTCTTCTTGAGTAAGTAAAAAAAATGTATTTAAAGAAAACAATTTGTCCTTGGATCACTTTTCTAATAATAACTTCTGTATTTGTCATTCAGATTGTGACGAACGACCCTTTTTGTGGAAAGTGCCGTTTCAGTGCAGTCGTTCCCTAGATACGGCCATGAACAGCCGCTTACAGTCAAACTCAGAGCAACACGTGGCATCACAAAAGATACAGCAGCGTCCTAGATTCACATCACGAGGAAGACGGCTGAAAAAGAAACGTTGAGCTCAAACTCAGCACAGAAATCTCATGCTCTGCTGGAGGAAACAGCGCTTCTCCTTTCTCAGGGTGAAATGGATACAGGCCGGCTGAAGAATGGACTGAAATGTTATCTGTTAATAGCAGAGGTGTCAGAGCTGCTCCACACATGCTGCCGTTATCATGCACTTGTAATCAGCGTCTCTCTACATGCTGCTCTTGTTGATGATGCACTACGCGTTTCAGGAAGTTTACTTTCTCCACAAAATTTGATCAAATTTCATCAACATCATCAAATGCATTAATGTTTGCAATGATTTTGACAACCAGTTCAATTGTATTTACAGTTTCAGGCAGAGAAGAAGTCAAAAATCACACAACCACTACTGGAAGAGAAAGGTTTTGGTAATGATATGTAGATATTTGAAGTATTAAAATTCGTCTGAATGTCTTTGCAGTCAAAACAAGGGTCACTTATATAGTAAAGAAAGTTGCACAAACACACTTTATAATCAAAACAATCAAGTTTGTCGGGTTTGAATGGCTAAATCAATAGATAGCGTTGAAGATGAAGACGGTTAATGTGTGTGTTTGTGGTTAGTTAGTGGGTGATGTTTCTGGTTCATGTGATTCTTGAGCAGAACTGGCTTCATACATCCACTAAAATCCCAAAACACCAGCGGATTCAAACACAACGAGACTTCAAACATGATTAACTACAAGTGACATTAGTGAGGAGAAAAATCCAGCAGCATTTGACAGACACAAACGGAAAAGGTTCTGGTAATCATCTGTCAGGATAACTGAGTTAAGTTTATCTCCTTTGACCCTAAAACACAACACAATGCCATGCGTAATTCAACATACTAGTAAAAATTCAAGCAAATACAGGCAGCAAATACATACACTTGATCTAATGCAGTGACTCTTGATCTAAACAGTTTTTTTGTGCGACAAACACATCATTTTCTAAACGATCCCAGCGGTCTCACCGAGAATAAGAAGCCCGGGGTACTCACCAGAGCTGCAGGTAACACACCAGTTTGGTGACCATGACCTCGGGCCGGGGGTCAGAGGGCTGTGTGACCCCCCGTATAGCAGCATGTACTGAGCTCAGTCCTCACGCACCTCACCTGCTTCCCTTCTCTCCGCCTATGCATAATCCCATTAAATGATTAATGAATTTTTGACACCACGAGAGAATCCTCAGACACAGGACGCCGCCAGACAACCTGACCACACACTGCATTGCGAGCAGGAGTTCTTTGCTATTTTACTTTTTCCTCATCTTTATGTTGAATCAGTCATTTTACAGCTGCTTGAATGTATTAAGCAGATCAGAAAGACCTGATCGCCTGTGGAATCTCCCCATGTTTATATATATATTAAATCGGGTGCTGAGATGACCAAATACACCAAATAATAGGCACAATTTGCAATTTGGTAATGCTTTCCACCATAACTATCATGAGGCGGTGGCGTGTTACTGCTAATACTTCATGCACTTAATCCAACCGGATTACAGGACAGCGGCTGTTCAGGATTAGAGCAAACTTTAACTGCACTACTACATCTATAGTTCCCTTCTAAGGGTACGTCTACACGAAATGATGTGCTTAAAACGGAGAGTTTTTCCCTAAGAGTTTTCCGCGTACAGACGACACCATTGTCAAAATGATACCAATTCCCCGGATCCACGAAAACGACTAAAAACGATGTATTCTGCTTCCAGGCCACTAGATGGCGATGAAACACTATAGACTGAACACGTGACACACATGTGCATGACTTCATCGTCTTCACAGATTCGCATTTTTGTTGTTTACACGGAGACGGTGTCGTGAAAACAGCCCCTAAAACTTGTCTAGGTCACATTTCACCACAAATTCAATTGAGAAAAAAGCCTAATTCAGTGCCTGTAGATCTTTTGCATCGTGTCAGTAAACAATTCCCCTCCAAAGTGGATCTTAAACGCTGTGGCATGCAGTTGACGCTATGGGAAAGCTCCTGTGTGAGGCGGTGTCTGAGAGACGTGTCTAAACACGGCAATCTTATTGGTCAAATGTATGGACATGGCGACATAGCATAAAGGCTGATTTATACTTCTGCGTCGGACCTACGCCGGAGCCTCTACGCTGTAGGCAACGCGTTGGTTTTCATTTATACTTCTGCATCGTTGTCCGCGTTGACGCGCAATTACACTTGCAGAGGGAGCATGTGAAACCCTGAGCCGCCGAAATCGCGTCACCAATCAGAAACGTTTGGGGAGGGATTTACATGATGACGACAGCGCAGCGACGCTGAAGGAGATTTCATTACAAAGGTGGATGCCGCCGTGGAACATCACTCGTTCGAATCATAGACAGTATATAAACTAATCAGTTATCGCGTCTGTTTTGAGCGATTTAAACTTACCGTTTTCGTTAAAACCGGAGCAAAGAACAACACTCGAAGCATACGTCATCTCCTTCATCGATCTGATTGGCTTTATGACTATCCAATTGCGCCCAGAGGAATTTGAGCTACGTCGGTTGGTGACGCCCCTTTGGAAATGATTTGTCTACATAGCTTCGCCAGACCCTACACTCAGTTTCAACTGAGAAGGGTCTGGTTTTAACCAGGCTAGATCTGAGGGAGAAACACCCAGAAACTCCTCTTATAATAAGGGTCGTTCCTTACCATTAATGCTTGGAAAATACACATACATCTCCTTCCATTAATAATAATGGCCAGAGCAGTGGCTGGGACATAGTACATAAACCCACCAATGTCCGTTGCCATGATTCTTGGAATTACTTTATTTATCGCAAGAGGAAAAAATTTAGTTTTAGTCGCGTAACATCAGTTAATGGAAACGCCGTCATTTCGCAATAGTTTTTTGTTGACATTTAAAGAAAAAACGCTAAAGTTTTGCGCAAATCTGTAATGGAAATGCGCTTAGTGAGACCATAAACAGATGCCAGAAATGCACGTCGCCAGCTTCTTCGTGTTCAGAAGCTGCATGTTTGTTGAGTGCGTGTCTGTTCTTGTGTGTGTCTTTAGTCAGTAGTTAAGCTGGGTGCACACAGTATGATTTTAGCCACAATTTGACTGTCTGAGACACATTTAGCAAATCCTTAAAGAGTCCTCTGATCCTAGGCTAAATCTGAAGTCTTTAATCGTTAGTTTGACATGCGCACCGACAGCCGATTCATGACCATTGCGATAAAATTTTACCTCGACGAATTCTGGCGGTGTCAGAAGGTTTGATTCACAGTCCTGTAGTGTGATGTCTCCTACGACATCACTGTTGAGATTCACGTGCTGGTTGTTGATGTCTGTGTGTGTCATCGTAGATTAACTTTTCGTGCTCATGTTTGTCAAAAACTGATTGTTATAAAATTGCTGGATCTCATGCTGCAGTAACACAGGGTTAGTGATGTGAATATTAATGGTACAACGCAATTGTTAGATCAGTGAATCAGTCTATTTCATGATGAATATAAAGCCATCAACAGGTAACCATCATCACCTGATCTCATTTCACTTTAGCTTTATTTGCTGCTGCAAATGTGTTTGACAAACACACCGTCACAGCGGCCAAAAAAGACAAAATATATAATAAGAGTTAAGAGCCCAACTAATGGAAACACTGATCACTGTTATGGTGACTTCAAATGAAGCACATTAGAGTTAAACCCCCTGTTAATTCTCAATAAAAACATTTGTGGACGTCTGACAGAAATAAAGTCAGTCTGGTTAGTAATAAGTGAAGCTGTAATAAGTAGACTGTCTGGAAGTCAGTTGTAGTTCTTGTGTTTCTGCTCGTCTCTTTTCCTGTTCTCTTCTTTCCTTCAGTGATTCTGCTTGTTAACAGGCTTATTAAGGCTGAAATGACTCCATATTTAATATACACAGATTTTGTGGCTCAGATAAGGTCCAGTTCTGGTTTATTTCTTTGCTCTTGGCTGACATGTGGCATTGCTATGGCCTGCTTGTCATAGACAGTAAAAGAAATGGACACAGCGACCCCATTGGATTCAACGGAGACAAGTGAAGTCAATTAGAAGCTGTTCTTCCTGATGGCTGAGCGTACTGCGCAGACTCACACTGAGCTTGACGACGTAGATGTGACGTGAGCAACCTGTCTGTCTTCTAGTAGCTGTGCCGAGAGAAATCTGAATCATTCCCTTCCGAAACTTGCAGAGACGGAGAGTGTGAGTAGGAGGTGTCCATGAGCTAGGAGCAGGAGAAACTTTTGCTAAGTATTCTGATTAATTATTTTGTCATTTTGCCTCCACGTCCCCCTGATTGCCCGTGAGCTTCTCCTCCTGTCCATACGGTCATTTCTCTACTGTGCAACAGAGAGTCGCGTGATTATGATGCAATCGTTAGCCTATTTTTACAAAAACTACTTCTACAGGGCCATAACGTAAGATACAAGGTAATGGAGCCTTTTATAATTTTTTTGTGTTTCTTTAGAAATAAATAATGGACAAATGGAGTCTTTAAACCTTGATGTGAGGTGTGTTAAGAGTGTCCGAACCTGCTCGTAAGATCGTCAGAGCCGCCCCGATCGCGAATCGTAAATATTCAACATGTTAAATATTTACGATCAGAAAATCCTGATGTGTGGGGGGAGAACTCCGAGGACAAACGCGCGCACACTCTGGAGATTATCACGTGAAAACGAAACAATATCCAATCAGAAAGCGAGATGATGGAAGACGGAAGCATAACAAACGCAGTCATGGAGCAGCACAAAGTGAAATTGATGTGGACAGCAGAGATGGAGGATCAGCTTGTTGATCAATCCAACAAGTATTGTTGTTCCAACAACAAAATCATTCCAAACACGATCATCGCAATTTCTTCCTGCATATCGTCTGCCATGCTTATTCTGAAGTCTCGCGAGATTTCCTGTGTTCACAGTCGAGACTCTGGTTGAAAATCTGTTGGTGTGTCGTGTGCTGTCTTTGTCACATCATGGAACACACACACTATAGGAGCAAAACGCTTAAATCTAGGATTTGTTGTCCACATGTTTATGGTCCATCACATTTTGAAAGTCTTATAAGATTTGGTGTGTACCCAGCATAAGGGTCTGGCATTGACTAATGAAAATCGGCCAACTCGAGGGATGCACCAAGCATGCATTTGGAAATCTCACTGCACGCAATTGGATAACACTACGACCAATCACTGTCGTGATTGCGCTGTCACTAGCGCTGTCGTCATCCGTTTAGCTCGCCTCTGGCCCGCCTATATCAGATAACCCGATGTGATTGGTGCAGCTTGGCTACAAGGGCATAGTTAATGAGCATCATTACTCGACGCCAGAGTAAAGGCCCTTTCACACTGGATGTGTAACAAAAAGCGAATAGTTCGCGTCAAAACCATTCACATCCGCTGCGACGCGAATTTGCGACGTCTGTGACGTTCAGAGCTTCAACATCCCAAAACTTTCGCGCCGACAGCTGAGAAAACATGGACACTTCATCATCATCATCATCATCCAGTGAAGATGAGCTTTTCATTTTCTTTAAAAGACAGAAAAGAAGGTTTTGTGTGCAGCCAATCTTACAGAACAGAGAGTCTGAAGGGGAGTATATGCTAATGTCCACTCTTAGTTTCCTTTCCTCTCTCCTTTTCCTCTCATCGGTGTCCCTGACGCTTTTCCACAGTTTTTTTGCATCTTCAACTAAACACAGTGGTTTTGTAATGTCAATACACATTACATGTAACACACGAAGTAACAAGTTAAAATCATTCGACTAGAAACTGTAGACATCACACAAAGAATGTATAGTAATACTAAAAGCAGCCCTAAATAGTCTCACTACATCTCGTTACATGTTCAAAGTAAACACGGTCTCGGTCTCTGTCTTTGATGATAATAGTGTTAGCTTTCTATCCCAAATGTAGTTTGGCCTGCTAGCCTACACAGCACAGGACTTTAACACGACTAAAACTATCACACAACAAACTCACAGTCGTGATAGCCGAGTTGGTTGGCAATGCTACGCCCATAGACAGTATATAAACGGCTACGCCACACATCGTCTTTCAAATCCTTGTCCTTGTAGTATGTGATTGGCTGAAGCCTTTTCTGTCGCCGCAAAAGTTTTAAAAAATCAACATCGAAGCGGAAAAAATAAAAGTCGTTTTTTCGCCTCAGCACATTCGCGTTCGGTGTGGAAGCACTCATTACACACACAGCTGATAAAAAAATAAACCCATCGCGCGAATTATTGGCGTCCAGTGTGTAAGGACCTTAAACTCGCTGAGCAAATTCAACTTGTGCTCTCACGAGAACATTCGTATACTCAACTACATACACGGTTAATATTAGCCCAGTCAGAAGAGTTACCTCACCCACATGAAAGTGTTAGAAATGAGTTTTGTCACTGGTTAGAAAGGCCACCAAAACAACATGGTTTACTGGAATTATTTTATCAGCATAAACAGTTTCAAAACAAATCCATAATGCAAAATATTGAGTAGGAATAACAAAACCATTTCAAACTACACCATTATATAAAAAAAAGTTAAAACAGTACAAAACTGAGAATATCGATCCCTGTACATTCTCCTCCGCGTGTCAGAAGTTCTGAAGATCTGCGGGATGTACAAAATTATTTCTGAAGAGTCGGTAAGCCAGGAGTTGCCCTCCAGAAATCATCATCAGTAACCCAGAGCCTAAAGGAGAGAAGACAGACGTACAGTTATCATTACATTACGCACACGAGGAGTGGCCTGATTTCACTTTAGAGAACAGAAGTTACCAAGAGCAATCCACCAGTGCTCTGTTGAGGGAAAATCAGCCATAACTGAAACAAAAACGACAGACAAAACAGGGAGACAATTAGCCATCGTGTGCTTTCAAATATACATTTACAGAGGATATAAAAAGTCTACACCTGTTAAAACAGCCGGTTTTAATACAATGAAACAAAGATAAATCATATCAGAATATCATGATGTTGATCAGTTCATTCTGAACACAGGCACATATGCGTTTATAAAGGGGTGTGGACACTTATGCCGTTAGTTTTGATATTTTTTTCTCTGAAATCAATGTTTTCAGTGGCATTGGCTGAAATTTTTACATCAAATGTGCAAAAGTTATGAAATTATTGACAGTAGTTGAGAAAAGTGATGTTAGGCCTAGAAAAATTGACATCATTTTGTAATCATATTGCGTAAGTTATGCTTGGAGTTGGTTGTTTTATTTGTGATGATAATGCAATGAAACATGCCAAACATAATTTTTAGCCATACAAAGAAATTGAGCATGCAAAAATTGTGAGCCAACCAAATATTAAAAACTGATTAAGTTTTAATGGCTACTGTCAGCCATATACTGTACGTCAGCTTTTTGTTTTTCTTTGCAAAGTAAAATAAAACCTGCAGCTTGCAAAAATAATTTTGTAATATTTTAAAAAATATCATTTATTTTCCTCATATTTTGATGGTTTAATCAGACTCGTAGGGTCATTCAAAGCACATATTCCCTCCGGATGGCAACTACTGTAGATCAATATTTGCTGAAAAAGCTCTCAAATAAAGATAATTCAAAGAGATCTGCCTACATTATTATGCTATATGTCCGTAGAAGCCCTTATATTTTGTGCCTGGTCACTGACCGCCTTCACACCACAGTAATCGATTCGATCAGTCCAAGGTGGACTTCACGCCGTTCACGCAGGACACGCTCCTGTATTTGATCTGGTTGGTGAATACAGTGTCTCTGTTCTTCAGTGTGTCAGTGAGTGTGTGTAGTGAGGTGTGTGTAGATTCACAACATGAAGCTGCAACTTCAAGCTGGATTACTCTGACAGTATAGAAATATTTATTACAGAAATCAAATAGCCACAGGCCAGGGTCACACTTCACTGTATCTGCCTTGGTAAACATACTTTTTCACTAAGCATTACGTCATTTTCTAGAACGGCAACTCTGTGTATTAAGACATTATTCTGTATATTCACTCATCTAATTCATTCAAACGCCACAGTGCAGGTCTCTCAGTGTATATACGGAGAAAGAGCTGAACGCTGCTTTACAGTCGTCTGAGGCTGACAGTGTGTTGTGTGGGTGAAGATGTTTTTCCACTAATAGATGTTATTCAGGCTCTCAAACTCATCATGTACTGTTACAGGTGAAACTGTGCCAATACCTTCCTGTAATTCTGCAATTCACCAAATGGTTTTTATTTATCAAATTATATTATAATAAATTATACTTTTATTTTAACCACTTGGTGGAATTGCCAGACGTTCCCTTAGGGATCATGCGCTGTGCACATCAAAGCATTCTCCAGTATAAATACGCAGCTATAATTCATGTAGGTGATTTTGAAGTATATTTTATGTCGATATACAATACATACTGTTAAAAACTAATCGTGGTATTGATATGTTAAGACTGTCGACTCTATAGAACAATGGCTAGGAAAACTAACTTTACCGCGCTTCGAGAGCCCTCTAGTGGTCGGGAGCATTTCCGTTGTGTTGCTGCTTTATTTCGTTGTGTTGCGGCTCATTTCCGTTGTGAACTTATGTTTGCTTTTTAAATTTCGTTGTGTTGTGCACTACTGGGCCACCGTAGATGATCCAATTCAACCATACTAATAAGCAAAAATCACTTTAGATAAACATCACATTTGTGTTCCTTTTTTTAATTTATTTTTTATTGCTTAAAGCTGCAGTCCTCTTTGTGCCATCTCTGTTCGAAATCTGCAATTGCAGTTATTCGGGGAATTATCAACTTTACGTGGGTTGTGCCTCGGCATGCACAGCACGGATGAATCCAATGTTCTGAGGAGTCAGTCGCCGCACTGGTGTGGATGCTGTCGTTCGCAATCACAGATTCTACTTCTTGGAAGTACTTTTTGGCCGGTTGCAGTCTCTTTTTCCTCCGAAGTCCGAAGTCTTTCGCGTTTGTTCGGGTGAATCTCCAGTTGGTGATTGTCGTTTGAACCTTTCTGGATCCGGCATCAAATTGATAAGTTTAATTATATCAAGTGCTGTGAGAAAAGGCTATAAATCTCCACCTCCATTAGGACCCACACAGACGACAGGGTGAGCGCCCCCTACTGGCCTCACTAACACCTCTTCCAGCAGCAACCTGGTTTTCCCAGGAGTCTCCCATCCAGGTACTAACCAGGCTCAGCCCTGCTTAGCTTCAGTGGGCAACCCCGTCCCAGGAGGGATTCACTCTCTGTTCAGACCCTGCGCCCCTTCAGTGGCTCCACCGCATGAAGGATACCAACGCAAGGATCACCCGTTGGTATCAAGCGATACAGCCTTTTACGTCCGAGGTGGTCCACAGGCTGGGGGCGCAGATGGCTGTAGCCAACCTCCTCTCTAGAAATTGGGAGGGAGGAGGGGATATGTAATGCGAAGTCATTGATGATGATAACTAACCCCTGTTTAGTTTCTGGTGATTGGCGGATAGACGGGATACAAGCGCCCTGCAGACCTGGTACAGCGAGAGAGAGATTCATGCTGCACTGATTGTGTTTGGACTGTTTGTTTTGGTGAACGTGCTCGCCACTCTGATTCTACGTCATTTCTATCTGTGAACGTTCTACATACAGATTATTTTTTTTTATTAATTGTCAAACTATGTTTCTAACTTATTAATTATCAAGTAAAATAAATATAATTATAAATATAAATTATAGATATATCGACCATCAGCCACACAAGATTTTGGCATCTGCAATATTTGTCGACCACTAGTTAATAATCAAGTTATGCTCATATCAAGTTCGTTTTTTTGTTTTGTTTGTTTTGTATCATGTTTATAATTTTAGAATAAAACTGCACGTGTTCACATCCTCGAATCGCCATCAGTGGATTCTCGTTACACTGAGAGACTAAATTAAATTACTTTCTGTGGTTGTTGACAGCATTTTACTGCTTGGCTTGTTTTGAACCCATAATATCAGGCATTCAGGTTAACTTGTCAAATTGATTTGACCAAAATACTTAATCTCAGGTCTTTAATGTGTGTTTAGATGCTCTCACCGGCTACGGTCAGTCCAACATGCAGAAGTGGACAGTGATGGCGTAGTCCCACACACATTCCTCCACGATCCAAGCGAATATCAGACCGCCCAGAACGTACGTCACCTCTGTGGAGATCACACTCACTGTACAACACACACACACACACACACATCTGAAACACAACTGCCGATGCAAACGCATGTTTTATTATGCACAAAACATCAGAGCTTCTCTAATCAGAAGGTTGAGATCAGCAAATCAGCACTTCTTCAGTTTCAAAACTTACCAAGATCCAATTTCTGTGTAAAATAAGTGCTAATTTCCGCTATTGTTAATTGGTACCATCACTAAATTGTGTTGTGTCATGTATTGTTAATATACATCAGCATTATATGTGTCATAATTCTGGTCTTATCTTGTTTAGCTTGTTTGCCAGTGGATTTAAGCCCTGTGTCTAGTTTCAGTCTTCGTGATTTCTTCTGTAAGGCAGGACTCGGGACTCGGGGAACGGCGGGACTCGGGACTCGGGGAACGGCGGGACTCGGGACTCGGGGAACGGCGGGACTCGGGACTCGGGGAACGGCGGGACTCGGGACTCGGGGAACGGCCAACACACAACGTTAAGAACTCACAAAGACTGAAACTAGACACAGGGCTTAATACACAGGCAAACAAGCTAAACAAGATAACAAGGGGGCGGGGCTAATTAGAAACACCTGGGGAGACTAATAGACAAGAAAAACTACAAAGGACTACAAAACATGGCACAGGACAGGAAATGACAAATGTCCACACAAGACAAGAGGAACACAAGACAGGAATTATGACAATATGTAACTCTCAGCATCTGCCTTCCCTTAGGTCATTTTGACCCGAAACTTATTTATTTATTTAAATCTGAGGGGCACAATACCTTAGGACTTGTCACACTTGAACCACGAATACACACAAAATGTTGTACTGGATTTGAGGAGTTTATGTGGTTTTAATAAAAAAAGAAACAAAACCTTTCCTCGCAGGTCAATTAGGAATGAATGGAATGTGAGGAAAGCTTCAGTATTCATGGAAAAAACAAAAAATGCTCCAAATTCAAACTAAAGATGCTAAAATTTTTGCAAAAGTTATTTAATAATGTCTACAAGTGTATCCGAATGCACACTGAAGAGATAAAATCAAGGACTGACTTTAGGACCCAGAGGAACAGGTCATTTGCTCCATATAGAGCTACAAGGCCCTCTAGTGGCAAGAGTCATGAAATATCATGT
Organism: Leuciscus waleckii; assembly: GCA_900092035.1. Lineage (NCBI taxonomy): Eukaryota > Metazoa > Chordata > Actinopteri > Cypriniformes > Leuciscidae > Leuciscus > Leuciscus waleckii. The sequence goes on along the minus strand of FLSR01004880.1, from coordinate 18,077,233 downwards.
TATATTATTTTTTTCCAGAGGAGGGCGGCAAAGACACCAGAAGTGAGCCAATGTGACATATTGAGCTGATCTGAGCTGGTTTATGCATGTTTTGAAAAGTTTATTTAATTTAAGTTAAAAGAATGTGAGGGATGTGCTTGAATTTATTATTTATTGATAAAAATCATAATACATATAATCTCCCCAAAAAACTATTTAAAAATAGAAAAAATATTATAAAAATGAAATGATATGACCTTTCTGGACGTATAATTTTAGGGCTTCGGGTAATTTTTACCCGCGATGGAAGGATCTGTTACTATAATTTTAGGGCTTCGGGTTATTTTTACCCGCGATGGAAGGATCTGTTACAGAATGAGAGGATTAGGGTTAAACAGCCCTGAACTGCAGATCATAATGCAAAGTTTGTGTGACTGCAAGTGTTAGTCTTGAGCCAGTGTTCAGTCAACTACAACTTTACACAACATACAGTATCTACTGTATCCTTGAACCAAGCCTACCTAAATATTTTGGACTTTGCCATGATGGTTGAGTGGTGTAGTCGAAAGGCGCTAACAAGCTGTCAACCTCGTCGACCCTGATTACAACAAACAAACAAACAAACAAACAAACAAACAAACAAACAAACAAACAAACAGCAACAAATAAACACCCAAACAGCTTGATTCAATTCTGTAACATTAGTTCAGATCAAGAATGTGATAACGTTAATAGTTTACTACTGTTATTAAGTTTATTGTAGCTAAAAAACAACAACAAATGGATTAGGAGAGTAGAATCCAATTTGCATCAAAAATTATCCTGCTCTATTCTAATTTTGCATCACAAAATTCAGGGGACCGGGGCCTCTTTTATAAAGACGTGTGTGGAATGATCCTAAATGTGAACATACAGCAACTTACAAAATGTTCCTATGATCGATTTTTTGAAACGTCCATATGCACATAAAAAATTCCTTTATAAATCTACAGAATACCCACAAATATGGTACAAACTTTATGGATTAATTTGATTAGTGTTATATATGAGCACAAAAGGTTGGTACGTATGCCCTACAGTTGTCAGATGCATAAGAACATTTTCACGTCAGTTTCTGCCTTTAAAAATCCTGATTTGTTCCTCATCATGTTGGATGAAGTCCAAGGAATGAAGGATCAAATCCGATCATAATGCATTTTAGAAACGAGGCCCCGGACTTTTAGAAGTAAATGTTCTACATGGAAACATAAAGGGTTCCGTAGGCACTTCACAAACCTTTTAGGGGTTCCCATAATGATTCCCATTGTATGAATTTAGCTTAAATTAATTAATTTTGTATTTTAATTCAATTTTATTAATTAAACAGCTCGTAAACAAACTTTATCACTAGAAGAAAAAAAAATCAATAACCCATTAAACATGAAAGTATTATGCAATAATTTAAGACATTTCTCCTTATTTAGAACCTTTTTGGCAAGAAGTGTTTGAGTCTAGAACCCTAGAGTTCTATCTAGAACCCCACGGAACCTTTCATTCGATGAGAGTGCAGATGTCACATCACGTAGTGACCCGACACGTTTCTCGCACAAAACCAACACTCAAAAAAACGTCCAAACCTTTAAATGTTTTAAATATAACATGAACCATAGCATAGGCCCAACAATATGTTAATTAATAACAAGATGTTCATGGGTTGAATAGGAGAAATGGCCATTTTTGTGAATGCATAAAGAACAGCAGCAGTGATTTACATGAAACTAATATCACAAAGTGCTAAGATACACTGACGTAGACTGTTTTTTGCTCTATACAGGAAGTCAGAGGATCACCACATAAAAAACAGACACACACACACAGAGAGAGAGAGAGAGAGAGAGAGAGAGAGAGAGGAAGTGCCGCTCAGTGTGGAGAATCTCACCTGAGAATGCCGATGCAGAGACTGACCACAATATAGTACACCGAGTAGAAGCACACCATACACATCAGCAGGTTTTGAAGAACAGCCTGACAATAAACACACAACACAGTTGTTTGACTGCTGGGAAATATGTCATAGTCATAGTTTTATCAGTATTGTTTCTGCCGTGTCTAATCAAACATGTTCCATTGTTCATGAGCCTGAATTATTTCCTCTATAAAACGGTGCCTGTTTTTCAGTCAGAGAATCACAGAAGTCGTCTGGAAGTAATGCATATAGACATGTGGAGCTAGTGTAAGTGAACTATGCGACAGTGGATCAAACTTTACCCAGGTGTCCTGGATCTTGCCGTTGATTGGCAGCGGCCATGGCGTTTGATCAGAGTGGTCCCACAGCACCGGCAACAGTAGTCCAACAACATGAATGGCCGGCGAATCTTTGATGGACGCTAGCAGTAGCACAACTCTGAATCTGTGCATCTGTCATGGCTGCTCTTAATAAGATTAGCAACACTCTCGTAAATCTGTAGAGGATAAAGCCCACCGACAGGCCTGGTCTACGCTAACTAATCACACACACACACACACACACTAAAATACCCCTCATTCAGTAATGACGAGCTAGAATACCTCACATTAGCACACCTGCTAACAATACTTATGTTCTATCATTGCTAACTTGTGAACACATTTTAGAAATGATGCAGATTTCAGGAACAATATATAGGTCTACTCCACAATGACGCACATAATCAAGGCCTGCTTGCTTGAGAACCGGGTCATTCCTGTTAGGAAGCACCTTTTTGGATCGATTTGAAAGCAAGCAACTTTTTCAAACAACAGACGTTATTGCCCCAAAGTGCTTTACAAAAATGAAAACATTAAAATCATAGAACAAAGCAAACCTAACTTATTCGAAAGCTAAAGAAAATAAATACGCTTTTAAATAAGACTTAAAAAAGGGAACATTGTGATTAAATTTGATTATATAAAGGAAATTCTAATGGCTGTATGCGCTCAAACTAAAGTATACCAAATGTATTTTCGGTTTATTCCTGTGTTCACTTAATCATGATACTTTGATTTTTAAAAAACAACAACTTATTTTCGGATAATTAAAAACTTTTGATTTTAATATATCATCCAATATATGCCTAAAAGGAGCATGTTTGGCTTCTCCAGTAAAGCCGGCGGTGAAGAACGTTCTCAGTGCTGCACATACAGTGGCTTTCTAGAAACATCTCCATAGTTAAGGGAGGTTCTGCCGCACAGAGCCCAGACCCGAGTCCCACTGAACACCTTTATGATGAATGTGAAGCTGCCTCACTAATGCTCTGATTGCAAAACACACCGCAAAAGCCTGGAGCTTCTCCTCTGCAAATAAAGCTGTCCTGCAGAGCTCAACACACCTGCCTGCAAGAGTCAACAACATGAATGCCAACAATATGCCTACGATAAGACCTTGGCTGTGTCCGAAATCACCCCTATACCCTCATTCACTTTCCCCTACTACATTACTCCACTGATATAGTCCACTTGAAGGAGTGAATGAAAACGAGTGATTGAATGTGGAGGAAGAATTGCCGCTTTTGCATCGTTTGTGCTGTTTAATAATCATATGAATCGTAGCAAACTGGCAGCTCCAGTCGTACTGAACAGATTTATCTTGAACTCTGTCATGGAAACTAGCATATAATACTCAATTAGAAAGGCATGTACGTGTATGATATTACGCTGTAGCCACATTGGACCAGCGGTTTGGAGAATGGATGGATGTATGATTCAGCTGCGCCGCCATCTTCTGGTCAGACGCGGGAATACATTCGACGAGTGGCGCTCACAGTGCATTATGGGATTTTCTCTAACCGTTGAGAGTACATCAGTTGTACACTCTTTATTGCAGTGCATTGTGGGATTGAATGAGTGTGCACTTATGGTTTCACACACCACTACAAATGGCTGTTCCTTCAAATACGACCCTATTTAAGGGTAACGGGGGCGATTTCAGACACTGCTAACTGGGGTTGAAGCTGAACTCTGCAGGACACTGGCCTTTTAGGAGCAGGATGGGACACCCCTGCCATGGAAGAACCAATTCTGGTTCCCCAAAGAACGTTTCAGTGATCAGTTTTTAAAAATAACTATTTTCTTAGTGTGAAGAACATTAAAAAAAAAATCTAAAGAACCTTTTTCTACTATAAAGAACATTTGGTGGAATGGAAAGATTCCATTGATGGTAAAGGTCCTTCATGGAACCATTGATACCAATAAAGAACATTTATTTTTAAGAGTGATGGGTAAGGTAATAAACAAAGCTGCTTATAGATGAAGAAATATTTACGATAATTTTTGTCGGCGCTAATAGCGATCTTCTATGATCAGAGCATCTTACAAGACTAACATAAGAATGTAAAAAGAAGAATTGAATCTGTAGAGATACAGTAACAGGTCCAGCGCTAAACCTGACACAAGACCACATGAATCCACATCTCTACCTTGAAAATCGGACTCTTTGAACTCTATTTGCAACACAGGCCTACATTTTTCATGTTAGCATTATAGACTCTACTGGAAGTCGCAAAATTTAAATTAAAAAATAAAACCAAAGCCATCTATACTGTACATACTGCAACTTCATTCTAGTTTTAATAAATTAGCAAACTAAATATTTACATTAGCCTATCTAGTCTAGTGTATCTTCTAAATGGATTACCAGATAAATAACACAAGGTCTAAACTAGAGTTTGATTAGATCAAGTGTGGATGACAATATAGTTAAAGTCTGAGTTACAGTTGGATTGCACTGATAAATAGCAGTTTTAACGTGAACAAAATGCTCAAATCCAGCTCTGGATTACTTAGTTTGGTAACCGAATAGTATGGCCAGTTTATTTGATCACTGTTTGTCATTTACCCCCGTTTCACAGACAAGGCTTGAGTCTAAAATGCATGTTTGAGCTTAAAATATATCAGTGTCATTGTTTTGTCTCAAGATGCACACAGTAATGTTTTTTTGCTTAGGCACGTTTATAAAAGCTACATAAATGTCCTCGTTTAACTAAAGTCTAATCCTGGCTTAATCTAAGACCTGTCTGTAAAAACCTTTTAGATATAAAGATAAAATTATTACATTAAAAGTGTCAGCATTCATATCAACTGTTAAATCCCACCTATTTTAAGACTGGACTATAGTATAGTAGAATATAATTCAGTTTTAGTTCTGTAGTACATTAATGTTCCTAGTATTGTTCTGAATAGTTCATTTTTCTAGTATAAGTGGTCCATTATAGCATTGTGTTGTTCTAAACTAAACTATTCTATAAGTTAGTTCAGATAAAAAAAAGGGCTATTTTGTGGTTCTTACAGCACAGTTTAGTAACATAGTTCAATATAGTTTTAACGGTACATTATTTATGGAACATGTTTACATGTTACTAGTTTCTGAACGTTCAACTGTAACGTTTTACTGTAACCAGAAAACATTAACAAAGCAGGACGTTTTGAATGTTCAGAAATACTGTTTTCATAACTTAATGGGAAGGTTAGCAAAACGATCTTGTGATATATTTGTGTTAGCTGGGCTGTTGTTTAGTTTAGTAGGCTATAGGCTACAACAGTAGAGCCAGTGTTTGCTGTTCAGTTCAGTAGTCCAGCAAGTATAGCTAGTTATATATGTTCACCTACACGACTAGAGCAATGCAGACAGCTATCACACACACTGTCACATTTACTCCATCTCCTCTCAATAAATCCACACGCAACAATCCAGAGTTTGATTGTTTGTATTTACTGAGATGTTTATGCGCATTTTGGAAGGGTCGGTCGCGCGCAGGAATATATTCTTAGTAACAAACACAGAAATGGCGATGTTTTACGCCCTCGGAGCACGTCGCTGCGCATTAAAAGCCGCACAGACAGGTTTGACACGAGCCTGGAGGGTCCGCGAACGTGCGCGATATCGTCGAGATTCGTCGGGATTGTTTCAGCGCAAAACTTTCGTTATTGTCATGATGGGCGAGTGTGAAGCGCGACGGCTGTGCGCATGCGCACTGGAGTCCGCCTGGCCAATTTCTCAGTACTCGTGGGAGAATTTGGGTAAGAAACAGACAAATTAAAACAATCGCACGCTAGGATAAACTGCTTGTGTAGCATTGTATACTGTATAATAAACCGTGTTAGACTTTCGCGGGAGGTTTAATGCGACGGAATAATAATGAAAGTTAGATATAAAGTAGAAAACGCCTGGACGTGTCATCAATAATATGAGCAGCAGGAAGAGAGAGAGAGAGAGAGAGAGAGAGAGAGTATGAAATAAAGAATAACGCTAATGAATGACACTCAAAATAGACGCAGTCGATAGAAAGGATCAAAGTGTGTATTTGTGCTAATGGCAGGAATAAAGCGTGTATTTATGAGTGTGTGTAGAATAATGCAAAGCAGGAGTGCATCGCTCCTGTACATGGCAGGAACTGACCGTGCGAAACAAAACATGTCTCGATCAGCTCTGCGATCATCTGCTCAATCATTCACTTTAAATGTCATTGATCAGCAATAATGACGCGATTCGCCAGGCCTGTGTCTTTCAATTATATAGTGAATATAATTCCTGCTCCGCCATTTTGAGAAACTGCCTTTAAAACACATTAAAGAAAAGTGTTTTAATATCTGATACTGCGCCGTCTGAAATATGTCATCACTGCTCGTCTTCGTCGATATTTGAGGAAAAATAACACCGTCGAGATTAATGATTTCACCTCATTCAGTGTTAACTATTTAATATAATAGAGCTGAATGCAAGCAAACGTGTTTAACAGAAAAAACCTGGTGCGTCAAAACTCATGTATTTTATTTTAATTTGTTTTTCATGTAAAAAATGACATTTTATTTCTATCATCATCATCGTCGTCTTCAAATTTAATCTAAAAATCATTAGTAAAAAAACTGTTATCTGAGTAGATGTCGATTTGGATGTCGTATTGCACTTCACGTTAAAAAAAAGTAAAGCATTTGCACGGAGATTTTAAATATTCGTTGAGAAAATGAACTTAGTTTATTTATACAACCGAATAAATAGCAAGTGCAGCAGCGAAAATCATTTCACGTGCAGATATACCACAATTATTCAACTCTGACTTAAAAATTTAATGCTAAACGATGTTAAAATGAATCAAACCACGTGATGCGCACAGAAAATGTTGTAATGTGTGACAATATTGCTAGTATTTCTTTTGATTTCATTGTTGAAAGTTTCCAGTAGCGCCGCGGCTGAGCGACCCCTGTCGGTGGCCGAGAGAACCACACACACACAGACACACACACACACACACGCTGTAGGCCTCATGCGCCACTCACACACACTCCTGCTAAACTGGCTTTAGTTAGCTGACACACTGTGTGCTCTAAACCTGCCTGTGTGTGTGTGTGTTCATAGCCTGTTTATGTGTCCTTCCAGATCAGCTTGCTACTTAACTATAGAAACAGTTGTATTGGTTTATGGTTGTTCAGGAGTGACTTTTAGGCTAAAGGTTTTGAAGGACAGATAAGAAGACTTCTTCTAATATTTTTTTTATGATATGTATATAGATTATAAATGATAGCGAGCTTACAAATGCATTGTCTACTGTCTAAATGCACAAAAACAGTGCAATTCATTAGGTGACAGCTGCTGTTAAACCAGTTCTGGACTAAAATAACATGGTAATTGTTTGCTGGAATAACCTTTAAAATAATGTCAAGTGTTGTTTGAAATGATTTTTCATTAGTATGCGGATGAATCCCACAATCCCTGTAAATAACATGTCTGGGCTGCATTTTACCTCAAAAACTAACATTTTATGCTGATTTAAAATCGTACAATCTTATTGATCTCAAAAAAGGCACATACAAACAAACATGCAAATAGCTACTTAATCAACATTTAGCTTTGGTTTCCTGGAGTAAAAACACACTTAGAGCTGAATTAATGTGCATGTGAAAGATTTTCAGTGGTGTATTGTGTAAGTGTGTGAGGTGTGGCGTTACTGTTTCAGGTTAGCCGTGTGTGTGCGTGTGTGATGGAGTCGTCGGGCCCGAGTGCAGCCGCTCCAGAGTTTGATGTGTACGAAGCCATGGACTGGAAGGACGGAGTGGGAACTCTTCCCGGCAGTGAGCTCAAGGTGAGGGAACACACACGCATCCTAAAAACTGCATTCCCAGCATGCAATAGCCGTCGTTTCACCGTCTAGGTTAACTATAGACCCGATATAGTCCGGCTTGAAGTAACCCACTTCTAGCCAAAATAACCTTGGATTTGGTTACATGTCGTTTTTTGCCAAATAACTTGCGAGATGAATGATATTCCATCATGAAAGCAAAGTAAACAGTGATTACAAGGTGTTTGGTTTCATTTCTTCTCTCTAATTTCTTTATATCTATTTGATGACTAGTCATTCTTGGCTATTAGACGTCTATTAAATTCTCACTGACAGCCCAAATTTGTCCTTGTTTTAGCTAGACGTCTGGACTGTGTTTGGACGGCTATTAGATGTCTTAGAAACGCAAAATTGCTTGCTGGGTTAAATCCTGTGTGAGTGTGTGTGTTAGTTGTGTATATCCAGCAGTGTGTGAAGTGTCTCTGTTGTGTGTGTGTGTGTGTGTCAGTTCCGGGTGAATGAGTTTGGGGTCCTGGAGGTCATAACGGACGAGATGGAGGAGGAGAGGGGCAAAAAAGCTCACGCCACCACCACATGGAGCGTCCCCACGGCACAAGAGGGTAAACGCACAATAATACACTCACGTTTGGTGTTCAGTGCCCTTTCCCTAAGACACTTTGCTCCTTGGTTACTGTCTCAAGTTTTACAAAGCAACATCCCACGGAAATGAGCTGCAGATTTCACTACATTATGCTCTTAAAGGATTAGATCAGGTCAATATAAAAATTTCCTGATAATTTAGTCACTCCCACGTCATCCAAGATGTTCATGTCTTTCTTTCTTCAGTCGAAAAGAAATTAAGGTTTTTGAGGAAAACGTTCCAGGATTGTTCTCCATATAGTGTCTTCAATGGGGTCCAACGGGTCGAAGGTCCAGATGTGAGTTTCAGTGCAGCTTCAAAGTCTCGACACGATCCAGCCGAGGAATAAGAGTCTTATCTAGACAAACCAGCCGACATTTCCTTTTCACAAGATGTAAAATAAGTCTCTGATGTCCCCAGAGTGTGTATGTGAAGTTTTAGCTCAAAATACCCAACAGATCATTTTTTACAGAATGTTTAAATTGTCATTTTTTTGTGCTCAGAAAAACGCGCTGTTTTAGTGTGTGCCCTTTAAATGCAAATAAGCTGCTGCTGCATGGCACAGGGGGCGGAGCTTCATGAGCTCGCGCTCAGTCTCAGGACAATTTCATCTCACGGAATGATGATAATATCAGAAACTCTCAGTAACGGTTTTCATTTCGACCCGGAGGCGGACAATAATGCCTACAGAGTCAGAGTGCTGTATGGAGATGGAACAGGTATAGTTTAGTTTAATTACTTTTTTAACGTATTTGTCATCTGGGTGGTAGTGGCGCAGTGGATAAGACACATGCCTTTGGTGTGAGAGACCCGGGTTTGAATCCACTGTGAGACACCAATGTGTCCCTGAGCAAGACACTTAACCCCTAGTTGCTCCAGATGCGTGCGACCTCTGACATATATAGCAATTGTAAGTCGCTTTGGATAAAAGCGTCAGCTAAATGAATAAATGTAAATGTAAATGACAGACAGCTCGCTCACGAGCGAGGGCGGGTCAGCGTTGAAACGCTGCTGTCAATCAACAATCTTGGGAGGGGCGTCCGACCGCGTGACGTCACAAGGTCGAACGGCTTGATTTGAGACAGGGAAAACATATAAGGAGATAGACGGCTCGATTTGAGACGGGGGAAAACATATAAGGAGATTTAAAAAAGACCACTGGATGGATTTCTATCATTATATGATGTTGTGTAAAATTTGTAAAAGTGCATGTACCATTATATGACCCCTTTAAAGTGGTAAAAAGTAGTTGATGCAGTTTTCAAGTGGGCTGGAATGAATTGTGAGATTTTAATCTGCCTTAAAGAAATTGCTAAATCACACAGTAATGTGATTAAAAGAATCTGGAAAGAGAAAAGCATCTTTTGACAGTGATTTCAGCTGATGGCGTCAGTGCAGGTGCACAGATTCAACACGCTTACTATGGCACAGTGAACTCTTGAGTTACCGTCACAATTCAATCACCTGATTCATTACATATGAAGTGATGTTCAGTTAAAGGTCCATTTCAAGAACAAACATTAAAACCTAAACAGGAACGACTATAATCAAGGAAAAATGGGTATGCTTGAGCAATCTGTCCTTTTTAGGGTCGCATCTTGTGACATCACATCCTGTTTTGGTCCATGTTGCGTTCATATTTCGGTCGAACCGCACCAGAGATCGCTTAGAAGCGGACTGAGACCGGTCTCGGTCCGCTTGTTTGGTTCAGATGGCAGCGTTAACACACTTATTCAAATGAACCACACTAACAGAGCAATCGCACCAGAGTTCGCTTTAATCAGACCAATCCGGCCAAAAGTGAACACACCCTAAAAGTGCAAAATAATATATAAACTGCACTGTATAAAGTGCTAACCTGCAAGTGTTACCTTAAAGAGCCGATTTAACCCATATAAACTAGTTCTGTTGGGACAAATTAAGGTATTTAGGTTAAATAATATTTTTGACTTAAAAACATTTAGATTCAAGATGTTTTTTTTTTCAGTGTATAAGGATGATGTTAAATTCACATAAAGTAAACTTAGAAGTATAAAAATACACAAGTATCTATATAGTAGTTTACCGAGAGTGTACTTCATAAACCTCATACTTCATAAAGTAATCACTCACTTACATTAGACTAAAAAGTGAGATAAAGTTTATAACAAACAGTATACACTTGTAGTGTAGTTCACATAGTCGCAATAGAAAAGAAAAACTTACTAGTTGTGCACTTAAAGTTTACTGCTGTTACACTTAAAGTACAGTTAAAAATACTTTTATAAACTAAAAAGTGGGCCAATTTAGTCCCAAGAAGTAATGAAAATAGTACTTACAATTATACTGCTAGTATGCTGATTTTATTGCATAAAGTAATAAGTATATACTTAAATATACTTGAACTTTACTTAAGTTGACTTGATGTTTATCTTTTGTAAGGCTAGTGACATTGATCGCCACTGGAGCTGATGTAGAGTTATACATCAAAAACAGTCATTGTGTAGATAAAGCTTTCTAATTATTCAGTGTTTGCTGAGATTTCTTTCAGAAAATCCTTTAAGAATAACTTGTAAATAATTATGTGTTGTTTTAAATGATCTGTATGGATGAATCCCACAATACCTGCCATGCACATACATCAAACAGCATGATAGCTACTAAATCAACATTTAGCTTTGCTTTTCTGGAGTAAAAAGTTTTTAATGCAGGATATATATGCCACCATATCGGTATCGGCCGATATATGGTCATTTTTAATGCTATCGTTATCAGCCCAATAAGAACATTTGGCCGATGTATTAAAGCTGATAAATAATTGAGTATTTCCTTCAGCTGAGTCAATTCAGATGTTCACTGTTCACCATGATGGCTTTAAATTGCTTGAAATATGATTGGAGTCACTTCAAAAAAGGAAAATACATTTCAGTGCAACATGTGCAGCGCAAATCTGTCATATCGGCTACATAAAATTATAATGAGAACATCATTATAATCGTGTGCTTGGGACGTGGCTTTAATGGTGAGACTTTTGTTGTTGTAATCAGGCTCTCAAAAATTATATAAAAATTTGAATTTCGATTTATCGGCCAATATATCGGTTATCGGCTTTCAAATACAGTATAAAGAATTATCGGTTATCGGTATCGGCCCAAATTTTCATATCGGTGCATCCCTAAGTTTGGGAATATTCAAGATTGATTTAACCTTGCCTTTAAAGCAATCCAAACACACCGATTGTCCGTAGATTTCATCTGAAGAGAGCCCAGGTTTGTCTGAGACCACAGGTGATGATTGGTCAGTAATGTTAGGATCTGTCAGTCAGTTAGTGGAATATTGTGATGTGAATGATGTTTAATCTCCCTGAGGATTGTACATTTTCTCTGTGTTGTCCTGATTTCCCTCAGCTCTTTCCTCACGGCCGGTCTCACAGGAGGAGGCGTCGTGGGCCCAGCGAGGCCTGGTGTGTGTGCGTTGTAACAGGAAGGGCTCTGTGGTGGACTTCCTGTCTGATGGACTTCACTGCAGCGAGCGCTGTCTGCAGCAGGACCAGCAAGAGTAAGTCAAGCCTCACGATTACTGCGGATCAGACTCATCACTCCACGGATGATAACTATAACCATAAAATATGGTTCTTGAAATCATTATAAATATTAAAGAGTAGCAGAGTTCACAGCACAACTATAACGACACAGAGGAACGATATAGTTTTAATCACTTTCAGAATGAGTGTAAACGATAAAAACATTGACAGCCAATCAGAATCCATCCTGCTTTAAAGATTGCAAGCATTTAAAGTGACAGACAACAAAACTGCAGAGTGCTTATAATAAACGTCTCGGGTTACGACTGTAAACCTTGTTCCCTGAGAAGGGAACGAGACACTTTTGGAGGAACGCTCTTAGTGTAACGCATCTGAAGTATGAATGAAACTAATCCAATCCTGATTGGTGCTGTGTCATGACGTAACGGAAGCTACAAAGGGACGCCGGCACACAATAGGGTTAGCTTCTGTGATGAAGCAAGTCGCTCCCAGGCAGGGGGAGTCGTGGCAAAGGGACGCAGTGTCTCGTTCCCTTCTCAGGGAACAGGGGTTACATTCGTAACCTGAGACGTTCCCTTTCGAGGGAACTCGCACTGCGTCGATGACGACACTTTGGGGAACGAGTACCCACTATGCCACAACGAGCCCTGCCTGTCCCAGTGTGAAGTGCACACAGACACACTTAGGACGAGAGCACTAGAGTGCCTGGCGTAGAAGGAATGTCCGGCTATAGAATCTGATGAAAGTATGAGGGGTGGCCCATCCAGCTGCATCACATACATGGATTGGGGCACCTGAGAGGAGGGCTCTAGAGGACGCCATGCCTCTGATTGAATGAGCCCTCACGGCCAAAGGTGAAGGCAAGCTGTGCACCTGATAGGCCATAGAGATAGCCTGAACGATCCAGTTGCTGATGGTCTGTTTGGATGCGGGAAGCCCCTTCTTGGGCGACCTGAAGCACACCAGCAACTGGTCTGACTTCCACCATTAAGACCTCTGAACATAAATCTTGAGAGCTCTGACAGGGCAGAGCAAATTAAGTCTTTCTTCATCCACCGTCACGTGAGGTGGAGGATGAAAAGCCTGCAGAACCGTAGGCCGTGCCACATTAGATGGCACTTTAGGCACATAGCCCGGCCTGGGATGCAAGATAGCCTTAATATCGCCTGGAGCAAACTCCAGGCACCCGTGAGATATAGAAAGGGCCTGACGATCTCCTACTCTCCTCAGAGAAGTAATGGCTAATAAAAAAGCTACCTTGAGGGAAAGGTTCTTGGCCTCAGCTGACTCTAGAGGTCCGAATGGGGCACTCTGGGAACTCCCACGGAGGAAACGTACGACCAGCTGATGTCTCCCCTGGGGCCCATCACACAAAGGATCGTGTAAGGCCACAATGGCAACCACGTACACCTTGAGTGTGGACGGGGTAAGACCAGCAGAGAAGCGATCTTGGAGGAACTCCAGCACTGAAGCCACCAGGCAGTTAACTGGGTCCACCTCACGCTCTCTACACCAAACGGTGAAAACTGTCCATTTTAGGCCGGACAGTTTCCTCATGGAGGGAGCTCTAGAGCAGAATAGGGTCTCGACTACTCCTACTGATAGACCAGCTTCTAGTTACTGTGCCCCCTCAGGGGCCAGACCCACAGTTTCCATAGCTCTGGCCGAGGGTGAAATATTGAGCCCTCTCCTGCGTCAGCAGGTCCCTCCTGATGGGAATATCCCATGGAGGGCCCTCTAGGAGCGTCTTATGTCTGAGAACCATACTCAGGCCGGCCACAACGGAGCTACTAGAAGTAGACTGACCTCGTCACGACGGACCCTCTCCAGAACTCCCGGGAGCAGAATGATTGGGGGAAATGCGGACAGACGCAGCCTCGGCCACGTCTGCACCATGGCATCCAACCCCAGCGGGACTGGATGCGTGAGGGAGAACCACAGTGGACAGTGTGTGACGCAAACAGATTCACTTCCACTGGGCTGAATCTCTAACATATTAACTCCACCACCTCGGGGTGGAGTCTACATTCCCCGGGCCTCAGCCCCTGACTCGACAGGATGTCTGCTCCCTGATTCTGGTCCCCTGGGATGTATGTTGCTCTGAGAGACAACTGTCTCCCCTGAGACCAAAGGAGGTCATACGCCAGTATGCATAGAGGGTGTGATCTCAGAACCCCCTGATGATTTAGATAGGACACCCCTGACCATATTGTCTGTCCTGACAAGAACGTGATGATCCTTGAGGTCTGGCAGGAAACTCCTCAGAGCTCAGAAGACCGCCAGCATTTCAAGGCAATTTATGTGCCAGGGGGAATGATGGTCCTGCCATAGACCTCTTGTAAAGCGGCCGTCCATGACCGCGCCCCAGCCCGTGAGGGAGGAGTCTGTCGGAACTACTTCCCGGCGACATGACGCTCCCAGCATGGGACCTTGGGACAGGAACCAAGGTCTCTTCCACATAGATTGGGAAGGAAGCCATCTGCGCGTAACCCTCATCATGTGGAATGGGTAAAACCCCCTGGGGGAAACCCCCTGGTTCTCAACCACCATTGTAGGGCCCTCATGTGCAGCAGGCCTAACGGAATGACATTGGACGCTGCTGCCATGAGCCCAAACTCTCTGAAAATGCTTTACAGTGATGGCTTGGCTTAGTTGGTCACAGTGGCCAGGATGGGCTCGATCCGTGCAGGAGACAATTGTGCCCACATCGTACCGAATCCCACACCACTGCCAGGAACGTGGTTCTCTGGGCTGGCACCAACACACTTTCTTTGTGTTGAGTCTCAACCCCTGGCTCTGGATGTGGCAAGGACGACATTTTGATGCCGAACTGCCATCTCTTGTGAATGGGCCATAATAAGCCAGTCGTTGACATAGTTCAGCACCCTGAAGCCTCAGTGGCGCTAGAGCTGCATCTATGCATTTGGTAAATGTGCGAGGGTGCGAGCTAGGCCGAATGGAAGAACCCAATATTGGAACACTTCGCCCCCGAAAGCGAACCTCTGGAACTTCCTGTGAGATGGAAGGATGCATATGTGGAAGTATGTGTCCTTCAGATCTATCCTGACTAAACAATCCTCGGATTTGATTTGGCTCACGATGATGGGAATAGTGAGCATCTTGAACCTCAATCTCCTCAGAGACCGATTCTAGTGCCTAGAATTGGACGCAACCCCCCATCCTTCTTGGGAACTATGAAGTAGCGGCTGTAAAACCTGGACTCCCTGTTCGGCGGAGGAACACGAACTATAGCCACCTTTGCCAACAGGGAGTTTTACTTCTTGTTTCAATACCCGACCCTGCTGTGGGTCGCCTGCTGTCCAAACCAACCCGCAGAACCAGGGATTTCGAGTATAATTCGAGATTCGTTCTCGATCCCCTGAAGCGGCTCTCCGGCAGGGTTTGGTCGAAAATGATTCTCGATATGCGGACGCGAGCACTGCCTGGCCGCAAGACTGTGGGGCAGACAGAGCAGCATGTGTTCGCTGGAAACCGATGTGTCCCGAAGCGCACTTGATGGCGGGATACAGACATCGATTTCCTGGGGGCTCCCCAGAGTGGAGGCTCTTTTGGTTTCGTTCTCAACACCCTGAAGCGGTACCCTGGAAATCCAGAGTTCTCGTGAGAGCACAAGTTGAATTTGCTCAGCGAGTTTACTCAGGCGTCGAGTAATGATGCTCATTAAATATGCCCTTGTATCCAAGCTGCACCAATCACATTGGTGTATCTGATAAGGGCGGGCCAGAGGCAAGCTAAACAGATGACGACAGCACTGTGACGTCGAAGTCTTAGTAAACATTGCAAGATGGCTATGGATGAACACCAGTTGTTTGAAACGGCTTTGGCCGCTACAATGAACGAGTTACACTTGGCTTTTTATCTAAAAGAGGAACAGAAGATGGCGCTCGAATCGTTCCTTCGCAAGAAGGACGTTTTTGCTGTTTTTCCGACCGGATACGGCAAGAGTCTAATCTACCAGTTAGCTCCGCTGGTATGGGGCTTGTTGTGATTGGTCGTAGTGTTATCCAATTGCGTGCAGTGAGATTTTCAAATGCATGCTTGGTGCCGCCCCTTGAGCTGGCCGATTTTCATTAGTCGATGCCAGATAATTAATCTTTCAGATTTAGGTCTGGATTTCCAGGCTACTGAAGCGGAGGAATAATCAAAAACAATTCCCGATTTGCGGACACGAGCACTGCCTGGCCGCAAGCCTTTGGGGGCGGACACTGCAGCATGTGTTCGCTGAAAACCGTTGTGTCCCGAAGTGCTCTTGACGCTCGATACAAACATTGATTTCCTGAGGTCTCCGCGGAGGAGTGATTCTCGCTCTCCTCCCCTGGGGGGTACCGCCCTGCTATTTCCATCTCGTTTACAATACCCTGAAGCAGAGGACCGGCAGGGAGGGCTCCATGGAGCAGCGAGAACTTGACGCTCCCGAGGGGCACCTTCAGAGGTCTGCTCATAGCGTCAGGACCTCTTACCCGAAGCCGCCTTAAAAAATAACAGTTCTCAGACCTGTTTTCTCTATGGAAAGAGTTGAGTAAGAGTGTTGCTTTGACCCCCAGGCTTTCTCGGCTGCATTTGCTGCTGCTTAAACTAGGAGCTCGGCTCTTAATGCGCTCAGGCAGCCCCCTCGAGAACTGCCCATGCATGCCCCGAAAGCGCATGTCTTTTTTTCCCCTTTTTTTTTGCTGTACGCGTCGAGATATTTCTCAATGAACACAGCCAGTACCCTCAAGAGCCGACTGTGCATGCTAGCATCCAAACAGTATCACTCACTGATCGCGTGCGTCACCTCCCAAAGTTTAAGTGGGCAGGAAGATACATTCTTTCAGCTGTGCTTATAGTAACAATTCAAGTTCCTACAGGACAAACAACACCAAATAGGACAGACAGTTGACACAGAGCGCTTGCTGAAGAGCAAAAAGATAACTCTGTTGTGTGCCGGCATCCCTTTGTAGCTTCCGTGTATGCCGTCACAAAGTACGTCATGACGCAGCACCAATCAGCATTGGATTAGTTTCATTCATGCTTCAGATGCGTTACGTTACGAGCGTTCCCCCCAAAGTGTCGTCATCGATGCAGTGCGAGTTCCCTCGAAAGGGAACAGAACAATATTGTGTTGGTGTGGAGGCTAATATAGTTACGGTTCTAGTTGTGAACGGGCCTTTAGAGTTAGTGATGTACTGAAACCTCCAGCACTGAGTATTAAAGTTGTGCTCCGGACATGAATGATTCCTCACATCATGCGTGTTGTTGAGGAGAGTGTGCTGCACTGTTGCTTTGCTAAGTCAGATCAGACACACATTTTGAAATGTGGCTGAGCATCGTCTGCTTTTTCATAATACGTCACAATACTCCCATTTATAAAACGGTTAGTTCCAGTCCTTGATTCTGATTGGTCAATAGCTGTGTTTTATTCACAATAAAACGCGTCAAATAAAAGACGCAGATTTACTGTAACAATGGATACAACGTAATCTACTAAAGTTAATAATTTCAGACTAAATCAGAATAAATTCAAATTAGTGCTGGGCAACGATTAATCGCGATTAATCGCAACCAAAATAAAAGTTTGTGTTTACATAAATATATGTGTGTGTACTGTGTATAATTATTTTGTATATATAAATACACACATATGAATGTATATATTTAAGATTTTTTTAATTTTATATTTCCAAACGGTTAGTTCCAGTCCTTGATTCTGATTAGTCAATAGCTGTGTTTTATTCACGATAAGGCTGTTTACCTTCATTAAGACTTTTTATTTTAACCAGTTAAGACAGAGGATACTGGCTAAAATGGGTATTTTGACTTAATTTTGAGTTATTCATCCGTTTAAGACACAAAAGAGTCAGCTCAGCTCAGTACTGGCGCGCTGACGCAGCTCTCTGTCCGCAAGCTTTGTGTGTTTATCAAATTGAGTTTTCTTTCGAGTCTTCTTGTGCGTGAACGGTTTAAAATCGCTTGAATGATTATGAGGACTGCGGTCATGTTCAAATACTGCTTTCTAGTTCTAAATAACAAGTTGAATTTGGCGTGTTTACTGGATCAGTAGAGTAAAATGACGTAGAGAAAAAAGAACCAGACAGCAGTTGTTGTTTGGTTACATGTGTGTTTGTACTGTGAAACACGCTTGCATTGACCTGTCACAATGGTTTCAAACAATTCTCCCATGATTCTCAATAGACAACGAAGCAAAATAACATGCAGTATACTTAAGATTCTGGCAAAATGTTAATTGCTGCTGTCTATTGATTTTTTTTTCAATTAATTTGAACTATTTTTTTTTTTTTATCGAGTTGAATGAATGATTCAATGACTCACTTATAAAGACTCAACTTTTTTCATTACTGGATGATTCAGTGTTTTTGAACGAATCTCTTGAATGAATGATTCAATGACAGACACATTTTTAACAGTCACATGTCTTGATGTTACTGATACAATCTTTATTTGAAGGATCAAGTTACTTTGTAAAGGTGATTTTCTCTAATCTGATCACTACTGTAGACATCAGTGTTTATATCTGAACTATAAACTTTTATCCCAGTACTTCTGTGATAATCTGACAGAAATAATGAGACTGTGATGTTGAAAAGACTGTTAGTGAAGCGGTTTCATATCTATACATGACGACTGCTCTCTCTGGATCAGATCTGGATGTTCGCTGTGATCGTACTTGTCTAAGGTTTAATAGACATAGAGCCGAATCACTGTCATTTAGAAATTTGATCATGTGGGGGTTTGAATCGAGATCGCCATCATTTAACATTTAATCATACAGCTCTAATACTGCTCATATTTAATCTGCACGATATATCATCCACCATATTGGTATCGGCCGATAATGTTCATTTTTAATGATATCGTCATCGACCTGATGAGAAATTTGGCCGACATATTAAAGCCAATAAATAATGTATTATTTCCTTCAGCTGAGACACTTCAGATGTTCACTGTTCATCATGATGGTTTTGAATCGTTTGAAATATGATTCAGGAAAATACAGTTCAGTGCAACATGTGCAGCGCAAATCTGTCATATCGGCTACATCAAATTATCATGAGAACATCATTATAATCGTGTGCTTGGGACATGGATTTAATGGTGAGAATTTTGTTTTTGTAATCAGGCTCTCAAAAAAAAATAAAAAATCATATTTAGATTTATCGGCCAATATATCCGTTATCGGCTTTCAAATATAAAGAATTATTGGTTATCGTATCGGACAAAATGTTCGGTGCATCCCTAATAAAAACGCATGTGAAACAATTTCAAACAGTAGCATGCTGAATTATAGTCACATGACCTTATTACACTAAGTGGCATTTAGTTGGGTTGGAAATAACAGAGTTATTTAGTGTTTTAGTCTTACTTTTGTGTAAAATCAACCTGACGTTTGTCTCTCTGATCAAACAAGTCAAGAAGGAAATTACAGGCAATATGGTTTCCGGAGCATTTATTCATGAAGAAGGAAGGTCAGCTTGAGTGCAGTGCATTGTTTGGACACACAAGGTTCCCACAGTCATGAAATGTCTAGAAATGTCAGGGAAATGTAGCAACTCTGAAATTGAAGCTTCATTGTTTTGTTTTTTTAGGGTATGAATTACACCAAACATATGTAACACACACTGTTGCATCCCATGAAAATTGGGTTAATTGTTATTAAGATATAATAAGTTCAAATGATTCTTAGTGAGGACTTATGGAAGAATTCATACTTGAATTAAGGAGAAATTTTGTTCAGTGATGATGTTTAGTTTTAGTGCTAAATTTACTGCAGAAATTTAGCAAAATTCATGCAAATCAGGCAATGCCAAATTAAAATTAATTGCCACAGGACTACCACAATCTAGTGTGCTTTACTGGATTTTACAGCATTGCTCAACATTTGTTTCTGATGCGTTGATGTATTGCATATTGATATAGAGCTACGAATGACTCGGCCTCTGAGAATCTTTTAAAATGGATTGAATATGATACACAAATCAGTAATGTTGCACAAAAACTGCTGTATCATTTTCTAGCAAAATTGTTTATAAATTTATAACCGTGAAAGAGTGACATTACAAAGAAAATGTTAAATGAAAAATATTAGCATGAAAAATAAAATGTCTTGACAAAAATATATGTTACTAAACATAGATATTCATCACACTTGTGGTAGGGCTGGTGCAACCGTTGGCAGAAATCCTAACACGTAAATACTGTTTTAAGAAAGAGGCCACAGGATGTTGTGTTGGGGTTTTCCGGTCTCTCACATGCTTAACCTGAGAATGAATACAGAGTTATTGAATGAGTGAATATGTGTGACATAACGCCACATGTGTAATGAAGATGAACACTATACCACAGCACTTTCTCTCTCTCAAACACACACACACCCCCACACACACACACACACACACACACACACACACACACACATATATATAAACACAAACAAGATGATGGTTATGAGATGGGTAATTATTGACATGAACATTATTTTCTTATACTTGATATCTACAGGACATGTCTCTGTTCAAATAGTATTTTGTCATTCAAACTAAAGTAGATCAGTCAAGTCAAGTCAGCTTTATTTATATAGCGCTGTTTACAGTACAGATTGTTTTAAAGCAGCTTTACAGAGATAACAGGAGAATAATGCGACAAAGTTTGTTTCCAGAAGAAAATAGCGTCACAGTCCAGCTAAAGTGAGTTCAGTGATGGTTCATTTGTGTTGTGGTTCGTCACAGAGCGCTGAAGAGAGACGGCTCCAGGACGAACGGAGAGGTGGTGGTGAGGAAGAGATCCCGTCTGACGGAGAGGAGCACTGAAGACGTGGACAGCTCCATCGGGTCCCCGAGGAGGACGACGACGACTATGTCAGTTTACCTACTGTCACTCTCTTTTCATCTTCCACTTTCATATCCTTTATAGAGCAGAGACGTGTGGGTCGGACAGAGAGAGGTCACTGGGTTGACATTTTAAAGGCACAACATGTATGATTTTTGGATCAAAACATGCAAAAACCACTAGAACAGTGTCATATACAGTACTGTGCAGAAGTCTTAGGCATGTTAATGGACGTTCCCGCAGTTCTTCTGGATTTAGGTACTTTTGCACAGTACTGTATTTTGTTGACTTGTGTACTTGCATTATCCCAGATGTTTCCAAGAATGTTGAAATCCAGAGAAATAAGTGTCCGTGCGTCGCCTATCAATGACGTCACACCCGAGTTATCCTCGATTTCTGGTTATATTTTGCAGAAACCACGGAAACACTAAAGACGCTTTAATATATTACATGTTTTATTAGCCAAGAGAACAACTGTATGGATACATTTATCATTAATCGTTGTTATATATCTCAACACTGTTAGTCTTATAGTTTGAATCGCTTGTTTTCTTGATTTTCCGCGAGTACCATGTTTTTACCGTGCCTTTACCGTGGAAAACACTATCTTGTCAAGTGGCTAACATAACATAGCTTTATTTTTAGTAACAGTAATGCTGCATTTTCTCCAGCATACAATATGTTTTAAAATGAATTGCATGCCATTTAGCAACACAAGCCATCCAGCTTTTATTAATATGAAAAACTACAACCTCTAGTGGCGAAAAACTACATATTGTGCCTTTAACAGTCCCTAAAATAAAACTTCATTATATTCCACTTGCAGCCTCAAAAAACTTTGAATGTAGTGTATAAAAAAAATTCTAGAAAGTTATATAAACAAGTTATCATAATGTTACACATGTAAACCTTTTAAAACACCATTTGTGGTACCTATACACAATACTGTGAGCAATCAGTATTAGGCCGATTTCATAATTATGACTTTTTTTTTTTTTTCACAAAAAGAATTAAACTAAATAATTTCTTCAGAATAACCAGTATTTATTTTTCCCAGAAAAAAAAAAATATGAACAACCTTAAAACAAGATACATATTTGCTGGTGAAGCTAAAGATAATGCATGCGATATTAGGACTTGTTTTCAGTGATCTTGAATGAAGGTTCTACCTGTCAGGATTGAATATAACTCAAACGCAGGGGATAGTAGGTGTTTATTAATAAACAAAAAACTTGTAGGGGAGAAAACTAGATCCACTTTAGGGCAAAGCAGAACAGGACATCGTGAAGAACACATCAAGAATAAACAGGGACGCAAACAAGGATAATTATCAGATAATAATCAATAATTCAGAGAATGAGACACCATACTTGGCTACACGCCACTTTCACTTTCATATGTTTCTTCTGTTAGCCAGTGCTGATGAGGAAGCAGATCTGACCCTAGATTCCTGTTTTGATGTGTGTAACAGGAAGAGAAAGAGAGCCGGAGACCGGCACGCGGGGCTACGCGAGGCAGAAGGAAACGCAGAGGAGACGCAGCTCTGCTCAGATACAGTGAGACACACACACACACACACACACTCACTCCTCCAGGCGACAGTCACATGATCGCCATGATGACACCTGTGGTTGTTTCCCATGATGCAGCGGTCCCGTATGGAGGCAAGAAGAAGGCGTGGTGCTGGGCCTCGTACCTGGAGCAGGAGAGAGCCATCGCTGCCCCCAGTAAACTCTTCAAAGAGGTGAGATGACACACACACACACACACATGATACGGGCCAGTGTCGCTGTTGTGAAAGGAAATTATTCCGCTTTTATACACACTTATATTTAAAAAAGTTAACTTACACCCAGCTAGCAAACATGTTCTAAGAATGTTTTGCTAACATTCCTGTTAAGTTATGAAGACGTTATTGTTCTCTGAACATTCAAAACGTACAGTTTTTTTACATGTTTTGAAAGCTTTTTTTTCTTGGTTTTGCAAAAGTTAAAGGGGTGGTTGATTATGATTTGACTTTTCTAGATGCCCAGAATGAAGATTACCGTATTTTGCACATACGAGGTCAGCTGATGTAAGACGTGATTTGGGCCATCAGAAGCCGTTGAAAGAGCAACAGGTCTGGGCCATTCATTAAAGCAGCAGTAGGGAGTTTTTAGAAAACGACTTACAGGTCACTCCCCCTTGCTCTCTGCTGCGCTACAGCCCTCCCTCCACAGCTCCTCCCCCACAACGGAGCCTGCCGTGAACGCGCAGTTGTATCTTAGTTGTGTAGTTCTTATAAAATGAAACAAATCAAGCAGGGATACTTACATGTCAAGCAGAAATGTGGCTAACTCTGCATTGGTTTTTAATCCTTTCAGGACATGTAGCTCCCTCCACCTCTGAAAAGCCGCTCCGATGTTTATGCTCGTTTTATTTCGGGCTCTGTCTAATTCTTTCTTTTTAGCTTGTTTATCCTCATCGGTCTTTTTCCGTTTACCTGTCTTTGTTGTATGAGCTGGTGCCACTCCAGAAATTGGCAGTTTTGGTTGTTTGTCCGCCATTAGCAAAGCTGCGGCAGTGCGGCACACCGGCAATCTTGATTTTGAACGACGAACGGTACGCGCTGTGCGAGAGAGGGGGGTGATGATCAGCACGTACACAAGCATGATTGACACTGCTAAGACACTCCTCCTGGCTCTGATTGGTTGTTTCTTACCGGGAGCGGTGTATTTCTGCAAATGGCAATAGGACCACTGGGAGGAGCCAGAGGAGCTTGATTTTTTCACAGATTATCTGTCTCATATTCTACTGTCAGGACATAATGACAGTTTTAACAAATATGTAAAAAATACACAGTTACCTACTGCAGCTTTAAAGGATGACGCAGATGATGCGTTTACTCAGCACTGTTTACAAATGTCTTCAAATTGGAGTGATAGATTTGTCAACAACTCAGAGGAACAGTTAGCGATACTGTCACGTATGATAAAATAACTAGCCTTCTTGAGGAACAATTAATGGATAACTTACCATTTTAAGCAAGCCATTTTAACTTTTAATCCTTAAAACCTACTAGTATTATTTTCATGCTACTAGTGCTTATTCTTTAGCTACTAGTGCTTATTCTTAGATACTATTTATTATTAGATACTAGTACTTATTAATTAGATACTAGTACTTATTTCGATAGTGACTAGTAACTATTCTTTTGTTACTAGTAATAACTGCTTTTTTACTCGTCTTATGTTATGACTAGTCAGAACGGCCACTGAAGAGTTCAATTAAAAATCTTACTAGTAACATTTGGAATACTAGTATCTATTGAATAAGTACTAGTGTCTATTTAATTGGTACCTAGTGTCTATTTAATAGGTACTAGTACCTAAAAAAGAAGTACTAGTACCTAAAAAAGAAGTACTAGTATCTCATAAATACGTACTAGTGGAATACACACTAGTCAGAACTGAATAGTTGATATCTGAATGACAGATCCCCATAGAAGTCAATGGCAAAAAAATAAAAATGTGTTACTAGTAACAAAAGAATAGTTACTAGTCACTCTCGAAATAAGTACTAGTATCTAAAGAATAGGCACTAGTACCTAAAGAATAAGCACTAGTGGCTAATGAATAAGTACTAGTAGCATGAAAATAGATACTAGTTGGTTTTAAGGATTAAATGTTAAAACGGCTTGCCATAAAATTACTGTTAATGACATCATCACAGAGTTTCTGGGTGTTTTGGAGCTGATGTGTGATGGGCTGTTACCGGTAAAGAGCCAGAACGCGGTTACTTGTGTGAACGGCACACACGCAACTTTTCATCTCTGTGTTGGATCTGCATCATCACTGTCTGTTTTTAAGTTACAAACACATTTTTTTTGATTTGGCTGTTGTTTATATTTCTTCATATTCAATTTGAAGTTATTTTGCATTGTGTTTTTATTAATTATATTGTATTGTCTTATTGTTATGTTTTTATTGTGCAGCACATTGGTCAAACTAGGTTGTGATTAATTATGCTATACAAATAAAATTGACATTAACACATTTTTGAATTGACCGGTGAAGTTGTTCTGGTAATTTTACGGTAAGTTACGGGATTGCTGTGTGAAAGGGGCTTATGACGCGCTCTCAAGCGCCTGACGTGGGTGTTTTCAGGAGAGCGCCTGTCATGTGACTAAAAACACACACGGCCTCATGCTGGAACATCACAACATGTGAAGAAATGTAGATATTTTCTGAATGCACTGTATTAGTGAGCATTTGTATGCTGGTGCATCTCTAGCTGTATAAGGAGTGTGTGACTGGACTCTCTCTCTCTCTGTGTGTGTGTGTGTGTGCAGTATCAGTCATTTCCGCAGTGTAAGAACGGCTTCAGGGTTGGCATGAGGCTGGAGGGCATCGACCCCGAACACCCGTCCATGTACTGTGTCCTCACCATCACGGAGGTAACAGCACTACTCTAATAGCAGATGCAGAAAGAGGAATATGATGTTCTACTTTTCACTGAATGTTTGCATTTTTGCAGGTGTTGGGACATCGAATCAGACTGCATTTTGAGAAATATTCGGACTGCTATGACTTCTGGGTAAACTCCAACTCTCCCGACATCCACCCAGCGGGATGGTGTGAGAAAACCGGACACAAGTTGCATCCACCTAAAGGCAAGAGACACCAGTAACTCACAGAATACCCGATACGTGTTCAATGGCCAATCCTGAATCAGCGTTAATCACATGATCACAATACAGCAGAGCTGGCAACTCTCACACGTTCACCGTGAGACACACGCGATTGACACTTTTCACGCCACACATCCATTTTCTCACGCACAGAAAAATCGCGGAGCAAAGAGGACACTGACACCGACAGACTAGACAGAGCAGTTACTTACTTATGATGTAAAACAAATCTCAGCTCTCAGATTCTGTCAATTTTATTACGAAATTCAAACAATAAATATCGTTTTGGCGCTTGTAAATGTGATTGACAGATCCCTAGCGGCACGTGACCCGATCATCTCTACTAGCTAATATTAAATAAACACCAACACTGTTGAAAGATACAGTACAACTGACCGAAATGTATATTCCTCATACATGATATCGATCAATCAGTGTTTTCATCCGTGGAAAGGGGTCAATAAAACAGCTGGAGAACAATAATTCACATTTACCTCAGGAAAGCCATTTAATGAACATAATATAGGCTATAACACGTTAGTTGGCTAGAAGAAAAGTATTTTGCTAAATATGTGTACTATATTACGTATTTATTATATTTTTACTTGACGTATTTTATTTTACTTTTACTGAAGTTGTTATTATAATAAAAAAACGCATTATATTTCATTTGAGTTATTTTTAACCTTAAATAATACTTCCAGCTGATAGGGCTCTCTCTGTGTGTTTACATCATTAGGTGAGGGTTTTTTTTTTCTTGAGAAAAATTAATGCCTATCTTGTGTACCTAATATTTATCCAAATGAGTCAATATTAAATCAAATCACAATAATTAAATTAAATTTAAATCGTGAAATTTGTGTCAAGCAATAATAACAAAACGTAGCTTACCAGAAATTGTAACATGTTGACACTAAACCTAATAAAATTCAGATTAGTTACTAAAATGTTTTGACAATCACAATACACTTATGACAATAACCAACACTTTACAATAAGGTTCATTAGTTAATGTATTTACTAACATGTACTAACAATGAACAATACATTTGTTACTGTATTTATTAATCTTCGTTAACATTAGTTAAATCCAGCTGTTCATAGTTTGTTGATGTTAGTTCACTGTGCATTAACTAATGTTAATAAATACAACCTTTGATTTTAATAATGTATTAGTAAATGTTGAAATTAACAATAACAAAGATGAATAAATGCTGTATAAGTGCAGTTCATGTTTACTAATGAACCTTACTGTAAAGTGTTACTAAAAAATGTAGTGCATTCTTGAACAAGCATTATGCTTTTGAAACTCTTTAATAATGAATGTGTGTGTGTCGTAGATGTTGTGATGTGTGTGTTGCAGCAGTGTGTGTGTTGTTCCTCACATGGCCTGTGTGTGTGTGTGTCTCTGTAGGGATGAAGGATGAAGAGTTCAGCTGGTCCTCCTTCATCAAACTAAATAAATACAGACGGCACCCAAAGCCCTCTTCCAGAACCAGAACATGTGAGTGTGTGTGTGTGTGTGTGTGTGTGTGTGTGTCTCATTTCCACCAGATGGCACTGTTTCACTTCATTTAATAAAGCACTTACACTAGACCAAGACACTGTCATCCTCAGCACATTTAACTCACACTACACACTTCACTTATATTATTATAATATGACACAGTTCAGCTTGATTTTAACATCTGGATTTGATTGGATCCTGACATGCTCCAGATACTGTCAAACCAAAATTTATTCAGACAATATTTCTCACATTATCACGGTTTATTCGCAATAGTTTAGAAAATGGTAATAAAATATATCAAGAACTCAGAGTTATCAAATCAGCTGATATTTCACTTTGTTCAGTCTGTGGTGTTTAAGGGTCGCATTAGCAATTAAAGACAAAACACTTCAGCAAAACATGATCAGGTCAAAGAGTCCGAATCATTTTGGTCCCAAATTATTATACATTTTACTGTATGAAGAATATTTGTGTATAATATGTCACAGTTTACTTTATTTTGCTCTCCTAACTTTCATAAATGAACTATAGTGTCCTGCACACACTAGTGAAACTATATCAGAAACTATATCTGGTGTCTGAATAATGTTTGGTGTGACTGTATTATTGGATATGTGTGTGTGTTGTGTTTGTCAGACGGTGACGCCGTCGGGGTTCAGGATCGGTATGAAGTTGGAGGCGATCGATAAGAAGAACCCCTCGTTCATCTGTGTCGCCACGGTCTCCGACATGGTGGACAGTCGCTTCCTGGTGCACTTCGACAACTGGGATGAAGGCTATGACTACTGGTAAATGCACAGCTCTTTGAGTTATGGTCCTGCTGTGTCTCTTTACAACAAAAACAATAGTTTTTTTCTTGTTTTTTAATTTTATGACATTTTTTTATTTTTTTTAATCAAAACATGCACTAACTTGCTTGAAGCCGTTGCGTATGCATGACCACATGAATGTTTTTAAAGAGCTGATTCTTAACCTAAACCAGTAAGTCTTGTTATAGTAAAGTACTGAAAGTGATTGTACTCATTAATCCTAAAGCAGGATATTTTTCCAAACATTCATATTAATGAAATTCTGGTAGAATCATTTAATTTGGGCATTTCTCTCAATTTAACCACATAGATCACTCTTTTAAAATATGAATAACCCATGACATTTCTCTTTCATCCTTTGTATTGGATTGTCAAAAAAAAAAAAAAAAAAAAACCCCTTACCTCTGGGTTTTTTTTTTAAAAAATTGATCACTGTGGCTTTTCTCTTAACACAGTTTGAACTTTTACCCCAATATAAGGGGGAACGTTATGAAAACATTTGTTGAAACCATGTGGGGCAAAAACAACATGAAAGCATCATATTTAAATGTTAATGAAAGCATCATTTGGGTAGAGTTATTTTTTATTCTATGCAAGTTCTGCAAACGTACATATTGGCTGAAACTGTGATGAAACAGATGAAACTGAACAGGCATAAATCTATCAAGTGACTGAGTTGAGGATCTCGTTAATTATATCAGTCGTAAGTCATGAGGACACACATGCAGCACAGTCTCATTCTTATCAGTGACCCAGTTTTCATTCTCATAAAGATAGATGTACAAGAAAGTGTGTGTGTGTGTGTGTGTGTGTGTGTGAGTGTGGATAGATAGACAGATAGACAGACAGACAGATAGATAGATAGATAGATAGATAGATAGATAGATAGATAGATAGA
>FLSR01004880.1:18024506-18035044 GCA_900092035.1 Leuciscus waleckii | reverse complement strand
AGAGAGAGAGAGAGAGAGAGAGAGAGAGAGAGAGAGAGAGAGAGAGAGAGAGAGAGAGTATACGATGTCTGAGTCTATATATTCTTTAAATATGTATCTATATCTTTATGAGTCTTTATGCTTTCTACATAAATGTATGTACTGTATTAATACTTTATATGATTTTTAGCTCACGGTTTTATCTCAACTTTGGATTAAATCTTATTAGGGTCAAAATATTTGGTCACTGCAGAAATGATGCCACAACCTCTTAATTTGCATACAAATGTAGAGAAATAATTTCACACAATAAATATTTTTATAGTTTATATTCTTTTTATGATGGAATTTTATACTTTTTTTGTAGATTTAAAGTCTTTGTCTGGGGCAAGGGTAAAATAATTAAAAATAAATAAAAATAATTAAATAATAAATTAACTCCTGGGACATAAAAGTGCCCAAAGTTGAAGAAACAGCCATATACTGTATGCATATTTCATTTGATTTTATTAGGGGTTCAAGTGCGTAGCGCTGAAACCTGTTGTAATTTTCACAAATTTCCCAGGATCAGTTGAAATCTAGACGCACCCTAGCGGCAGCAAAATCTATTGTGCAGCCAGTGTAGTCTAGCAACTCTCCGTTGACTTTCGAGCTGGAAAAACCAAACTCTACTCAGGCCAATCAAATCGTGTATAGAGTCGGTGGGCGGGCTCTACATAATGACGATAGAGTTGTGAGTGTGACGGTTCCGCGTGAATTCCCTGCTACTTGAAAACAAAGAAGAGCTTCTGCTGCTGGCGAACAGCGGTTTTCCAATTGGCTTTCCAATCGACTGGAGTTAAGCTTTTCTTTGAGAAAAGAACAAAGAACGGCACTTAAATCATTCTTAAAACAGGAAGATGTGTTCGTAGTTTTGCCGGCCAGATACGGCAAAAGTTTAATCTACAAGCTCCGCTGGTGGGAAAACTCTCTGGTTGGTTGAAGCGCTATCCTATTGCGTGCAGAGCGAATTTGAAAGACAGCCGTTTATCCCGCCGCTCGGATTGAGCCGTGTCTATGGTGAGTTGCCAGACCAAACATCTTGATGTAGGTCTGTCTTGCCAGGCTACAGGATCAGCATTCTCACCTAAAAGTGATCAGGCAGACCAAACCGTAAGTCATATAGATTTGAAACTGTGCGGGCTGGTAGTTCTTACACTGTCTACAACGTCACCGAGACTCGCCCCGACTGGCCTGACGGGGGCGCTGCAGTGCTCAAAAGTGTGAAATTGCTCATAACTCCTAAACCGTCAGGCGTAGGCTCAAGTGTCTTAAAAATAAAAGTCCCAAAAATAATAATAACTTTGGCCTTTGGATAGCTCTAGCTGGGGCATTTAGAAAGTAGGCATAGCCAAGTCCACCCAAAAGCCTATAATTCCAAAACGGAAACTCGAAACTTCACGAAGATGGGTAAGAGCATGTGACATGTGATTCTAAACAAGCATGCCAACTTTTAAAGGGATCGGCCCATAGTTGGGGCTATAACTGTTAAAAAGCTTTACAAACACATTTTCCTCTGTAAATTGCCTGTATTGGCTGTAAATGGTCTATTCCATCAATGATCTTGGTGGATACAGGCTAGTTAAAGACAACATAATACCTTTTTATGCGTGTACTTAAAGGCCTTAAAACACTTGAACCCCGATAATTGCTGCTGAAAATGATGAAGACAACAAATTAATCAAGTAAATATGAAAATTCTAATTGCAAATAGGTTTATTTATCTTAATCAATAGTTCATAATAAATCCAAAGTATTGTATCTAATAAGAAAGAAGGACCCAAAATAAATAGATACTTGCAGGATGAAAGGAGAGTAGAGGAGAAGAAGCAGAAGTGAAGAACAAAACAAGAGCAAAGACTATATGCAGGAAACTTCCATCCAACTAAAATTGTGGTTTGGTCTGATAAGAAAAGGTCAAACAGACTTATCCATTATTTCATAGTTGGTGTAACGGCTAGGTCGGCGTGACCGGTCAAATGCTACGGTTGCAAAGATAGACGAGGTGTGGTTTCGACACCTTTAAGACCTTTAAGAGAATATCGCAGATCTTGTATTATCTCGTGTCTGCAGACATATTTTGATACGAAGGTACATCACGTAATCAATTCTGATGGGATCTTACAGCACAGAAGAGGCACTAAAGACCTTAACATTTGGAAATATTCAAACATTTCAGAGCAAATAGTAGAAAATATATAAACTATTGGTAACACTTTACAATAAGGATCATTAGTTAATGCATTAACTAATATGAACTAATAATGAGCAATACATTCGTTACAGTATTTATTAATCTTTGTTAATGTTAGTTAATAAAAATACAGCTGTTTATAGTTTGTTCATGTTCGTTCACAGTGGATTTACTAATGTTAACAAATACCACCTTAACGTATTAGTAAATGTTTAAATAAATATTAGCTAAGATTAATAAATGCTGCAGAAGTATTGTTCATTCTTAGCTCATGTTAACTAATGAACCTTATTACCAAATTATTAAATAAATAAATAACATGTAAAAGAATAATAATGCAAAATAAAGAATATAATGATTCATAATGATATGCATACATAGCTATCAATGACTTGATTTCATAAAGAAGAGATTAATAAGATTCAAATCAGAAATAAATAAAATACATTAATCAAAAGAATAAATAGAATTTTGGGTAACACTTTATAATAACTGCACGCTATTAATCATTAGTTAAGCATTACTAAACAGTTAATTCATCATTAATAAAGCATTAATAGACATTAATAAGCAGTTTATAAATACAGCTTTAAATGCTTTATTCTTGATTTATAAGCATACTATAATGTGTTTAATAATTGTATTTAATAATTTATTAATGATCAATTTATCATTTCTAAATTAAGTATTGCATTATTTACAAACCAGTTATTTAGGAGTTGTCATTGATTAATAAGATCACTTTAGTGGAAGTAAATGTAGTAGATTCAGGAGTTATAAAGCAGTTAGTAGTGGTCAGTTCACTATGTGTGTGAGCTCATCTAAAGTGAGGACTAGTTATACCTTGTAAAGCGTTTATAAAGGAGATTTAAAGGCTGTTAATATTTCTATGTTCTGTATCACTGTGTGTGTGTGTTTCCTTTTTCTATTTAGAAGAAAACTGAGTCTTTAAATCTCCTTTATAAATGATGAATTAACTGTTTAGTAATGCTTAACTAATGATTAATAGCGTGTAGTTATTATAAAGTGTTACCGAATTTTGCATACACCACTCCCTTTTAAAGAGGAACTTTAACTCCGCCTCATGGTGTTGGTGCTGTGGGAACCCAATACCCACTGCGCCATACTGAACAAATGCCTGCTAACTTTTAATTACTTAACCAGCATTAGTGACCTAGGGCAGAGCGAAGGAGATAGCCATGCTCTCTCAACTGCCCACTCTTACTTAAGGAAGAATAGCAGAAAGTGCTTTCGGGAAATCAGGCATGAGAGCACAGAGAGTGAAGGGGCCAGAGGGGATAGCAGGCCCTCTTACCAAGGGCCTTTCACCACTGAACCCCTAGGGAAGCGCTCTACCTGACAATCAGGTCTCTTGAGCCGATGCAGTCCCAGACAACAGTGTCGGCCCAGATCCGGGCCACATATGGTACATGTGGATTATACCCGCACCAGATGTGGACCGGTAGCCTGACGTCGTCATACTCAGATTCTAGTCAGAATGTGAGTCTGATCTGCTCCATTGGGCTGTGATTATGGGGTGTGTTTCAATCGAACCAGGAAAGAAAATGCTTCTGCACTCAGTTGGATAGACCTACAACCAATCAGAGCAACGGAGTAAGTGACGTATGTTTTTCATTCATGTTCCGATCGACAAATGCCTTGATGCGGTTCTCTGTTCCTCTTTTAAAATGAATGCGCTGTCGATATCTTCTATAACAGACGCGATGGCGGAATCTACACATGATGTTTCATAAACAAAGTTCAGGAGGAGCACGTTCAAATAATCAATCCAATCAACTTATCATCAAACAATTACCATGTCTACCCTATCAGCATTTATATATTCACTCTGTCAATTCACCTAACATTCCTTGACAGTTTCCAGCATCCCTCCACTCACTCTCGGCCTGTTCTTCCACAGCCAGGAATACGAGGGGAGTACTTTGGGTTCGGGCCGACTACCGATCCCGGAGCCTCTCCTCGGACAGCACGCCAAATATGCATTTATTCTATCTGACTTAATTGTAAGTGTGAAATCTCAATTCTCCAGCGGCAGCCATCTTTGTTGTAAACGAATTCAACCCAAGCGCTCTTTGGTGACGTGGATGATTACGTTACTGTTGATCATATGTCCATCATCGTATAAAGCCCGCCCTGACAATTTGATTGGGTCGAACAACTTTTGTTTGGGCATAATAGCTACACAACGGATCATGTCCAGACCGAACTTCCCGGCCTAAAAATGTTGAGGGCGGGGCTAAGTTCGGCTGGCATCCAGGCTAGTGTACCGGATCTGGGCCGACACTATGTTGCTGTCTGGGGTCCCGTCAGGCTACTACCTCAGATATACACCGGAGGGGCTTCTGAGAGAGAGGGGCACCATAACCCCTCTCTCCACTACTCTCTACCACGTAGCCCTCATCAGCTGATAGTTGCCCACCCCTACAGTTCCAGCAATGAAGCATAATTGCATACGCCAAAGTTCAACCTCCATAACTATTTTATCGGAGTGGGCGACAGAAAGGAAACTGGGATGCTACTAGAGATCATGCCCATTCCTTCCAGCCCATTCCCTTGCCTTATCATAAGGGAAGTGCAATAATAATGTTTCCAACTCCATGTCTAGCTACATGAATGTAATTCCATAGGAAGTTTATCAGAATTCCTCCGAACTCCCGGTACCGGAAGGGCAACAGATGCGAACATGGGAAACAAGTGGCAGTATTTCCCACCATCCTCATCTGTATTAGCCCATTTAAAATATAGAGGAAGCACACCAATACTACCCTTGAACTGCCAGTACTGGAGGAAGGTGACGGCAAAGAGGGAGTGAGACGCCACTGGTGAATATCCCCCACTCTCCTTTTCAGCCCAGCCTATTATATGTGAATACAGAGGGAACACATCGCTCCGTACCCCCCGTAGCAGAAAGGGCAACGGATGAGGAAGCGAGACGCATTCACCCCTATAAAAATATCGGAGGATACTGATAACATCTTCATATTTTGTATTGGAGAGGGTGACAGAAAAAGAGTGGGACGCGATAGGCGGCATTGCCCAGTCTCTTTCATCCTGCACTATATAGCTGTGTGATACAAGGCACACCAATATCATCTTCATCTGCTGCTATGTAGGCATGAGATGAGTAAGTTGTTCATTTTCCATTCTACCTCTTCTTGTACAGCCCAGCCGCTTACAGAGGAGACTTATCCATGCTGCTAACTCCATTACACACAGATCAGGACAGATAATGAAGCAGGACGCCATCTGAAAAAAACACACTTATAGTATCTCTATCATAAAAATGGAGAAGGCAACAGATTAGAAAAGTGGAGCACCGTTTTATGTACCTCAACCACTACCTACCCGTAAAACGTGTAGTGAGTGACTCCAAGGGAAGCACAATAGTCCCTGTCGTCATACAGATGAAAAAGTGGGATGTTTTCACCTGAAGTCGTCTATTATATGTATGTAAAATAAGAAATTTCCCCCTCAGAGGGACGACAGTAGAGAAAACTCTAGCTCAAATATACAGTACTGTGCAAAAGTCTTAGACACATTAGTATTTTCACCCCAAAAAATGGTTTTAAGCCAGTTACTTATATCTTTTGCTCTAGTGAGTCAGTAGGAAATTTCGGAAACATGAATTTTGCAATTAATTGGTATAATACAGTGAGATTTTTGTAGCACAAGGATGACAACAGCCGTATGATCCACATGGAAATCTGATCTCACCATAATCAAGTCTCCGTCTCGGATTACATGGAGAAACAGAAAAACAACTGAGACAGACTAAATCCAGAAGAACTGTGGCAACGTCTCCAAGACACTTGAAGAACCTTCCTCCAAACCTACAGTACTTTGAATAGCTTTAGGCACTTGTGTAAAAATGCTGTAAAGTAAGGATGCTTTCAAAAATAATGTCAAATAATCAATTAACAATAAACAAATCAGTATTTGGTGTGACCACCCTTTGCGTTTAAAAGCTTTTGTCCAGGTACACTTGCACATAGTTTTTCAGGTAGCTTTAAAGGAAGTTTTCTTCAAGTTTCTTCACACATCATGTGTATCATCACCCGTTATGAAACAGGGACATGGCGTGACACATCTCCTAAAGCTCTTTCTATCCATTTTGTTTGATATATTTTTTTCAATCACACACAGACAGACACTCAGCTGAGATTTCACTCGCACACACAAAAAAAAAAAACGGCTTCCTGAAGACAAAGAAGCTAATGACGTGTTCTTCGGGCATCCCTTTATAGCCTGTCGCCGTGCCTGTGACGTCACGTCAGTGCGGCAGCCAATCACGATCAGCGTGTGTTCAGACGTGCTTCAGACACAGGCTTATCTGGCGAAACAATCGGTCATTTAATAAAAAAAATAAAAATGTATATACTTTTTTTAACCACAATTGTTCGTCTTGTGCTGGTCTGCGACGCGCCACGCATTGCATCATCAAGATGGAAAGGTCACGAGTCACGTCATCTTTCTAAGGTCTTCATCTGTGTACTCCGGTTCAGAAAGGAGGGAAGGGCGAAAAACTCCATCTCATTTTCTCTTCCAACTTCAAAATCGTCCGACATCTTTGTTTTAATTTATTATTAATATTTTCGTCTTTTTTTTCCGTGTCCTTTCCAACGTGATGACGTAATACGTGGCTGGTGGCAGACCAGCACAAGACGAACAATTGTGGTTAAAAAGTATAACATTTTTATTTTTTTTATAAATGACCGATCGTTTCGCCAGATAAGACTCTATTCCTCAGCTGGGATCGTGCAGAGACTTTGAAACGGCATTGATTTGAACTTCAGCATTCTGGGTGCCATTGAAGTCCATTGTGTGGAGAAAAATCCAGAAATATTTTCCTCAAAAAACTTAATTTCTTTTCCACTGAAGAAAGAAAGACATGGACATCTTGGATGGCATTGGGGTGAGGAAATTATCAGGAAGTTTTCATTTTGAGGTGAACTAATCCTTTAAAGTTAGAGTAGGCAATTTTGAAAAGGCTAGCAAATGCAAGCTAGCTTTGAAAGCATTAGATCCCTCCTTCCCTTCAGCACGCTCTCCAAAGCCACGCCTCCCTCAAAACACATGAACGCACACAGCAGAGTCTGCAAAGCGTCACAAGAGACGGCATTAAACTACCTCATGTCTCAAAGCACACAACATTACAATAATAATGAATCATAAACAACTTAAAGAGCTCTGACACGTATCATCTGATTGCTGCAGATTCATTTCGTTCATTGTAATAGTGTTGCCATAGAAGCGCATAAATCCGAGTCTGAGGACATGAACCGTTCGAGTAGAACGTCATGGGTTGCCATCTCTTAATCATGGTAATTAGGACATGGCGTGAATGCAGCATGAGCTCGCTGTTGTTTTGGTTCAGGGGGAACTATTAAAAGACTTCTGCACTCGGTGACTGTCTGTCCACAACTCTGCATAGCCTCATCATGAAGCGCGCTGAGGACCCAGACAGCAACACAGTGTCCGCACAGATCCGGCCGTGTGGAATCCACGTTTAGCAGATGTGGGCCGGATCTGGGCCGACACTGTGTTGCTATCGTGTGATTTCTGTGAGCAGGTGTGTGACAGGCAGGTAGGACATCGTATCATCGCATTCGGACCGACACACAGACATAGCCATCCATCAAATTCTGTCTTTAAAAAAAAATTATATATATATATATTCACACATTACATTGAATTCCTCTGATATTTTCTATCTCAGGTTAAGGCCTCATTAATAGCCTACATACTCTTTTCTCTTTACTTTTGTTACTTTCCACTTTCACTTTTGTCTTGTCTACACACAAGCATCAATGTGCAATTAATCTACACTGGCAAACTCAATGAATCTGCTGTAAAACTCCTCATGTTTGCGATACTCACATGACCTCTTGTTTGTCAAACACGCCTCCTGGCTGTCTCTCCTTCAGAAGCTCTTTCAGCGCTCATTAGGCTAACAGGTATTCATTTCAAGGACGTTTACACGCTAGTAAATGATCTGTTTTAATTTTTAATCGTCTAAACCATTTTGCAGCCACGGTACTTTATAGAAGTAGCCCAAACCAACGCATCCCACAGCTCTGTAAGTGGGTAATCACTAATCAAAAACAGTCCTGTAAAACTCGACAGTGCTGCAAACTGGTGAATCTCACTGTATAAATGTCAGCTGATGTTGTGGTTTCCAGAGTGAGGATGATGTGTTTAATATGTGATGTGTTTCTGTGTGTCCTCATAGCTCCTCAGGACATGTTTGAGACATCTGAGCAGGGCGGCTGTCCCACGGCTGGCTGTAAGGGAGTGGGTCACATTAAAGGAGCCCGCTACTCTGGACACCACAGGTGTGTGTGTGTGTGTGTCCTGTCTTCAGCATCACTGCAGTCCAAAGCCTGTTTACACATACAGTATATTCACACGTCACATGAAGTTTTGGTCTGATATAAATGAGGGTCTTTCTCAGAAGGGGCAAAAAATGTGGATGACAAAGCAACTATCATTAGATAATCTGCTGTTTTGATGCTGCATGTTGTTCTTTGCCTTGTGGCAAACTAATAGCCATCGTAATATCATGTGGTTCAGAGCACTCTGTCTGAGACTGGACTTGATCGAACAGCTGAGCGGCTTGTTGATGTCCAGGTCCATTGCATTTTCCTGAGTCAGATCCTTCTTTAATGCTTTAAAGGAATGTTCTGTACAAGATTCAGTCTGTGACGTGCTGTCGATAACAGAAAATAATTTCACTCGTCTCAGCGTCTGTAAAACAACAGTAATGCGCTTACACTTGACTGAAAGTGTTGTTCGAAGACTTTTCAATTTAAATAACATAATAAACGTGCTTTAAAGGGTTAGTTCACCCCCCGTCCCCCCAAAAACTTTCATTCATCTTAAAAATACAAATAAAGATATGAAGATATTCTCTTATCGTTTCTGTCCCTCCAGTGAATGCCAATATTTTCAAGCTTTAAAAAGTTCATAAAGATATCGTAAAAGTAATCCATGTGAATAAAGCGGCTTAATCCAAGTTTTGAGAAGATATACAATACGCTTTTATTCACATAAACATTGATCAACATTTAATGTGGTGAACAGAAGCTCAACCGTGCTCGTGTGACATGCAAGAACAAACCGCATTGTGTCTGAAAAGCCCTGAATGTCATTTCCAGCAGCGAATCACAGCTCAGGTTTACTGGACTCCAATGATCACTGAGCTTTCTGCTCCACATTCAGGCCCAGTCCAGAGCACCGCTATCAGCCTGAGGACAGGTGTTCGACATCTGCTCTCTGATCTCTCTATTTATAACGTCAGTTATGAAGAATAATGTCCCAGAGTGCAGGCAAATCCATACGGATCAAAGCTCATATGGAAAATATCACTTTATATATTTAAATATCACGGATTAAACACGCTTCATATGTGTAATTTGTACCCTAATCCAGAAGTTCCCAAACTTTTCTGTCAGCCAAAACCACTTAATATTATAGATGTAAAATATTTCAATATTTCAAAGCTCTTTTTAGTTGTGATGGTGCCTCAGTCCACATTACATTTAAACTGCTGTTGTAGGAATCCTGTCAAACTGAATAATAATAATAATAATAACATAACATTTTGCAATTGCATTGTAAAAGAAAACATAAATATTTTATAATAATTATTATTTTATTTTACCTTACAAGTTACAATACTAATATTTATGTTCTTAAATTCTTCACTTCCCAACATTCAAACCGTCAAGCTTTTACCCTCAACCTGAGCTCCAGAGTCTGTGATTGGTGGACTCTCTGAGGAGGACTATGGGTGGTGTCAACACAGCTTATTAAACAAAAAGCAATAACTATCCTTATTACAAAGTGTGTGTAAGTTCTGTGTCAAGAAGCGCACCAAACCGAAGTGATTATTAACCAAAAATAATGATTGTTTCGGTCCAACAGAAGGATATATTTAGACCTGAGTTGCAGTCTGACCTAATATGATTGGTTTCTTGATTGTAAAAACAAAATTAAATCAAAAAGATCTTTGTGATGTTGACTTCACTGCAAAAAAAGTGAATTTCGTACTCAGAATGTGTCTTGTTTTCCAGTACAAATATTGCAACATTCTTAAGTCAAGATACATTTACTTGAGAAGCAAAATGACAAAAAAAATAAAATAAAAAAATAAAAGAATAGCAGGTGCATATCTTGCTGGAAAATGAAGTCAGCATCTCCATAAAGCTTGTCTGCTGAAGGAAGCATGAAGTGCTCTGAACATGTCCTGGTAGAGACGGCTGTGTTGAGTGGACAGCACAGTGGACCAACACCAGCCGATGACATG
>FLSR01004880.1:18000331-18022899 GCA_900092035.1 Leuciscus waleckii | reverse complement strand
CTATTTTCAGGCGCTGCGTCATATCATTACGCCTGCTGCACTCATGGTACGGCCGCACAGTTCCTTGATTATTACGCTGGAATGAGAGTAGTTCCTAGCCATATAGATTTAGAAAATCGCAACTTTTCATTTTCCGTCGATCTTAGTACACGGTTTAACTACAGAAGAGTCAAGTTTTAAATAGGAAAAATATTGATACTCTTTGGTCATTTTGAAAGAAATGCTACTGGACTCGTCAGAATCAATGATCTATGCTAAGCTATGCTAAAAGTGGTACCGTCAGACCCGGAGTTCGGCTGAATGGATTCTAAAACGGTAAAACTCAACTGTTTAACTCTGGTGGAGTTGTAAAATTAGCATATTTCCGAAAAAAGTGGAGTATCCCTTTAAGGTCTGATTTAGATGTTTATCTGAAGTCTGACTATCTACTATATCTAAGCCATAGTCAAAGTCTACCTTTGTGAAACCGGCCCCGGGTCTGGGCCGACACTATGCGGCTATCTGGGCTGCCAAATAAAATTGACATTTTTGGGGCAAAAAAACTTTCCAAGTGGGCAAAAATCAAATGGAAAATTGGCTACTTGAATTATAATCTGGAAATTTTATGTATTCATTTATTTAGTATAAGGCAATGCTCAGGAAAGAGTAACACTTGCTCATGCAAACACATTAGCATAAATTAGCATAGTCACACTTTTGATTTGCTTATCCCGTCATGACAGGCCCTGAAAGCCACACCTGTTTGTGTGAGATAAACTGAGGACGTTGACATGTCTGGCCTTCTGCACACCTTCAGTGATGTGTTCGTTTCTCACTGTCTCGCCTCCATTTCTCCAGCAAACCCGTCACCCCTGCCCCATCTCACCCGGAGAAACCCAGCACGGCAACCGTCGCCATGGAAACGACTGTAAAGAAGCCTGTCGTCACAGAGACCAAGCGAAGGTTAGATTCAGTCACTCACTTCATGAAAATATAACTTTTACAGTGTTTCTCAGTGACAACAAAACACCATCATGACGATTTTACAATTGAACTAATATACAACTATAATTTTACGTCGCAAGTAATGAGTTTAAAATGTCCGGGGAATATAATGTGTTATAAGTGCTCCTAACAAATGCTTAATTGTCTGTATGCAAACAGAAGATCCTCTGACACACACACATGCAAATGAACACACACAGCTGTCCTTGACGCCGTCTGACGGGCTGATTCACTGTTTACTGGGAGTAAAATGACGTGTCTCGGTTGCGCTGTGGACATAATGACCTGTTAGTCAACAGAGCTTTATTTTCCACACAATCTGTTGCGATGACTTGGTCCATACTATGGCTCTCTCCGTCATCTCGGAAGATGCACTTGCTTGTTTATCCTGAGATTGCATTTCTCCTGTTCAGCTGTTCAGAAATAGCCTTGAGAATTTTCTGTTTACTGTACAGAAGGGATTTGCATAATGAGCTTTATATTACACATGAAATATATGCAAAATCATACCTCAGCTGGAAATTTTAGATCCTTGTATCTGAGACAGTAGCCGCGTTTCCATTACCCTTCAAATTGCGCAAATTGAAATTGCGAATTGAAAATACGCCCAATGGAAACACGTCAATTTCGCAAAAACTCCCATTTATTGCAAAAAAGTTTTCCCGCTCGCATGAGGAGGTTTTTCAGGCAATTCGAAAAAGAAATATTTCGCAAAACTGCAATGGAAATAGTTTTTGCGCATTTCCAGGTCACCTGACGTAGATGACGCGATGTGTTTGGCAGAATACGAGCAGAGTTCTTTATTAAACTCATATAAGACAAAAGAATTACAGGAATACTGGATTCTAAACCTCAAATAAATGCCACAATCAAGACCTCGAAGCAGAAATGAGGGAGAAACACCCAGAAACTCCTCATATGTGCCGCTCACAAGTATAATAAGGGTCAAACACGCCGTAAACATACATACATCTCCTTCCATTAATAATAATGGCTAGTGCAGTGGCTGGGATATAGTACATAATCCTACCAACATCCGTTACCATGGTTTTTGGAATGATTTTACTGATCGCGAGAGGAAACAATGAAGTTTTAGTCGTATAACATCGGTTAATGGAAACACCGTCATTTCGCAATAGTTTTTTGTCGACATTTAGAAAAAAAACGCAAAAGTTTTGCGCAAATCTGTAATGGAAACGCGCCTATTGTCTAGTAAGCCC
Organism: Leuciscus waleckii; assembly: GCA_900092035.1. Taxonomy (NCBI): domain Eukaryota; kingdom Metazoa; phylum Chordata; class Actinopteri; order Cypriniformes; family Leuciscidae; genus Leuciscus; species Leuciscus waleckii. The sequence continues at coordinate 18,020,695 of FLSR01004880.1, read as the reverse complement.
TTCAAAGCCGGTGGCTGTGTTCGAAATGCAATACTAGCATACTAGCTCACTGCACACTGTACATTTTATACTGCCTACACAATCTGAAGCATCCGCATACTGTGGTCACATGACCATACGGTGCATGTTTAATTCAATGAGTGGTGTCCAGTTTTATATTAGAAATGAAAATGGCTGTTCTGGCATGCAGTAAGTCATTCCACAGATGTAGAAAATAACAGGGAACGTTCTCTGAGCTTTAGCTGTTCAGGCACGGTTCGCTCGAAATAAAGATAATTGAATGTTTGCTCAAAATGCTTGAATCTGATTGGTTGACAAACAGTCTAATGTGTGCAGTTATTTTCATGGAAACGCACGGCTAAAGTAGTTCCGGCAAGTCTCGACCGCATTACAGCTCCTTATCACTCCGCCAAATGATTTCAGTTATTTCAAAGGTCCTAAAGCCTACAGAACCAAAACCCACAACGACACTGACCAAGCAAATACACCATAGGATAAAAACGACTAAATATTTCCAAGGTTTTTTTGCCACAGAATTAAATTTTTATAATGCATTTATCAGTTATTATGATGTTTCTCACTGCGAGGTGCAATAAACATAGTTTCGCTATTAGTAGACGCTGGAGCCGAACACAGTTGAGAGACACACAGACTGAGGTCATTCACTCTCTCTCTCTCTCTCTCTCTCTCTCTCTCTCTCTCTGTCTCTCTCTCTCATTATTATACATTAATAAGCAGTTTATAAATACAGTTATAAATGCTGTATTCTTGATTTATAAGCATGTCTATAATGTGTTTAATAATTGTATTTTCTTTATTTATTAATGATTACTTTATCATTTTTAAATGAAGTATTGCATTATTTACAAACCGGTTATTTAGGAGTTGTCAGTGGCTAATAAGATCACTTAGAAAGTGTAAGTAAATGTAGTAGATTCAGGTAGTTATAAAGCATTTAGTAGTGGTCAGTTCACTATGTTTGTGAGCTAATCTAAAGTGAGGACTAGTTATGCTTTGTAAAGCGTTTATAAAGAAGATTTAAAGGCTGTTCATATTTTTATGTTCTGTATCGCTGTGTTGTATTTGTTTACTTTTTCTGTTTAGAAGAAAACTGAGTCTTTAAATCTCCTTTATAAATGCTTTACAAAGCATAACTAGTCCTCACTTTAGATTAGCTCACATACATAGTGAACTGACCACTACTAAATGCTTTATAACTACCCGAATTAACCCTGAATTACAGTAGAAATACATGTTAATAAACCATTTATTAACACACTAAGTAACTATTACTATATGTCTGAATAATAATATGTATTTAAACAGTTTATTAATAATTTACTTACACTTTCTAAGTGATCTTATGAACCACTGACAACTCCTAAATAACCGGTTTGTAAATAATGCAATACTAGAAATGATAAATTGATCATTAATAAAGTATGAAAATACAATTATTAAACACATTATAGATATGCGTATTAATCAAGAACAAAGCATTTATAACTGTATTTATAAACTGCTTATTAATGTCTATTAATGCTTTATAAATGATGAATTAACTGTTTACTAATGCTTAACTAATGATTAATAGCGTGCAGTTATTATAAAGTGTTACCGTTTGCTGGGGTGCTGTTCTGATGATGTCATGATGATGTGATGATGATGTCGTGATGATGTCGTGATGATGTTCTCCCTCAGGGTTGGTCGTCCCTGTAAAGTGCGTAAGGTGGAGGAGCCGCCGCAGGAAGAGGAAGTGGAGAGTGAGGTGTCATCAGTCACCGAAACCAAAGGTAGATCTACACCGACATCAACATATCTTCATACTATAGACCTTATGCACCAGAGAAACGAGGGCGCCGCCATCTTTAGAATATTGTCTTTTAACTTCCGTTTTTGCGGCCGCTCTGTATATCTCTATGGCATTGCTGTCCAGGAGTAATTAGCTTTTGAAGTGGATTTGCTTAATGTAAAGTTAACGAAAGTGATCATGAGGACTGTGATGTTTAAAGCAGATGTCTAAACAAATGTCAGTCGACCAGGAAGATTTGAAAAACGAGCCGTTCATTAATAAACACACAGATCGCTGTGAAATACAGACCGGAAGACAAAAGACAACGAGCGCAGCGCTGAAAAGAGGCGGAGCTACATAAGGTCTATAATTACATGCAAAAACTGCTTCTTTATAGGTTAAATCAGGTGGAAGGGGCCACCTAAGGTAACGGTCACACACAGCAACAGAATCAGTGTCTGAAGCGTGTGAAATTCAATGTTGATGATGTGATTCATATTTGCAGAAGAGCTGAAATCATTTCTTCCTGTGATGACTCACTCCATCTCTCTCTCTCTGCCTTCCTGTTTCGTGCTGGGATTGTGTCTCCTTCCAGAAGAGCCGGTCTCTCCCTCTTCCTCTCTAAAGGTTTAGTGGCAGTCACTAATGAGGAAGAGGATTGGATTCAAACAGCGGGTCCTTTGTTCCTCGGCTTAAAAGCGCTTTATCTCCGTCCGGTCGCAGAGGCAGTCGGAGAGTGTGAGAGATGTGAGGGTGGACTTGGAAGCATCGTGGGCGTTGCGAGGGATAATCTTCTGGGGCTCTAGACACATTTAATTGTAATGTGAGAAAAAATGATGAGGACGTTAATGAAGAAGTTTATTGCAGCTTAGCTGGGTTAAAGTACTTGAAGCACCTCGGGTCACAACATCCTAAACTCAAACCCCAAACGCTGCGGATACAATGAGTTCATTTTCATCTTCTCCATGATAAATCAAGCTCTTTTAGTCGGTGCGCTGTGGAACGACATTTTAGGCCAGGACACTGTAAAAATAATGTTTTACAGTGATAAAAAAAATATCATTAGAAGGTGCTTTTATTTTAAGTCACTTGCAAATAAGGAATACAATATAAGCGTTTCATCCTGAGGAGGCAGAAACATGAGTATTGCTGGGTTAGTTCACTGACAGGAGTTAACATATGGCATCTTTAGATGTCTCTTGAACAGACAAGCTACAAGTAAAGTGAGATGAAGAGAGGTGCAACGTGCGCCCCAATATACTGTGAAATCAAAGAACGAACAAAATCGGATCAAAATCAAGTTCTTCTGGAGTTGTTTTGGAGTTCGATAAGGCAAGTTTCTGGAAAATTTCGCTCCGGCTGGTAAACACCTTCGACCTCCCATTGGTCTGTGGCGATCATGATGTAATAGGTGGGCGTGGCTCTCAGGCTCCGCCCTTTTTGAGGTGTAAATCTTCTCCGGTTCATTTCTTTTGTTCAGACCATAGACTGTAAAAAAATATGGACGTAGTGTCCGTGACGTCACCCGTAGGTTTCTGAAGACCATTTTTGAAGCCTAAAGTGGGTGTGGCCGACCGTCGCCATCTTGGCAGCGCGTCACTCCCGGATTTATTTATTTTTACAGTCAGACAATGAGCTGAGGTAACGTGACGGCTAACAGACAGCAGACAAACGGCTAATGATGACTAATGATCACAGCAGCGGGAATCCACCTGTCACTCAAAAGTGGACACACCCTTAATTATGCAGAAATGTAAGGCTTAATATAATTTAAACGGATGAGTTATAAAAAAATTCCCCCCCCCTCACAGTCGTCATGAAGGGCAACATTAGCTGTATAGACCAAAGCCACTTTTTGCTCCAGGCTGTAAACATGTGTTTTTCTGCTGTAAAGTTGGGCATTTCAACATGGAGGAGATGCAGATCTGACTCACTTCTGCAGCCGGTCTCTAGTGGCCAGTGGATGAATTACCGTTTAATTCACTTCCGTGTTGGTTTCAAGAGAGAGACGGGGAGGTTGCCGCTTGGCTCAGACGCAATTAAAAAACATGAACACATTAGAGAACCGCTTTATAGTAGAAACTGAAGCTGTAATTCTAACTGAAAGCGACACTGACACTGTTTTTCATATTTAATACAGTAAAACAGCTGCTTTACAGCAATCTATAGTATAAAGTGCTGTAGAAATAAACATGACGTGACTGGAGTGCTGAATCACAGAGCTGGTGCATCATCAGATGCTTTCTGAACTGCTGTTTTCTCACCGCTGGCATTTGTATCGTGTGTTTATTTAGTTATTGAGAGGAAAGCGCTCAGGACATATTGACATACTCTACTCTCACAGCGTGGACGCCATCGGGATGTTCGCTAACAGTATGTCACTGAAAAGGAAAACCTATTTTTACCCCAAAGCGAAGAATAAAAAAGCAGATAACTTTGCCGTGAGTATATCAGGCCTTTAGGCTCATCCTGGATCATTTGCAGAGGTTCAGTTGAAGAGCAGTGATCCGGTCTAGAGACGACGAGAGCCATGACTCTCCCTGATGGTAAATAATGCAAACCTGCATGAGCGGCTGCCGGGTGTGTGGCAGGGCCTGGGGGGTGTTCGGCCGGGGACGTGACTTTGACACGGTTCCTCTAGAGGATGAAGCCGGACTCGAAGCAGCAGAGAGCGGTTGTGATGGGAGGATCTGGTGATTAATGGTGTCGTGAGCTGACACAGAATGAGCACAGACGGTTTGGAGGAAGCTCTTGCAGGCCTCAGGGATGGTTTGTATGGTTAGAGTGGGTTGTAAGGCAGTGGAGATGCCCGAGTCTGTGGTGGGATAGTGCCAGTGAGGACAGATGTGTTGATGATGAATGTGATCGTGGACCAAAAACCTTTAGATTTGTGCACCTGCTTAAATACGGTAAATCCAGCCAGAAGTTAAGTGGAACTGTGGGAGTTTCTGGGGAAATGGGTCAATCCCACTATGCAGTGCATTTCCCCATCACACATGCCATAATATATTGGATAAAATGTTAAATTGTCAATTTTGGCAGATTTTCTTTTAGCACAGAATCACAATTAAAAGAGCATAGGGTGAATTTAAAGGGATAGTTCAAATTCCCCCAAAAAACTGTCCTCATTTACTCACCATCATGTGCTTTCACAACAGCAGGACTCAAAAGAAGATATTTATTCAGTCAATATTGTTTTAATTGAACTGCAGTAATACTGCTGTGAGACATGAGACTTTAATATAGTATATGCTAAAAAACCCAAACTGTTTATAAAATTCTGTAATATTATCGATTTAACTGCACTGATACTATCTAAACAGCAGCCATATCACCCTATAGACCAAGACTGGTTTCCACTGAGCTAAGCAGGGCTGAGCCTGGTTAGTACCTGGATGGGAGACCTCCTGGGAAAAACCAGGTTGCTGCTGGAAGGGGTGTTAGTGAGGCCAGTAGGGGGTGCTCACCCTGTGGTCTGTGTGGGTCCTAACACCCCAGTGTAGTGACGGGGACACTATACTGCCAAAAGAGCACCGTCCTTCGGATGAGACCGTTAAACCGAGGTCCTGACTCTCTGTGGTCATTAAAAATCCCAGGATGTCCTTTGAAAAAGAGCAGGGGTGTAACCCCGGCATCCTGGCCAAATTTGCCCCTTGGCCTCTGTCCATCATGGCCTCCTAATCATCCCCCTATACTGATTGGCTTCATCACTGTCTCCTCTCCACCAGTAAGCTGGTGTGTGGTGGGCGTTCTGGCGCAGTATGGCTGCTGTCGCATCATCCAGGTGGATGCTGCACATTGGTGGTGGTTGAGGAGATTCCCCCCTTCTATGTAAAGCGCTTTGAGGTCTCAGAAAAGCGCTATATAAATGTAACAAATTATTATTATTATTATCAAATGAGAGCAAATTTGAACTGCATTCACACACTAACTTTGCAACATCAACACTATTATTCAAATGAACTTAATCAACACTAAACTGAATTGATGTGAGTAATTACACTATTTTCTTCTGTAGAGCTGCTTTACAGCTCAATTAAAAGCGTTGTTTTTTTATTGACGAACTTTGCAACATTAACAGTTATTTTCCAGTTAATTTCTGTGAAGCTGCTTTGAAACAATCTCTATTGTATAAAGCGCTATAGAAATAATTGTGACTGTTGCACTGGCATCCCATAATGCATTCAGATTCTAATGCCGCAATAATTATATGAAACAAACACACCGCAGAGACATAACCTGATATACGCACTCTCGTCGCCACTTCATTTGTCTTTTTGAGTGTCTAGTGCAAGTTCGTGTCATTTTTAACTTTTTCACTGGAGTACATTAGAGGATGATTTAGGAGAGTTTCATCCAGGTTTAATAGACTGAGAACAACATCTCTATTGCCACTTAGATATCTAGATGTATTCTGCCGCATGGTTTTTATGAATTCCCTTGAGGAAGTGTTTTTATGACAGCTAATGACTTGGATAGGGCCATTATCAGAGACATTTATGTGTTTATATAACAGACATCAGATGGTTCCCACTGGCTATGTGCTCTGTTAATGAATGTCTGAAACTGAGCATCCATAGCCTGATAACTGTGCAGTGATTATCCAGTACTGACTCATTCACCTCAGTGTCATCACTAGAGCGCTACTCACACTGAAGTACGAGCATGTTGGGAAGGTCTGAATATAAGGGTGCTTTCACACTTAGTCCGAAGCAGAGTTCGATAGCGCCCCCTTTCATCTGTGATTGTGTTCACACTGTGTTTTTGTGCCAGAACCACGGTACATTTGCATCATCAGAGTGACAGCTGTTGCTACTGAAGAGCCCCTTTCACACAGAGATTATGGAAAATACACAGATAATGTGATTTTCTGGAATCTGCGAGTGCGTTCACACACATCCCCAGTAAAGACACGCGACGTCAGGATGTGACGTGACACGTACGCATCGAAAACATGTACACTAACGCATTGCGTACAGTTCCACAAAGCTGGCGAACGCTCTCAGCTTCAGCGCGGATAGTAAGGAGCTCCTGGTCTCTGCTTCGTTCCAGTTTGCCGACTTTTTTTTGTTCTTTCTTTGTTGATGACGAACACAAACTTCTTCTAAGAGCCACAGAGTCATGCGATGGCACATGCGTCATCACTACAACACACACTTTACGGCATTGGTCCTGGCTTTTGTTCACACAGGGCGCGTTCCGGGACTGATCCCGGCAATGTTACTAGGTCCCCATCCCGGCATCAATCCCGGGACGTGTTTGTGTTCACACAGAAGGCACTCTAGCAATTTTACGGCAATTTCCCGGGATCAACGCGCTGTGTGAAAGGGGCTTAGGTGACACAGGAGAAAGCAGCTAAATAAATAGAGTTGTTCACACCACTTTTATCATTTTGTTTTTGAACTTGCTTCAAAGCATCAACACAGAACGTCACTTGCATCTGTCTGCCCCAAAGAACACAAAGTCCATCTCTGCTGGAAAATCACAGGTCATCAGTAGCGGTTCACTTGCGCAATCACTTACAGCACCTTTAAGTACAGAGAGATGACATCTTCCTGTATTGACGTTATCTTGAGATAAGCACGCTTTCTTAAAATGTTCTGGGCCGTGTTTCCCGAAAGCATTGTGAGCTAAGTTGATTGTAGATAACATAGTCTCCATGATCATCTTGGGCTCATGATGCTTTTAGGAAACGCAGCCCAGTTCCTTTTTGTTCCGACTTCAAAGAAGGACTCTGTCAGAGTGAATGAGCCATGAACGGCCAGTGGTGGGTGAGGGTGTTGTGTCAGTGTTCGGCCTCCAGCACGGAGAGCGACAGCTCATGAGCGCTGAAGTGGACCAGTTGAGAAACTGATGAATTGACATGGCTTTTGGCGCCGCAAGAAGGCTACTTTATACATAAGGCAGTTACGAACAAATGAAAAAATAGCAACTCCCACAAGGTGAAGAGCACAAATGAGGACAGTAATTTGTCATTTATAGACAAGATTTACTTTCACTGTCAAATTTCAACAAATATCTCTCAGATTTAAACAGTTTAATTAGTGTTACTGCAGCCAATTAGACCTGCCACTGTCTATGATGTCATCAATAATAATGAAACGCGCAATAATGCTGAGAAAAAGAAAAAAGTCACTCTTGCTTGTCTGTCATGTATAGCGTGGTATTAGACGCAGGATTCACACATGGATACGTTTAACGCTTTCCTCGCCCTTGACAGAATTTTCCAGCAATCCGTGTTTCCACTGTTATACGGTAGGGGGCGCTATTACACATCTACTGAAAGAGTTCTGAATCTCATGGCCCATGTTTACATTACAGTACTAAATTATTCCTAAGTTTTCCCCTTTTGACTGGATGGTAATGAAACTGAAAGACGTGTTGGTGTTCAGTTTCATCTAATTGCTTTGATTGCATGGGATTCTGGATTTGGAATATATTTCAATATGGTTTTACTGTAGAAATGGTGCAAATTTCTCTTATTCATGTTTGTGCTGTGTTAGGTTTTTAACTTACTTTGAACAGTTTTGAACAGAGAATGTAAATGTGTGCAATTTGGCCTGTAGGGTCAGTAGCACCTCACTGCAGTACACGAGATCCAGGGGGCGGAGTTGGGTAGGTTTAGGGGTGGGTTTAGGGATCAGGGAGTGGAGATGGGTAGGTTTAGGGGTCGGGTTAGTGTGTGTGTGTGTGTGTGTGTGTGTGTGTGTGTGTGTGTGTGTGGTTTAGGGATCAGGGGGTGGAGATTGGTAGGTTTAGGGGTGGGTTTAGGGATCAGGGGGTGGAGATTGGTAGGTTTAGGGGTGGGTTTAGGGATCAGGGGGTGGAGATTGGTAGGTTTAGGGGTGGGTTTAGGGATCAGGGGGTGGAGATTGGTAGGTTTAGGGGTGGGTTTAGGGATCAGGGGGTGGAGATTGGTAGGTTTAGGGGTGGGTTTAGGGATCAGGGGGTGGAGATTGGTAGGTTTAGGGGTGGGTTTAGGGATCAGGGGGTGGAGATTGGTAGGTTTAGGGGTGGGTTTAGGGATCAGGGGGTGGAGATTGGTAGGTTTAGGGGTGGGTTTAGGGATCAGGGGGTGGAGATTGGTAGGTTTAGGGGTGGGTTTAGGGATCAGGGGGTGGAGATTGGTAGGTTTAGGGGTGGGTTTAGGGATCAGGGGGTGGAGATTGGTAGGTTTAGGGGTGGGTTTAGGGATCAGGGGGTGGAGATTGGTAGGTTTAGGGGTGGGTTTAGGGATCAGGGGGTGGAGATTGGTAGGTTTAGGGGTGGGTTTAGGGATCAGGGGGTGGAGATTGGTAGGTTGAGGGGTGGGTTTAGGGATCAGGGTGTGGAGATTGGTAGGTTTAGGGGTGGGTTTAGGGATCAGGGGGTGGAGATTGGTAGATTTAGGTATATGTAAGGTGGGAGGAGTTGGATCTGGATCCAACTCCTCCCCCTGGATTTCGTGTTCTGCAGTGAGGACCATCTCTGTAGGTCATTGAGTTTTGGTGATGTTTGTGTCTTAAGTGAGAAAATAATTAATGTAAATTTAAAGATGTCTTCATTGAATGCATTTTGTGTCAAAGCAATGATAAATGATCCTCGGCTTACCTCACGTAGACACTGATGCTGTGATCACTGAGTGAAGAGAGTAGAAAAAGTCACCTAAGTATTGAGAAATGTGTCCTAGTGATTGTAAAAAAAAAATAATGGATGTTGATCATTAATCTTTTACTGTACATTTAATTGTGGACTCTCATTTTTGCCTATTTGAGTCTGTAATAATGTAGAGCAGAGCTGTGTGTCCTCTTGCCCTCATGAAAATGGATTATGGATTATGGATGGATATTGATTATCATTAAATGGATTTAACGCAGCATCTTCCTTTCTCAGGTTACCAAGGTTACAGTCGTAACTGAGATGTTTTCTTCCGGGAACGAACATATCACAATATTCCTAATTTTTTATAATTTGTGCCCAAGCTATACGCAGAAAAGGGGCGGGGCCTGGTTGAGTTAGTTAGTAGTGTGTTAAACTGGCGGTTATGGTAAGGGGCGGGACATTTCCCAAACACGCTCGAAGCGCTCGACCAATCAGAGCACAGTGTTCTTTTCAGAAGGAGGGGCTTCATAGAGACAGGAAGTAAACAGAGCGTTACTGACAGACTGGGAAGAGAGGAGCCGCAACAATGGAGAATATGAGGAAAATAATCAACATTCAAGCAGGAAAACCTGTTCTAGAGCCTGAAACTACATCAAGACTTTAGGAAAGGGCAGAATAGCTCTTTAATAACTCTCCCTTCTCTCTCTCTCTCTCTCTCTCTCTCTCTCTCTCTCTCTTAGAGTTGACTCTGCAGCAGGCTTTGCACCAGTCTGTATTCATGCCATGTTCCAGCCCGTCTCCCAGCATGCCTCACTGCTGGGACCAGCACAGCAAGCTGCTTCCGACAGTGGCGGGCATCACGGCTGGTAAAGTGGCAGCGTGGAGCGTGGATGAGGTACACCTGTTACGCTTTGTTGAGTTAATGCTGTGTTATTGTAGGTCAGCTGATTGGTTCTGAACCCAGCTGTTGTAAACTGCAGTGTCGTACCTCCTCTAATCCTCATTGTTATTCTGCAGGTGATTGAGTTTATCCAAGGGCTTCCTGGCTGCAAAGAACAAGTGCGCACCTTCAGAGAGGAGGTAAATTATTCCCTTTAATTACGAGCAGAGTTAGAATGACTGAATCCTCAGAGAAGTGCTTAACTAGTCCTTCATCGTGAGGTTTGGCAGCAGGAGGAACTGGAGCATTTAAGGAACAGAATCTCATGGTGCTTAAGGAAGAGAGAGCGAACGGTGCATGATGGGATATGTGAGAAGATCTCATTGAAATCATTTTTAGGCATGTCGTCATCCCACGTCACTGTATCTCGCCCGTTTACCACTAGCAAGTGTGTTCAACAGGCCAGAGGGCTAGAGCTTTAAATACTCCTGTTCTCTCTCTCTGTCTATCTGCTCTTCCTCTCTCTCTCTCTGTTTATCTGCTCTTCCTCTCTCTCTCTCTGTTTATCTGCTCTTCCTCTCTCTCTCTCTGTTTATCTGCTCTTCCTCTCTCTCTCTCTGTTTATCTGCTCTTCCTCTCCCTCTGGTAAACACGACTGATTATCCGACAGTAAATCTGGATCTTTTGTCCGGGAAACAGAGGATCACAGCTTTACTCAGGAGAATCTGATCATGTTGACCTGCTGTTACTGATACACATGTTGAGCTGTGTGTGTGTGTGTGTGTGTGTGTGTGTGTGTGTGTGTGTGTCGGTCAGTCAGGACAGACTCACTACAGATTCATTAGAGCTTGGCCGAGAACTCGTTGGCAAAGACTTCAAAAATTTGTACGTCCTTAATAGTTTTATGCTTTAACTTGCATAATCATATTGTTGCATATCTCATAACTCATATTACATCATCTTTTACACCTGCACACAATCCAAGAATCAAAGAGTGTGTGTGTCAGAGGTGAACAACAGTTTACGGTTTCCATGGTCAGATGAGCGATTGTCAGGCAAGGATGGGCTGTAATTCATGATAATATTTACTTTAGACAGTCGGTTCGCTAAAAGACAGATATCGATATTATGATCTTATTGTTCCAGGACTGATGTTTTCCTCACAGAAACATGAAGGTGAACATCTGTATCTGGTAAACATCGTGAACACGTCAGACTCGGACTGATGTTTCTGTAGACGATCCCGGCACTTTCTGATGATTTGATGGGAGAAAAGCTTGTTATTTTTTACTTTATTTAACTGTGTGAAGGACAGATGTTCTCACTAATAGATCCTCTCAAACGAATAAATAGTGTCACACAAAAGGAGAGGTGAAAGTGAATACAAATGTTCTAGAAACATTTTGCCGACGTTCCCGGTAAGTTATGAAATCATTACTTCTAGGCTAAATGTTCTCAGAAAGTCCAGTTTTTAAAATGTTTAAAAAATAAAATAAAACATTTCTTGGTTATTTGAATGTAAAACGGCAACACTTTACGATAAGGTTCATCAGTTGACATTAGTTAACTACCTTATTAAACATGAACTAAGAATGAACTGCACTTATACAGCATTTATTAATCTTAGTTAATGTTAAGAATTCAATTATTGTCTTTATTCATTACTTCTGAATGTTTTCTGAACCATCTGAAAAAAGTACTAAAGGGTTAATTCACCCCACAAAAATTGAACTATCCCATAATTAGCCATCCTAGCTGTATATGACTTTCCTCTTTCAGCAAAACACAATCAGAGCTATCCTGGCTCTTACAAGCTTTATAATGGGAGTGAATGGAGGATGACATTATGAAGCCCAAAAAAGTGCATCCATCCATCATAAAAGTGATCCATACGACTCCAGGGGTTAATAATGCCCTTCTGGAGCCAAGCAATGTGTTTTTGTTTCAGTTTAAAAACAACAGCAGTCTATGAGAGATGTGGAGAAGTGTGAATAACATAGATGGATTTGTCTTGGAAGCGTCAGATTCTCATCATGGCTGTGTTCCCGATAACGTTGTCTCTTAAGGTATAACTTAACTTAAGGTATACCATTTCTAGACGTGTTCCCCCGAACCATACCTTAGGAAGCTGCTTAAGATATACCTTCTTACGTGCGATGTTACCCGGTACTGAATTTGTTGATATCGACGGCTCGAGAATCAATTATTCTCTCGTGCAGGGGCTGATTCACTACCCTGGTAATCCAGAGTTCTCGCGAGAGCACAAGTTCAATTTGCTCAGCGAGTTACTCTGGTGTCGAGTAATGATGCTCATTAAATATGCCCCTCGATCTGAGCTGCACCAATCACATCGGGTTATCTGATATAGGCGGGCCAGAGGCGAGATGACGACAGCGCTGTGACGTCGAAGTCATTAGTAAACATTGCAAGATGGCTATGGATGAACACCAGATGTTTGAAACGGCTTTGGCCGCTACAATGATCGAGTTAGACTTGGCTTTTATCTAAAAGAGGAACAGAAGACGCCGCTAGAATCCTTCCTTTGCAAGAAGGGCGTTTTTGCTGTTTTGCCGACCGGATACGGTAAGAGTCTAATCCACCAGTTAGCTCCGCTGGTAGCTAAGCGTATGAGGCTTGTTGTTGTGATTGGTCGTAGTGTTATCCAATTGCGTGCAGTAATTTTCAAATGCATGCTTGGTGCCGCCCCTCGAGCTGGCCGAGTTTCATTAGTCGACGCCAGACCCTTAATCTTTCAGATTTAGGTCTGGATTTCCAGGCTACTGATTCACTGCGTTATGTGAGAAAGCGGTGTTCATTATAAAAAAATAACTTCAGAAATAGTGGAAATTGCATTTATTAGGGGATTAATGGGATATTATAAAAAATAATCCAAACTATAGCCTAGCCTACATGTTTTAAAATTGTATCATATATTGATGCCACAATAACCATTTCAAAAATTTTACGTGCTTTCATCTCTTTCCCATTTTTGTTCGCTGAGGTGGAGCTGCGATGAAATATTGTTCTTGTAAATACTTTCCAGCATTTCAGTAATAAAAGTGTACATCGTAGCCTACGTACGGTGCTCGACAGTGATCAAAAAGGATTTAAACTTGAAGTGATCTCTTCTTGTAAACTCAGAGATGTGGATTCGGACGGAGATTAAAATCACAACACGATCTTGGTGTTCGTCAAAAAACAGTAGGTGATTCGGCCGGAGAAAAACACTGACATTCTGGATTCTGACCGCAATAAAATCACCGACTAACCCTGTAAATGTTTAAAATACGGTACGACCCCATGAGAAACAGTTAGCGTCCGAATAGGGCCTTTGGGAGTCTTTCATTTAGCACAACTATTTGCTGTATCGCTGCCATAGTTTGAGCAATCATTCACAATCATTCCCTTTGAATAGACTCCTAAGCCTTTACTGCCTAATGGTTTGCCACCTGGTGTAGGCCTACCTTTGGTTAATATAATTAAAAAGCTAACAACAATCAGTGTAATTACAATTTTATTCTGTGCAAGAAAACACTTGAGTAATTGAACAGGTTTATTATTATTTTGTTGCAGTGGTGGTCTCCTGTTAACAGTGATAAGGTGAAGCTAAGAGTTGTCCAGACCAACCTTCCGAACGTATGACTTACAGAAGGTATACTTCACTACGAACGTTTCGGGAAACATGTATTAACGATGAGTAAGTTTAAGGTATAACTTAAGAAAGAAAGACGTGGTGTTTAGAAGGTTTCGGGAAACACAGCCCAGATCTCTCTTCTCAGTTGAATAGGTGGAATAACAAGAGGTCAGTCATAAGACATCAATAATAATGCATGAGAATAAGATGGAACTGGAAGGTCTGTCCCAGAACTGTGTGTGTGTGTGTGTGTGTGTGTGTGTGTGTGTGAGTGTGTGCGAGTGTGAGTGTGTGTGTGGCCTCATCGCATGTTGTGGTTGCGTGCGAGACTCCAGCGACGCGCGTGCTCTCGGGGCGTCTGGGGTTTGATGTGTAAAACAACAACCCCGTGGACTTAAACGAGTGTATAAAAGCAGAATCACGCGCAAGCCTTGTAAAAGTGAAAACACAACATGTGTAGTCACGCATGCCGTTACGGTGACCGGAGGGGGTGCGCGCGCGCCCCTCCGTGAGATCTGAAACCCTGCCGCGCTTTTTTAACCCATAAAATTTCACGCGCGCAGAGCAGCGGCGAATGCGCGCCAAAAACACTCTTGGCGGGAGATCGCGTGAAAGATTAAGCCGAGTGTCAGAAACATGTTTACATTTATGCTCATTAGCGGAGGCATGGGCTATATATTTTATTGGCAAGCTGACATTAAACGGGTGATAAAGTCTTAGTTAGGCGTTTTTGACAGCAGGATAAATAAGTGTACGAAAGCCCATTACATAAAAAACATGCTTTGGCAAATCACAATTATGACATAAAAAGTCGTAATTATGACATATTAAAATACATAATACATTCTGTGTCATAATTATGAATTCTTGTTATTTGAGTCATAATCTTCAGTTTTTGAGTCATAATTTGGTCTTTAATGTCATAATTATGACTTTTATGTCATAATTTCGGCTTAGTATGTCATAATTTCTACTTTTAATATCATAATTATGTTTTTCCCCCTTATGGGGCAGAAATTGCTCCATATTAGTGTACTAGTGTACTTATAGCCTACTATACACTAGAAGTAGGCTGTAGTTAGCAGCAGTGATGGGAAACAGTATGCCAATAATACTAAATAATGTCTTAATATGTCACAATTATATGATCAATAAGTTGACAACATATGTTTTTACATTGCTTTAACTTCAAAATAAGTTTAGCAATTTTCAACTTTTCTTTTTTGCAAGTTTTACAAGATTCGACTTTATTTATTTAGGTCAGTTTAATGAAATTTAAGTTGAACTCACTTAAACATCCAAATTGAGTGTACTTAAAAAAGCAGCAACTTTTTTTTTCTTTTCTTTTTTATAGTGCATTGATGCAAATTGATTGAGTTTGTGCAAATGTGTTAGAACAAAGTTCATAAAGTCAAGAGGGAACAGTGTCGACCAACTCCAGTTCCTTTGCACAAGGGCTTGTGGGTAATAGTACTTTATTACTTTTATTTTTTATTATTATTGATAATCTTCCAGACCGCAAATCAACCACACACCTTGACTTTATCATACTATTTTTAATGTAGCCTGCATGATTTGGGACACACTAATTCTGGGCTGTTCCATCTGGCAATGAGAAAGAATTCCTAGTTTTTTAGTCACAACCACCAGTGTTTAATTTAATTATGTTTTTTTTTTATGTGTCTGTTAATGACACAACAAGCACTCTAATGAGCACACACAGGTGAGCAACACTTTGATCACTTTCAGATTTTGAGAAAGGCAAGCAAATAAGTTTGAGATTCATGTGTTTGTCATGATAGAATTAAAAACAACAACGCCACCTTTAGGTGAATGTGAGAATTGTCTGGTTTTCCATTGATGGGGGACATGAACTAAAGTGAGGATATTAATAATATTAAACTTTATTTATATTGCCCATTTATAGCTGCTATGATCAAAGTGCTTTACAAAATAATGAAAACAACAAACACATTAGTGAAACAGACATAAAGAGCTTTACATCATATTAAAGCAAGTGTAATAACTCAAATACTCCATGAACAAAAATATTATAATAATACGTTAAACGGTTCATATTACTTGTGTGTTATTATTCACATATCAATTTCTGCATACAATAATTAATTTTTTAATATTAAAATACAATTATGTATGGCATGTTGTATTACAGATGGTATTCTAAATTAGGTATCATGAATTAATGAATTTGTACAGTACATGTTGTTTAATTGACAGACATTTGCAAATGATAATGTATAGTCTAGTCTTGTTGTATACTGTGTAATTCGCACCCTATAAAGGCTTGAAGTGTGTAAGTGCACACTTGTGTGGGTTGCTAGTGTCCGGCCCATCAGATAACAACACAATTGCTGTAGTTTATCACTGTAAACATGTGTACAACTCAATGGCTGGTTTATGTTTTCTGTGCCAGTATTTTTAGGGTTGTTTTGAAGAATACTGAGAACCGTATTGTTTTGTGGGACGTATGGGTTGGGATAAAAATAGAGCTTTCTTTTCATGAATTCACAGAAACACAATGAATGACAGCATTAATTTTGGGAAAATGCACAAAACAAATCTGAGCTTTACAATACTGGGTGTCACATAAGTCTCTCTCTCTCTCTCTCTCTCTCTCTGTGTGTGTGTGTGTGTGTGTGTGTGTATCATGTTGAAGCTTAAAGTCCCACTTCATTCTCTCCAATGAAAAGCATATTTACACTGTCTGAATCGCTCCCTATCCCCTATCCCCTATGACCAGAAGTGGGTGAATGATCTCAATCTATTTTTTAACAGATTCGATCAGCTACCCTCCCCTGCCCCCATCCAGTCCCCCCTGCTGAAATCCCCACTCTCTGCCTCCACAGCAGGCAGCTCCAGCCCCACCTCTCTCTGCACAGCTATCAGCTCGCAGACAATACACAAAACACCTAACTCCCCCCCCCTGTCGATTCCCTCCAGCCAACACTCCATCTTATACACACTGCCCCTTACAGAAGCCCAGGTGAGAATGGAGCTCAGGAAGATTAAGGCGAGGAAGGCTGCAGGCCCAGACGGCATCAGCTCCAGGCTCCTTAAGACCTGTGCAGACCAGCTGTGCGGCATATTGCTGTACATATTTGACCTTAGCCTGAAGCTGGGAAAGGTGCCACAGATATGGAAAACATCTTGCGTGGTGCCTGTTCCGAAGACGTCGCGCCCAAAAGACTTCGGAGACTATCGACCAGTAGCACTGACCTCGCATCTGATGAAAACATTGGAGAGGCTGGTGCTCACTCATCTCCGACCTCTGGTGAGTCCATCAATGGATCCACTTCAGTTTGCCTATCAACCTGGCATTGGAGTGGAAGATGCAATCATCTTCCTCCTAAATCGGGCTATTTCACACCTGGAAAAGGCTGGGAGCACTGTGAGAGTCATGTTCTTTGACTTCTCTAGTGCTTTTAACACCATCCAACCTGCGCTCCTGAGGGATAAGATGGTGTGCATGGGAGTGGACCATCATCTGTCTGCCTGGATACTGGACTACCTCACAGACCGACCACAGTATGTGAGGACTCGTGACTGTGAGTCTGACATGATTGTCTGCAACACTGGAGCCCCGCAGGGTACGGTTCTTGCCCCGTTTCTCTTCACCATCTACACGGCAGACTTCATGTTCAGCTCAGCAACCTGTCATCTACAGAAGTTCTCTGATGACTCTGCCATCGTCGGTCTGATTACGGATGATGATGACAGGGAGTACAGAGGACTTGTTCAGAACTTTGTGGACTGGTGCCAACGGAGCTGCCTCCAGATAAATGCGGGGAAAACGAAAGAACTGGTGGTGGATTTCCGTAGGCACAAACAAACTTTATCACCAGTGAACATTCAGGGAAAGGACATTGGGAGAGTGGATTCTTACAAATACCTGGGTGTTCACCTAAACAACAAATTGGACTGGACAAACAACACTGAGGCAATTTATAAGAAAGGGCAGAGCAGACTCTTTTTGCTGAGGAGATTAAGGTATTTTGGAGTGCAAGGAGAGCTATTGAAGACTTTTTTTGACTCTGTAGTGGCCTCAGCCATATTCTATGGAGTGGTCTGCTGGGGCAGCAGCATCTCTACTGCAGACAGGAAGAGACTAGACAAGCTGATCAGGAAGGCCAGCTCAGTCCTGGGGATTCCCCTGGACACTGTACAGGAGGTGGGAGAAAGGAGGATGGTAGCAAAACTATCATCATTGCTGCAGAATGCCTCTCACCCCCTGTATGTAACCATTACATCACTGAGCAGCTCCTTCAGTCACAGACTCATACATCCTAAGTGTCTGAAGGAGCGGTACAGAAGGTCTTTTCTCCCTGCTGCTGTTAGACTTTACAACCAAAGCTGTTCCCAGTGGACCCAGTAGGGGGTTTTGTATTGTTTGTATTTATACATTCTACTGTGTATATACTGTATATACTGTTATTATAGTATGTGTATATTTCCTTTTCTTTTTTATTTATTTTTATTTATTTTTATTTCTTAATTTTTGCTGCTGTAACACTGAAATTTCCCCACTGTGGGACGAATAAAAGATTATCTTATCTTATCTATGTAGTGCACTATGTGCCATTCACCATGTAGACAATAGTAAATGTGTGAACAAGGGACTGATTTCAGCGCGTCTATTTATAATGAAGGGGGCGGAGCTTCAGATTCTAGAGAGCATTTGATTGGACAGAAAATCTGATGAGAAGCTGAAGTGCAGAGTGATGTCATCAAAATCATTGATCCATATTTGTGGAAGTGAGTGACTGTAGGTTTTGCTCTTATATCTTCAAAATATAAATTTTGTCATTGTCATTTAGCTTATACAGTAAGACTAAGACAATAAAACTTACATTTTAATTTCATGGGAACTTTAAGTGTTGCTTTGGTGTTGGTGATGATGGACTCACAGGCCTGATTATTGTCTTTGTTTATATAAATCAAATTGAAACAGCAACTTATGTCAATTTGAAATCGTTAAACTGATACAAATGATAAAACTCACTGAACATCTCGGTTGCTGTTAAATTGTATATATATAATATATACTGTACTATATATCTAAATATGTGAAAGTGAAACCTAAGTCCTGTGTATTTTACAATGACTATCTTTCTTATGCCCTTAAAATGATGAAAAGTAAAAATGAAAAAAACAACAACAATGTTTTGCTACAAACTGCCCCCCCCCTTCCTTTTTCCCCCCTCTTTTTTTCTTTTCTTCTTCTTTTCTGTAATGCAATTTTGCACCTGATCCTACTGTCATAGTGTAATTATATATTTGTGTTGCCATGTTTTTTTGTACATGACATATTGTTCAATAAAAATAAAATAAGAAAAATCTCGGTTGCTGTTATTTCTGCGCATGCGTGTGAGTTGAGTTTCCTGCTCTCGCGCGCCCCCTAACGGCAGCTTGACAGAATTACAGAAACGCACGTCCTTAATGACCCTCCGCGGCTTCCGTCACAGATGAGTGTCAGTCAGTCAATCAGTCAGTCAGTGACGGACATCAGAACCGGAGCACCGGATCATGTCTCCGTTAACGGCCTCCTGACAGCAGCCCGCGGCTCGGTTCCGGTGTCGGTGTGCGAGATGGACGCTGGCGAGAGAAAGGTAACTCGATTTATCGACACACGAACGCGATTAACACCCGCTGGCCTCACATTAGCTTTAGCATTAGCAGCGCTCGCGGGATTAAAGTCCAAAACTGCATAATGACGGATTATTATTGTGACCAAACACTCACATGTGTGTGAAATATGCGTTTATTTGTGTTCGTGTGTGTGTTAGTTGTGTATATCAGAGCTGACGCGATGCTGAGAGCGAAGGGACGCGCCAAAACAATGACGCCCCTGTTATGATCAATGAAACAAATCTAGATCCATAACAGTGATTAATGAAATCTCAATGAACATGGCGATTATTACCAGAGCTCAATACTCGCGTAGCGTTTGTGTGAGTATATATAATCCCCTATTAATAATATAATATTACAGTAGCTTAGTTATAGTCTGGTGTTTTTTGAAGTAATTCAGAGAACCGAGGAAATAAATATTATGGCACATCAAGACGAGAATGATTTATTACTATGGTATACGTCAAAGTACCATAGTACCAGCACTGTACTGTATTTTCCCATCAGGAAGCGTGGTTATTGACCACATACATCTGCTTTATGAGGGTTGAAATGTGAGTGATTGACCCTCGTAGAAACAATAACACACTGTGTTTGGCTCAAGTAAACATTCATAACAACAGATTTGATGTGATTAATAATTTATTTTCTGTTTATAATACTACGCAAAATAACCAGTAGTATCACTCACAAACATCAATCACCCCAGTTTTACATGATTTAGTTAGAAGTGAAATAACATGACGGTGATATTACACGATTTAATGATTGTGATATTACATGACTGACTGTACAGTGAGTGACTGTGATATTACATGACTGACTGTA
>FLSR01004880.1:17982991-17998018 GCA_900092035.1 Leuciscus waleckii | reverse complement strand
CGTTTGCACCGGAACACGCCTCCTCTTTTCGCTGCACCGCCCCCGGGAGCGCAAGTTCATTCCCTAATTTACCGACGTGCGTCTGTGGAGGGAAAAGTCCGCTGTGTGTCGGGTGCAAAATAGGAATGACACATGCGTCGGTGTACAAAGTCAATTGCGCTGTGTGTAAGATAGGGCCCCATGTTATTAATGACTCTTGAAATGACCTCCAAAAAAATTGGTACTGGCAGAATAGATAACCCTCTTTAATAAAACCCTGAGAGAACATGCATTGTGATCTCTCTCTGAACTCGATCTAAACCAGGTTGGATTTGTTTGTTTTCTTGAGCATTAAACATACTCTGAAACTCAGAGTTTGTTCAGCTAGCTTCTGCAACTGCCCACAGACAAAAGCTGCAAGGAAATATCTGCGAACAAAATGTGACAGCTGGAGCCACTTAAACATGGGCCCATAATCGAAGAGAGAAAGACCTCATTTTTTGATGCAAAATGGCATTAGTGCAACATTGCAAGGATCTACTAGCTACTACTTCCATCATACAGTTATGTCTACACTTACCAAAGGCTTATTTTGTTGATCTCTGGAGATGTTGACAAAAATGTGCTCGGTAACAACATTCTCCAGGATAGATCTATTAACAGACCTCAGCTTCCAACTGGGCAAGTCTGAACATGTGTCTGGTGTTGGAAGGAAGCTTTATATATTCGTCTTGTGTACATTCCTTTCTTTAAACTCATTAATCTAAAAAAATTAACACATTTCACCCAGATTCTGGTCACACTTCCCCCCTTATCTACAAACTCAAAGATAATTCCTGCTCTTGTAATCTCACAATCTTAGTTTTAAGGGAAATATACCTGTATATGTGTTTTTAACAGGCCCTCAAAGAAATTTGACAGTATGAATGTTGAATATTCATTCATGCTTCGTAGGGGCCGTAACCAGGGTCCAGGGTGTCAAGAATTGAAACTTAAATAGGGAGACATGTAAATAGGGAGACGTGTCAGGGTTTATTCTGAGATAACAATCGGCTGGATGTACATTATTCCGCTTATTACACAGCTACTTGCCATATAAGTAAATAATTAGACACGAAAGTCGAAGTTGCGGCAAGTTCAAACTAGACAGACAATTAAGGGGTACAGTATTCAGTCATTCCACTTATTACACAGCATTTCACCAAATAATTATGGAGATTAGACATATTGATTTGAGATGAAACTGTTTTAAAAATCTTACCTGTTTTCCGAATCTTATAATCCAACAGTGTACTAAACAATAGTCGCAAAATCGCAGCAGCTGCAATTGTATGAAACGAGAGAGCGAGTCCACGATTCTGGAGGACATAATTAAATAACTGCTTAAAAGAACAGCAAAGCAAACGCACACCATTTTGCGTGCAAGTTAAAGGAAATAACTTAATGCAAAGAGAATGTAACTGCACACTCACTTACCAACTTTTCGGCACAAGTAGCCTTTGTCAAGGTCTCTAACTTCAGTAACCCGGATGAGCCTGTTTATCTGTTTTCAGCAGTTGTTATCTAGGAATAAGGTACAGCTAAATGGTGCGATTGACCAATCAGAATCAAGTATTTAGATTTAAATGCAAAAGAAGAGGCATGAGAGTTGGCTGTTTGCAATACTACCTTTAACGTTAGAGAAGTACCATATGTTTAAAGCTGCATTTACCAAACTCAAGGACTGCTTCGTTTCAGCCCCCATTCTTGCCGCCCCTGATCCCTCTCGTCAGTTTGTGGTGGAGGCATCAGAGATGGGGGTAGGTGCGGTTCTCTCCCAGAGCTCTTCCGTGGACGGCAAGGTGCATCCGTGCACTTATTTTTCTCATAAGCGTAAATCATAAAAGAGTATTTGGGACATAATAAGGCATGCAACTGAAACAATAACAGATGAACTTGCATATTAACATGAGCAACATAAAATCTGTAGTTGCATATTTTAGGTTTTTGTCCAATAATCGAAAATTTAGCATCAAAACACATGGAAAATATGATATATAATTTGGTTTGACTACAAAACATCTCAAATTATGTTTATGTCCATTATGTATTCATAGGCATTGTACTATTAGTTGTAACATTTTATATAAATGGATTGAGGAGCAGTTTATATGCTGGAGACAGCACAACCCTATTTCACAAAATATTCTTTAAAAAGAAACATTGATTCATTTTAAACTAACAAGGCCTCGTTCATCCTTCTTATTACAACAATCAGCACAGAAATGAGCAGACAGCACATAGTAACTGTTTCCTCAGTGTGAAGTTGTTTTCCTTCTCCAGCGTCACGGCAACATGCATCAGCATCACCATGGAGACCTCACTTTCTAAATCTTCATGTTCTGAAAAGCTGCTGGTGACAGTCTGCGTGCTCAATCATATTCAAATATGTGCTGGTGGGCTTTATATTTGCTGTTTATTATTTTCCTGGGTTTTGTTAAATTTATGGCAAAGGTTTGGCAGCTGTGATTGCTAGAACATTATAGTAAAAAAATACAATGACAATGTTACTGTCACACTTCATTGAGTTTGTTTTTCATTTTCATGGACTCTTAAGCCCTATTCAGACGGGACTAGTTTAACATGGAGAGGTGGGGTAAAGTAATAATTACCAGAGCTTCTCTGTGATTTTAGTCCCGTCCGAATGTGCATTCAGTAATCATTACGGACAATGTCAGTAAAGATTACGGCGGCTTTTACCTTCAGTAAAAAGGTCCGGAAAAATAACTAATAGACCCGCTGTAAATATGTAAGTATATATTTCGTCATTTCCTGTTTAAAAGTAGCTTTCCGTGTTTTTTCCAAGTATGGAGACGCTTGTAAAAGCATTCAGTTGTGTTCTAGACGCTGGGACGAGTCTGTGGCAAAACTCAAGTGTTTTCCACAAACCATTCAGATCAAAGAGAAGATCGAAAGCACTTGTTAGAGGCTTGAAACATCTTTTAGCGTTAGGTAAGTGCCTATTACCAACACAATCCAATCTGAAGTTAATTACTACATCGTTCGACCGGACATAACTGTTTTATATATATAGGTTATGTGTTTGCAAACATGATATCAGGAAGAAACGTAATACACAAAAGGAGGGTGACGGCGATGTGCAAATCTGCTAGTTTTACTGAGATATCTTATCCCGTGCGAATAGGCCATTAATATTACAGACGTCCTGTGGTAAAATTACATTACTCAACCTACTCTTGTAAAGTTAATCCCGTCCGAATAGGGCTTTAGTTTGATTATGGTTTCCTGTTTCCTTTGTCCTCATTTTCCCGCCACCATGGTTATTGATTTCACGGTCACACCTGTTTGTATTTTGTTCATTATCACTGTGTATTTAAGTCTCTCATTTTGGTTCATTCAGTGTTTGGTATTGTTTGTGCACAACACACTGTTTCTCGCTTTTATTTGTAACTGAGTGGATTTAGTTTTAACTTTGATTTTGATTCTGGATCATCTTCATCTTCATTGGAGCGTAAATGTTACAGAATTCCAGACCTGCAAAAACGGAAATCACTGCCATCAATGTCTTTAATCAGCTGATCCCAATGTGGATTACCGGCTCCTTATCTGCTATACTGACCTGAGAAGACTCCAGTGATCTCCTGTGAAACTCCAGAAATCTCTTAGTAAGACTCCTGATATCCACCGCCGATCTCCTGTCCTGTGAATCCCACTACCTGTTTACTCACCTGGCTACTTACCCCTGTCATTGAAGAGGTGTGTACTCTCCTGCTCCACTTCGCTCCAGTCACAGTCAATATCTCTGGAACCTGATAAAGAAACACAGACTGTTAGCCTATATTCATCTGCTCAGATTATCACAAACTTCTTCATTACGCACCTGATCATCTGTTTCAATAAATACCTGTTTGGGTTCAACTAACTCTATGTCTCAGAGTCTGGTATTCCCTGATAATATTATATAGTAGGGGTGTAACAGTACACAGAAGTCGCGGTTCGGAACGTACCCCGGTTGTGGGGTCACAGTTCGATACGAGTTCGCTACAGTAGGAAAAATGGCCACACTTTAGTTTAGAGTGCAATTCTCACTATTAACTACAACTTTTGCCTCAATAAACTCCTGATTACTGCTTATTAATAGTTAGTAAGGTAGTTGTTAAGTTTAGGTATTGGGTGGATTAAGGGATGTAGAATATGATTATGCAGAATAAGGCATTAATATGTGCTTTATATGTACTAATAAACAGCCAATATCCTTGTAATATGCATGATAATAAGGAAAGCACAAAGCACTCCTTTGTCCATGAGTGCAGAAAGACGCATTTGACGCGTGCGCACTATCTGGGACTTGTTTTCAAGCACTGGTTTGGAGTGTGCATTGCCTGTGACTGACTGTATTCGTGGTCTGACTGCATGCACTGAGCCGTGACGTCCGTACTGTAGTACACCGTATACAGTATTCGATTTCAGATGCAGCACTAGTTTCTCATTTGTGGCTGTCTGCATAGTCTCTGGCATGTGTTGTCAGTCAGCAGGGCAGATCACATCCCTGTAAATCCCCTCAGGTCTTTGGGTTACATTGAATGTATGCCTGCAGCTAATGGCTTTCTTGTAGTTTGATGGTTTCTTCCTTTGGTTTACCTTGTGTAACCCGCAGCCTGCAGTTTCTTGCAGATTCTCATGCATTCTGGAGTATGGAAGATTCGTCACAATAATCTTTCTCCTTTTATTGCAAAAGTTTTTTTGTACCATTTATTTTATTTTATTTTTAAACCTACTAATATTTTAACAGTTTTGTTATTTCTTTATGCTGTGTTAACATTTCTTAAAGTCCCCCTGTAGTCAATAATTATATCCCTTAAAGGTAGGGTAGGTAGGATTTTTCCAAAAAATTTTTTTTCTAATTTGTTTAAACTGTCTTTATATACCAATACATAATTAAAATGTAAGTGCTCTGAAAAAGAGAGTATAAAAATCGAGTGACTGTAGACCTTTTAATCTGCAATAAACACAGCTCATTATTTCCATCCGGGACGAAACAATTGATTGGTTTGGGCGACTGTCACTCACTCTCGCAACCATGGCTACCACCACTGTTGCTACAAGATCTGCCCATATGCGCGCGCACCCGTTTGATTTGAGGAGTGCAAGAGAGGCGCGGAACCTACGAAGAGTAAAATTATGGCAGAGAAAGAGCATTCAAAATTCAAAGCACCTGCATATGCAGTCAGCGAAGGCAAACAAGGCAAAAACTACTTCCTCGGACCCTGGTTGCCCGCACTCTTGAACGACCTCCTCTGCTTCGCCCTCGACCCCGGACCTGTCCTCGAACCGACGATGCGGTACTTGTCTCCGGAGTGTAACGTTAGTCCTCATCAGAGTCAACAATGTTTTCATCATGGAAACTCTTATGAAGAATGGAATGTTCCCATAAAGTCCCCCTGTAGTCAATCATTGTATCCCTTAAAACTCATCTTTGATATAGCTTGAATGTAACTCGACACCCTATCCTCATTTAGTATGCGCGGTACTATGAATATGGAAATGATCCCCGCCTCCACTCACTCACTCAGCTCAGAGATCCACTGGTTGATGATCACACGTTGATCTGATTGGTTACAAGGTCGTTTGTGACGTGAGAAACGCCAGCGATTTCAAAGCGTGTTTTTGAGACTGTCTTTGGTTCACTGCAGTTTTAAGGAGGAAATACTCAGCAATGCTGTCGACTTATGAATCTACACATGGTTTGTCTTAAAGCATATTAAAAACACCACATAGACACATAAACTACATTAAAAGCTGGATTTACACCACAGGGGGACTGCAGTTGAAATGACTGCAGTTGTCAAATGAGAAGTGTCTCCCACTGTTTTGTAATGAATATGGAAAATATGACTGGCCTTTTCGGATTGGAAACAGATGGTATTCCATGGCTGGTGTTCTGCTGGAGCAAAAGATGTTTTGAGGAGAGATGTCCCGATGTCTGAACATGAGACACAGATGCACATGTGCCGTTTCATTATTCAGCCCAAATATCTCAGACAGCACAGAAAAGAGCAAGAGAGTGAAAAGAATTCATTAGATGTCAGATGAAATCATCAACTCAATCAGATGTACAGTAGATGGTTTGTTTTAACTTAAATGGGTCCACCGTAAAAATGTTATGAAGGATATGTCTTCTATATCTCATGTTCTTTATTCCTTAATATAGAGTCTTTTGATGCAAACAAATGTATTACATGTGGGTAACACTTTAAAATAACTTTCATATTATACTTGCGTCAACAAATAAAAAATGTGTTACTTCTTGTGTTGATGTTCTATTGCAAAACACTCTTACTGCTATTGAGGTGTGTATACGGGTAGGTTAGGGACAGGTTTGGTGGGATGGGTTGGTTTAAGGGTGGGTTACAGATGAGTTTTAAGGGATAAAATGATTGACCACAGGGGGACTTTAAGTGAACCAATCAGTTCTTAACCCTCTGGTACTGTTCGCATATTGGTAAAAAATGACCGGAATTTTTCAAATTATTTTATTGAAATGATTGTACTATATTTTAGTTCGATAATGTTTTTTTATTAAATATTTTGTATTTTTCAGGGGATTTTATGGTACTTAATTATATATATGCAGTAGTTATAATCAATTTATTCAG
Organism: Leuciscus waleckii; assembly: GCA_900092035.1. NCBI lineage: Eukaryota > Metazoa > Chordata > Actinopteri > Cypriniformes > Leuciscidae > Leuciscus > Leuciscus waleckii. Next base: position 17,991,383 of record FLSR01004880.1, on the reverse strand, counting down.
TTTTTGAGCATAGACCTGAAAATTAAATGTCCAACTTAATGGTCATAACAAGAATGCCTTTAATTGTCAGAGCCCGGTCCAACACAAGTCGTCTGCCACATCGGATTGGTAAATAAGATAAAATTAACCACCCCTGTGAAAATGACTCACCCAGCTCACCACTAAACTTGATGTGCCAAGTCTGAATATGCAAACTGTGCGAATATAACCAGTAACATTTTAAATGAGCAGGATACAGGTTTGGAGCAACATGTGGGCGAGTAAATGATGATTTTTTTTTTTTCCTTTAAGCACAGACATTTTTTGTTGGTTAAGTGTTAAGACTAGATGACGATAATTGTTGGGGAAAATGTGTGCTCAACCTTTGGGGTTTGTAGAGTAATCCTGTTACAGCATCTTCATTTTCTACACAAGCGTACAGTTCAGCCAGCATTACAGAAGAGATGGATAGAGACGTGAGTCTTAAGAGCAGCGGAGGATGAATCCGCAGACAGCGTAGGTGTGATCACTATAGTCAAAGAGAGGCTAAAAATAGGCATGTTCTTCTCTTAATGAGGGGAGGGGGGGGGAGGGTGTGTATCAGGAATCCCACCTGGCATTGATGCAGGATTTTGATATTTGCTTTCTCATTTAATTATTCATGAAAATAAGATCATCTTAAAAGAGGAAAGCCAGATGCTGTCATGAATGCCAGATATGTTCACTGTGGAGGAATGCATGCATGCTTCTTACATACAATGAGTCAGTTTTAAGCTCATTATGAGTAAATGCTCCACTATAATGTGTTAGAATTATGTAAAGTGCAAGCATTATAAGGTGCTGACAACTCTGTGTCGAATACTGCTCCAACAGCTTTCTGTTACATAATGTTTGAGGACAGATCAGGGTAATTCAGACCACAGATGGATTTCCCTTCATGTGTGGGAATCCATATCAGCCCAACACATACACAAGCAGTCGCTTACACTTCGTAACAACACAGAGTAGTTTGGAGGTGACAGATAAAACCCTTAAAAAGGTGTTTGTGGGAGAAGACTAGTTCACACTGCCTCGACAAACACCAACCGATCCACAACCATTGGAATATAGGCTGTGTTCTGACTGCCAGAAAAAAAATCAGATTTCTTGCATATCCAGATGGGTTTTTGAAAGTCTGGACAGCAAAAAAAAAAAAAAAAACCCCGAAAGGAACCTTTTTTGGGGGGGAGGAATGACTCGATAGGACACTTATTTGGAGAGCGAGATGATGCACCTCCATTTGTCCTGCATCTGTCTTAAAGCCTCGTCACATTTCCAAAGACTCTGGACACACACATCTTATTTGATCACTGATTTTGCCTGCAGTCTGAACATAGCTATAGGGCCCTATCTTGCACCCAGCGCAACTGACTTTGTACACGACGCATGTATCATTCCTATTTTGCACAGCGGACTTTCCCTCCACAGGCGCACATCGGTAAATTAGGGAATGAACTTGCGCTCCCGGGGGCGGTTCAGTGAAAAGAGGAGGTGTGTTCCGGCGCAAACGTTCCCTGATGCTATTTTGCAGTTTCAGAAAACAATTCCTCCACTGCCAGGAGAAACCTAGTCTAAAGTCAGTGGCGCGTTGCGCATGTTATTCATATGCTATTTTAAGGGCACATGCTTGGCCATAATCAACGTAGCGTGTGCACAACGCACATACACTTTGCTTCTCTCATCTACACAGACGCAGCGGTTCTCATTTTTAGAAAACCATACATTATTACAAGGAAAAATATTACCACACGAGGGAAATCATTGTTGTGTCCATGAAGATGTGAAAAAATAGGCATAAATCTAGCTTACACATTTACCCAAATTATTATACGCCTGTTTATCTGAAGCTAATTTGGGTGTGTTTCTCCATCCCCAATGTCACTTCTCTGTGTTTTACGGCCCTGACGAGAACGTCGGTCTCCTCGGCTGTGAACCACTCCTGGCGTGCGTCTGGCAAATCTGCCTTTATAATAGCAAACCGCCATGGAACAAGCGCGCCTGCTCTTAAAGGGAATGTGAGATGTCTCTCTGGTTGGTTTATTTCACGTTACGCTCAAACCACACCTATGAATAATGAAGCTACTTCAGAAAATTATTTTATTTTTTGTTTTGTTGCTATCAACATATAAATCACCCCTATTTCATAGATGCTTCATGAGCACCCAAATTAATAACAGCATGAAATAGATCATGAGATGATTGTTGGAGTTCTTGGAGTAATAAGTCACATCTGGCAGCTGAGCAATGAGATGCTAACAGGTCCTTCACTCCAGGTATATGGAAAAGACAGCAATTGTCTTAAAGCGTATTAAAAACACCACATAGACATATAAACAACATTAAAAGTTGAATTTTCACCACAGCGGGACTTTAAAGGCTTTTTGGGGAACAAAAGAACTGGATCTTCTATGGCATCGCTGTGAGAAAAAGAGAAAAAAAATTTGAGAAGCTTTATTTTCAATAGTGTAAAGAGCTATTGTTATGATTATAGTAATCGTCCTTGGAGTGAACAGCCTCTTATACTCTGTGTGTACGTACTGTACTCACCTGAAACACTGAAAAAACACATGAACACAGAGAAATATGTATTACACTACACAAGCTCCCAGCTGCCTACGCTCTTGCTTGAATAAAATATTCATCAGACTATGAGATCTTGTTCATGAGCAGAGTTCAGCGATGCCTTCATGGATGCCAAAATACTAATGTCAAACTCCTGTTTATTCCATCTAGTTTAAGGGTAGGGACACCGGGCCTGTGCTGAAAAGCAAAGAAAGTTTTTCTCCTGGGATAGCAGGCATGTACTAATGTTTGAAGAGAGGACAAAACATGTCATTTTAACGGCATTAAACCGCGAGATCTGCTCCAACCAGCAGGTTTATTAGATGCAGGTCTCCCTCTCAAAGACTGTATAACAACGGTGAGCTAGAGAAGAGAGTGGAAGGAAGACATACACACACACACACACACACACAGAGAGAGAAACACACACAGGCAATAACAGTCATTCGTAGTTGAAATTTGAACTGTTAATGGTCGGAGCCGACAGCCTCATGGGTATTTCACTTTGCTGCCTGTCAATTCTCTGTACTGTCTGTCCCAATCCGGTATGTCACTAGCCTGGTAATACCAAACTCTGCTACTTCGCTTTGCTTCGTAGACAGAGTCTGGAAGGGCATAATTGAAAAGCGTTTTCTTTCTCGCGCTTGTCTGAAGTTTAAAATCATTGGTTACCCGTAAGCCAATCACATAACGTTTGGTTATGGCGTGTGTTGTGCGCCGGCTCAGCCGCATCTAACTTCCACTGTAAACACATGTATGATGCGAAAACAAAACCATCGAGCGAAATACCGGAGTGAACATGGCTGTGAACGACTTATGCAGATTATGTGAAGTAAATCTACGCATCCACGGTACAATCAGCGTCTACGTCACGGCTCTCAGCCCGCCCTCTGTTCATGATTGGCCGGCTGTTTTGAGGCCGGAGGAAAACTGGGAGATAGGTCGCTATCTCAGACTGAGTACAGAAGCGAACTGAAATTGAGTGGAAGTACGAAGTCTGACGTAGTCAGGCTAGTATGTCACCGTTTCCGGGTCCAAGACCCTTTAGATCCCAAAAGCAAGCAATGAGTGTTGCTAATATACAGTGCCTATAGAAAATCATCATTCCCCTTTGAAATAGTTACAGCCTGAAATCAAGCCTTTATTTAGAAATTTTGCCTTACAACATCAAACTAATGAAAGAAAAAGTCAACAGTTATGAAAGTTAATAGAAAACTGAAAAAGAATAACTGGATTGTAAAAGTCATCTGATTTAATACACTGAAGAGCCTTTTGCTTTAATTGCAGCCATTGATCTTTTTGGATATGTCTGTAGCTTTGCACACCTAGATTGGGCAATATTTAACATTCTTCCTTGCAGAATTGCTCAAGTTCAGTCTAATTCTGTGGTGAGCAGCAATGGACTGCTCTCTTCAAGTCTTCAAGACAGATTTTCTATCAGATTTAAGGACATTCACCTTCAAGGACATTCACCTTCTTATCCTGAAGCCATTGCGTTGTTCTTTTGGCGGTATGTTTAGGATCATTGTCGTGTTGGAAGCTGAATGACCTGCCCATCTTCAGCTGTCCAGCAGATGGACACAGGTTTTCCTCAAGAATCTGGATGTACTTGGCAGCATCTATTTTCCCTTTAAAGGGGTGGTTGAATAAGATTTCACTTTTCTAACTTTAGTTAGTGTGTAATGTTGCTGTTTGAGCATAAACAACCTTTGCAAAGTTATGAAGCTCAAAGTTCAAAGCAAAGGGAGATATTTGCTTTTAAAGAAATTGCTTTTTAAGGACTACAACAAACGGCTGGTAGAGACTACATGACATTCCTCCTGGCTCAGTGACATCACCAACCCTAAAATTTACATAAACCCCGCCCCCGGGAACATGATTTATAGATTATCAGGACAGAATATGCTAATCAATGACTAAAGATAACTACACATAAGATACATAAATTCATCAACTAACCATTCAGAAATATCCTGTTGCTTCTACATGTTGTCACTTCTTCTTGAGTCTCTCCATCATTGTCTGACTCCGGTTTGAACATAAAAGGCTAAAAGATTTTAAATGTCCAGTGCATGTGTGTGTGACGTAAAATGACACGAGCTCTTGAAGCTCTGCCCCCTTGCGCCGGGAGCAGCAGCTCATTTGCATTTAAAGGGACAGACACAAAACAGTGCGTTTTTGCTCACCCTCAAAAAGTGACAACTTTAACATGCTATATAAAAATATCTGTGGGGTATTTTGTGCTGAAACTTCACATACACACACTGGGGACATCAGAGACTTATTTTACATCTTGTGAAAAGGGCATTATACCACCCCTTTAATTTCTGACCAATCGCCCAGTCCCCACTAAAGAGAAACACCCCCACAACATAACATGCTTCATAGTGGGTATGGTGTGTTTTGGGTGGTGTGCTGTTTTTGGAGTTCAGTGCAAAAAGGTCAATTTTGGTGTCATCAGACAATCACACCTTTTGCCAAATTCTTACAGGTGTGTTTTTGCATAGCGCAAACAAGACTGAGTGTGGCGCTTCTCAGGAAAGGCTACTAAATAATGACTAATTACAACATTAACGTGTCTGCGATGTGAGCAATTGTCTTCTTTTACTCTCAAGATGGTCATTAAATGCATCACTTACACAAACACTTAACTCAATTGTTACCTATGGTCACTATGCTGGAGCTGCTAGTGATCTGGACCATTATTTTAAAGTGAAAAACATTTTCCACTTTAAAATAATGGTCCGGATCACTAGTAGTCCTTGAAGAGTGACTAGGTACCACTTGAGTAATTAGTGATGCATTTTATGACTAGGGTCTATATAGTCATAAAATGCATCACTAATTACTCAAGTGGTACCTAGTCACTCTTCAAGGACTACTAGTCTTGTTAATATTAATTATAGAATAGTTTTCTATTCAGAGAAAAAATTATGACTGTTACGACTCAGACACACGATAATGTTCTTTATAATTTGTCAGTTAGTTAATAGTTCTTAATGAGGCTAATAACTTGAAACCTGGCCAGATGGTAGGCCTCAATTTGGGGACAACCTATCAGAGTATGACCCCGATTGGCCCTAGGTGACGCTACAGCAACCAAAAGTACAAAATCGCTCATAACTCTTAGGGCGTTTGTCCTAGACTCAAGTGTCTAACACCACGGTGATCCCTGGCTCGAGTCGGACAAAATGTGTATCTCCAGGCAGGGAAAATGTTGTGCTATGTCGAATTTTGTCCAAAGCCTACTTTTGCGAACTAGTCCCTGGATTTTCGCCCGATCGGCGAAACCGACCAAACCAGTCTAGGACAATTCTCTGCACTCTCTAGATCAATAATTATCGAAAAAAAGTTGAACTTTTGCATTTGGATGGCTATAATAGGGTCATTTATAAAATGGGCATGGCAAAATACACTAAAAAGCCTATAAATCCTAAATGAAAACTCAGAACTTCACAAAAATCGGTGAGAAGATGTGACATAACATCCTTAATAAGCATGCAAAATTTCATGGAGATCGGACCATAGCTGGCGCTATAACTGTTCAAAAGCTTAAACAAACATGTACTTTATGGTAAATTGCCTGTATTGGCTGTAAATGGTCTTTTCCATCTATGATGTCAGTGGTTAAATGGTTGCCAAATAAAACTTAATGTCTTTTTATGCGTGTGTGCTTAAAGGCCTTAAATGCTTGAACCCCGATAAATGCTGCTTGTTATTATTATTATTCTAAAGTGTTACCGCTTGTGAGATACAGTAGTTGACACGTACATCTGTGTCCTTCAAAGTCCTTTAAAGTTGCCTTTGGCCTCTTGATAGCTTCTCTTATCAATGTCCTCCTGGCTCGGTCATCCAGTTTGGACGAACGGCCTGATCTAGGCAATGTGTTGGTGGTGCCATACGCTTTCCACTTCCTAATGATGCTCTGAACAGTACTCAGAGATAACGTTTTTTTCTAGCCTCTCCTAACTTGTGCCTTTCTACAACTTTATCCCAGAGGCCTTTTGAAAACACTTTCCCAACCATTGTGAATTCCTTTCAGTTCCATCTTTAAGAAACAGCTGGTTTTATTCTGAAGTAATCAAAACCATTACAACTGATGTAGGTGGGGTCATTAGCCTGGTGTTTGATGTGGAAGTTGATTGGTTGCACCTGAGCATGTTTATAATGGTATTAGGGTACGTCTACACAACAACGATATGCTTAAAACTAAGACTTTTTCCTTTGAGTTTCCCGCGTACAGACGACACCATTGTCAAAACGATCCGCGAAAACGACTAAAAACGACTGTTTTCTGCTGCCAGGCCAATAGATGGCGATGAAACACTACAGACTGAACACGCATGTGTATGATGTCATCGTCTTCAGAGATTCGCGTTTTTGTTGTTTACACGGAGACCGTTTTCAAAACTTGAGTTTTCAGGCACCCAAAACGCCGTTGTTGTGTAAACGAACAGCCAACGCATAAAAAGTTTGATGTTTTTACTGTTGAAAACGGTGTCGTGTAAACAGCCCCTAAGGGACTTAGACTATACCATACTTTACCAAACTAGGTATTTCAATAATTAATTTGTAATAATCCTACAGAATGTTTTAAAATGCTATTTTTACTTTGATTATGAGGGTTATAATGTGTACAAACAACTCAAAAAAGTTGGACATAATTTATTTTATTTTACAGGGTGTAATGTGACAAAAGGTAAAGATTTTCACAGGATATGATGACTTTCCATAGGCCCTGTACACTCGAGGGCGGTGTGATCCTGACCTTTATCTCCACAGTGAAATCTCATACAGCCAGACAGGGATTCATTCCCATAAACGGCTGGCGAGATACGCCACAATTTAACAAGCAGATAACAAACATCAAAACATAAATCTTTAAAAGCTGTTAATGCAGTAGAGACATATTTGATCACCACAAAAGGGTGTAAAATAAAGACATTTTAAGAGAAAATAGCACGTCGTCATTAAAGCCCTTGTAGAGAGTGAGAGACAGAAAGAGCGAGGAGAGAGTTGTGTGTGTGTGTGTGTGTGTGTGTGTGTGTGTGTGTGTGTGTGTGTGTGTGTGTGAGAGAGAGAGAAAAAGCCTTGTGAACTCAGCTATGCGCAGCATAAACACAGGAACCACACAGATGCCGACATCTGTAGGCTTTTAGATAAAGGATTTTAGTATGTTAACTCTTTAACCGCCATGTGCAGGAGAAAACACTTCCCAAGGAAAGAACAGATTGTGTTAATTTTACTGAAAATAAAGAAATAGTAATGAATCTAAATATAAGTCAGTAATTGAATTTCTCAAAGATTAAAAGAAAGAAGTGAATGTGTGAGTGTTCCTGCAGCAGGACTCCTCTGACCTCTTAAAGGGATAGTTCATCCAAAAATGAAAATTATCCCATGATTTACTCACCCTCAAGCCATCCTAGGTGTATATGACATTCTTCTTTCAGACGAACACAATCGGAGTTATATCAAAAAATGTCTCTTCTAAGCTCTTCTAAGCTTTATTGTGGAAATGAATGGAGGACAAGATTTTGAAGCCCAAAAAAAGGCATCCATCCATCCATCATAAAAGTAATACATACGACTCCGGGGAGTTAATAAAGGCCTTCTGAAGCGAAGCAATGCGTTTGTTTAAGAAAAATATCCCTATTTATAACTTTATAAACTATAATAACTAGCTTTGTGTTCGTCTGAAAGAAGAAAGTCCTAGGATGGCTTGAGGGTGAGTAAATCATGGGATAATTACATTTTTTGGGTGAACTATTCCTTTAACATTTAATTTGAACTATCCCTTTTTGTCTCACATAGT
>FLSR01004880.1:17952024-17974197 GCA_900092035.1 Leuciscus waleckii | reverse complement strand
TGACTCGAGGTTGCCAGATAGGCTGGCATTTTTTATCCGACACGTGTGTAGCTGCAGCTGTGATAACTAGAGTAGAGCTGGCAACCCGGATGCCGAAACACTACTGACTTCGTGATTGGTAGATAGGTGGAGGGTGGTGCATCAGGCCAAAACACAACATGACATCATCAACATCAGTTGAGGGCTGCAACTTCACTTTTAAATGACAATATCCTGGCCGGACTACTGTTGTCAGTGATATAAGTATTTGAAATGAACATGATTTCTTAATGTCTAGTGACATATCAGGGCCATTTTATGATTAATTGAAATACATTTCTTACATACGATTCCTTTAATAAAATCATATAATTATTTGGCCATTTTTATAATGAATACATTTGTCTAGTTTTGCCAAGGTCTGGAGTATTTTGTCAGGAAAAATCCTTAATGCTGGGCAAATGGGCAACTGCAGTATACACCATTTTGGCAAAAGTCCCCATGAAATCAGATTTTTTGTCAAAAGTTCTTTTGGCTTTTAGTATGAATATGTTAGCCTATCTATAAGCTAGTGTGCTCCAAAACAATGACAACATTTGTATTTAGAAGAAATAAGCGTTCAAAACTTACAGTCTCTCACTTCCGCCAATATGGATCAATGATTTGATGACCTCAGGTTCTCATCAGATTTTCTGTCCAATCAAATGCTCTCTAGAATCTAAAGCTCCTCCCCCTACATTATAAATAGACTCTGAATCTGCGGCTGAATTCGGTAATTTGTTCACACATTTACTATGTTATGGTTAGTGCGCGTGCACTGAAGGGAGTGTGTGGAGTGGAGGAGAGAGAAGCATGAAGAGGGAAGTTAGCTAGAGGAGAGATGTCCTGGACAACGACAACAACTAACGTTAAAAAATGTATATTCTTCTGTATATTTTGATATGGCCGACACACAACCAAAGAGACAATATTCCGATGAACAAATAACAAAGAATAGGGAAAAGGAGAAGGAATGCGCGAAGTCCCAAATTTACATCGGAAAAGCGTTCAAAAGGTGGCGAGAACTCCGCCGGCAGAAGGGTTTCCAATCCGACATTCAGGTGGCTCTTTTTTTGGTGGGTAAATCCAGTTTGGTTTTCCTAAATGGTTCATGACTGTTTCAGGAAGCACGGAAGGGAGGGGGACGGGACGGGATGAGGAGGAGGGACGGTCGAGCTAGCCTCCGTTTTGTTTGACAATACTTTGAACGTCAACAAGAAGTGACGTCACCCATCATCGCTTAGAGCATCGTTAAAGAGATATGGAGGAGATTAGGAGGAGAAACGGTTCGACAGACTCAGCATTAGAAACAGTGATGAGTAAAGGAGATAACACTGGTGCCATGCACCAACATGACTTACACATTTTTCGAACTACACATCCTCAGCTTGATTATGACCACTGTTTTGCTTTACTAACACTTTCATATTAAATCTAAAAGGGGAATCTATTAGACTGTGGCTGTCATAAGCTGTCAAATGCGGCTTTACCAAGCTCAACGGCTCTGGCCGAGCTGTGATATAAACAAAATGCTATTGGCTACTTTTAAAAAGGGGTGGAGCTGTTTGATACTGTTTGACTCCAAAATATTGAAGAGGATAAGGTTGAAACCAAAAATTGTCTTGCTTTTTGAAGGCCATCCTCTACCCATTTTTTTAAAGGACTCAGAAGCTCTTTCAGTGAGCGATTGGTAATGCCTCGGTGCTCTAGTGAGCGAATGAGAAGGTCTTATGTTCCTGCAGCGGTCAGATATTTCAACGAACACTGTTAATTGTTGTATTCTGCACTTTTGAATTGTGAACTGAATCTTTTTCTAATCATGTCTCACTGGTTCTTAATCAGGTTTTAAATGTCTCTTAATGCAGAATTATTTATCTGTCTGTTAGGTGTGTGTTGTGTTTGTTTGCTGTATGGTCTAAGTTGGTGGTAAACCAGTTTCCTATCGGGAAAGTTTTTCTAATCTAATTCTAATCTAATTCTAATAGGCCCCGCCCTGTCTTTAATCAAAACGTATGTTGTGAGCACTGATTGTTATACAAGGTGAAATGAGAAAAGTGGAATAATAATGTAGAATGACCAGACTCCGTGTATTTATTTCTGGTGTATTACATGAAATTATACTTGTATGAGATATATATTTTTTATATATAATATAAAATAAAGGTACTGCATGAAATCTATCCTAATTCAGTAAATCTGAAGCAGGGAATGTGTGTGTGTGTGTGTGTGTGTGTGTGTGTGTGTGTGTGTGTGTGTGTGTGTGTGTGTGTGTGTGTGTGTGTGTGTGTGTGTAAATCTGTGGAGAGCAGGATTTCAGCAAAAACTGTTGCTTGGGTTTAACATCTACCAAAATCGAGTTTCAGATCTACTAGTGTGATGTTGCCTTTTATTAGCACTTCGTGAAATGCTCCTAAACTAGCTTTCCTGTATCACAGCTTTACTGAACACCAATGCCTAAAATAAAATATCGATGAAGAGAAAACAAGTGATTGTGAATGTCTTTTGGATCACATGTTTGATGATTAGATGTTTGAAGCTGCTGATAAACTCACAGGCTATTAGAAATGTCTCATTGAGAGTTAAGCATTCTTTAGAGGAAAGTACGTTTCCAGACTGTAGCCGACAACAGAAGACTGTTGGCTATATGATCACATAATGTGTGCTTTTGTCTAATATTTGTTTATATAATCTCCACCTCTTCTATCCCCGAGCTTCCAACTCTGTTAACATTTTATTTTCACAGCTTTGTTGCCTTTTAGCAGAACAGCTTTGTGTATGTATTGCACCACTCGCCTTGTGTCGTACACCAACAATCATCGACTTACAAGTGCCATACTCTTGAATTATAACTACAACACCGTGGCCTTAGGCACCACCTGTTTAGTGCTGATTAAAATGAATTTGCATATAATTAGATGTGAAGCTAATAAAGATTCGATGAGATTAAAATACAGTGAAAATGTAATGCGAAACAATGGAGATGAAAATCCCAATGGAAGTAGTCAAATACAACGTTTTATCTTTGTCTTGTCTCATCCCTAATGATTTTATAGTGGACTGACCATTTGATTTTTTTGTCATTAATTTATTAGAAGAGGTTGGAAGACATCCCTCTCTTCTCAACCTTCCACCCTTTTCTCTCTCTGCCCCCAGCCACGAATATTTGATGAGTTAAAGAGTCAACATCAGAAGAGAAAAACACCACCAATATCTCTTCCTAAACTCAGAATGAGTGGGTGTGCTCAGAGGGATCACCTTCAACCGAGGGGATCTTATTTGCTCTGTGTGTTTTGACATTAAGCCATCACTTTAGTCATCAATTGCTCTGACTGATGGATCAAAAATGAACACTAGACAAAAGCTTACCTCTTATGCCTGTAAAATCTTTTTGGCTGTTTAATTTGATGAAATATGAAAGATAGAGACATGCAGCCAAAAAAGAATGCAATTACTTTTTCAGAAATACAAATATAAATATGTAACAACAGCATAGCCTGAATATTTTTTACAATCTACAGGCGCAGGTGGCTATTGGCACTGCATGAAATAAGATCCCTTTGTGCTACAGATGTTAATGCTGAATTAAAGAAAGATACTTGTAGATACAAAACTTTGAAAACCAACCAAAGGTAAATCAGATATATGACAATGTTCTTACAGGGAAGGCCAAAACATTCCTAATGTCTGTTGTTTTTGTTAATGCCCATCCACACCAAGAAAGATAACTATAACTATACCCATAAATAACCCATACTGTAGATAGCCGTAGATAACCCATAAAAGATTTACGTTATTTAAAAAATCCACCTCGTTTTATATATATTTTGCACAACGTTGGCACCATTTAGGTGCGCGCAGTGCATTCTGTGTCGATGATATCAAATGGTTGCACTCTGTGAGCTACTGGCGCTACCTGTTGCTATTTTTACCACAACACAACTCGGAATTTAAAATACTGATACGATGCCACATTGTACGGCTATTGGTTGTAATTTTAATCTTAGTGAGTTGTCTCCCTTAGTCTAGTAGCCAAGCCTCCACCCAACTTAATCTCCACCCTGGCTCCTCCCACCTTAATCTCCACCCTGGCTCCTCCCACCTTAATCTCCGCCCTGGCTCCTCCCACCTTAATCTCAACCCTGGCTCCTCTCACCTTAATCTCAACCCTGGCTCCTCTCACCTTAATCTCAACCCTGGCTCCTCTCACCTTAATCTCAACCCTGGCTCCTCTCACCTTAATCTCAACCCTGGCTCCTCTCACCTTAATCTCAACCCTGGCTCCTCTCACCTTAATCTCCACCCTGGCTCCTCCCACCTTAATCTCCAGCCTGGTTCCTCCCACCTTAATCTCGGCCTGGCTCCTCCCACCTTAATCTCCACCCTGGCTCCTCCCACCTTAATCTCCGCCCTCCTCTGTTGGACTTTGTGTTATTATTGAGGCATGAGGATGCACCTTCTTGATGGATTGAGGAAGATTGAGGATTTCAATCTTGATGAGGGGGATATGTCAGGGTTATGTTCAGTTTTGCTGTGTTTTGTACGTTTCCTTTGTTCTAGTTTTCCCACCAGTGTTAATTACCGTGTTTGTTGCCTTGCTTACTAATTCAGTTACACCTGAGGTTCGTTTCATTGTTGATTGTTTTTGTTGTGTGTCTAAACCCTATGTTTCTTTCATTCTCGTTGTATTATTCCCCGGTTGTTCTGTTCTTGTGTCCTGAGGTTTAGGTGTTTTAGTTCTTTGTTAAATAAAAACTTTATACTGCTGCACTTAGATCCTTTCCTCACCTTATATTTCAACTGGACGGTGACAATTGAAGCATCTGTGTACGTATGTTAGGTTTTTCACTTCTTACAGGCCTCCCAGGACCTGTAAAAAAATGTTTTTAAACAAAAACTAAACTTGTACCCTGCAGAGAGGAGAGCAATGAGCCTCAGGGATGTGTATAAAACACTTTCACCATTCAATGGGAATTCATTTACAATAGGAAACTTCTGTCTGAAAACTGTAATTCACCATCTTTCTTAGCAATTATTAGGTCTCTCTCTGACCTAAAAATTTAGCCTATAGTATACTTGTGAAATTACACATTGTTTTTGGTTTCATGCTAAACATCCTAGTTCACAGTTCATATAGGGATACTAAACATTACAGTTGACTTGCTCTTTCCTAGCACTAAGATTGAGATTAGCCAGTATTGATACACAATATCTCTTAGATTTGACAAAATAATTTTTTGTTTAGTTTTTTTGGGGTCAGCAGACTTGGTCACCCCTTGGCTGTCAAAATCACATTGCCAGACTTGTAAATATGCAGTCATTCTTGACTAATGCTTCAGTGTTTTATTTATAGAATCAAACATTTAGAGAATGATTTTATCATTGATTTCAAACATTTGTATTTACAATGATGGAGGGATCAAGACATGGAGAGATCTCCTTAAACAAAGCTCCATTATGCTATGTTACATTGTAATATTGATTCATTGTTCTCTTTTTCTTGTTTATCTCATAATTATGCGGCTATCATGACTTTGTTTTGCTTGCTCTGTGTATAAAGCAAGACAAGGGTAGCATTTAAAAAACAATTGAAAAGATTCACAATAGCCCCAACAGTGCTTAAACCAGCATTCAGCAAACAAATTCCCTAACACCTAGAGATGGACTGAGACAGATATCAAAGATAAGACGTTTGAATAAGTGGGAATCCTCGAGCTTTACTTAAACACTTGTTTATTTCTTTATTTGCAGGCTTGCATTGTCACAGCAATGATTGCCACGGGTGGGGTGATCACGGGGCTCGCAGCATTGAAAAGACAAGACTCCACCCGCTCTCAGTATCATCTGCCAATCCAGGCCCAGGCCCTGCTCCTGAGAAGAAATCCACCAAGCGTAAACCTAGAGCTGATGTGGTGGTAGTGAGAGGGAAGATCAGACTGTATTCGGCCTCAGGATTCTTCCTGGTTTTGGGAGTGCTGATCCTCATGGCAGGCATTGCAATGGCTGTTCTTGGATACTGGCCTCATAAGGACCCCCAGAAGGCACCAGAAAGCAAGTTGTCCAGGAACGATACGCAGGTTGGCCAAGAGCAGGTGGGCTCCATTGCGCAATTCTTGGAGAAGCACCTGCATTCCGAGAAGATGAAGATGTTGGGTCCTTTCACTATGGGAATTGGGATTTTTATCTTCATCTGTGCTAATGCTATCTTACATGAGAACAGGGATCGTGAGACAAAGATCATCCACATGAAGGACATGTACTCGACCGTCATAGACATTCACAGCCTGCGGATTAAGGAGCAGAAGTGGACGAATGGGGCCTACATGGGTCCCTACACAGACACAGAGATCCGTTCCTTCGGTCTGGATGGCCAGTTTGCCTCACGGCTCGCAGCAAACACTCTAATGTCCTTCTCCGGTCTGGATGGTGACGTCCGGTTCTCCCACAGGACCAGCTCGGCTGAGGATGACGAGGGTCTAATGAGTGAGGCCCGAGGTGGCTTTGGCCTGTTGTCGCCTACTTACAAGGACCGTTCTGAATGTATCTTTGGGTTCCATGATGAGGGTGGTCGTCGGTGGGAGGACAAGCGTGGCGCTCTCAAGAAATGCCAAACACGCTCCATCGTTTCCTCTTCCATCAGCGCCTTCACACTGCCCGTCATCAAACTCAACAACTGTGTCATTGATGAGCCTGACATCGATAGCATCACGGAGGACTTCAGCAGAACAGGGTCCACTCCAGACCTCCGTCATTGGAGTCGTTAACAGTACCTGTTCCCTATGTCGCCAAAGCTTTCAAGCCTCCCGGCGCCCTGCTGCTCCGGAGCAACTCAGCCACCGAATCCCCTACCTCCACATCTTCCCATTCCTCACTGTCTCTGGGTCCACCAGTGGCAGGTTCCTGTCTCCTGGAGCTGCGCGTAAAGACTTCGGCTCCAATAGCTCCCTCCACATTTTGTCAGCCCATTCCAAATCTCTGGATTTAGAGAGAGCGCCCACAATGCTGACTGTCCAGCCAGAACAGAGGAAACACCCTAGTTGGCCCAGATTGGACCGCAGTAATAGTAAAGGATACACTAAACTGGAGGACAAAGAGGACCCTATGGACAGGCTTTTAGTGCCCCCAGTGGCCGTGAAGAAGGACTACACTAAAAAGGAGAAACTTCTTATGATCTCCAGGTCTCACAATAACTTGAGCTTTGAGCATGATGAATTTATGAGCAACTGTCTGAAGAGAGGCACCTCAGAGACCAGATTTTAAAACTGAGCTAGCATCAAATGTCAATCCATGGGCTTTTGGCCTCCACAGTCCAGCTGCAATATAGAAAACAGTTATTGAAAATGATCTGTAAAAATTTACAGATCTGTAAAATTTACAGATAAAAATCACAAGGCCCTTGAACAGAAAGCTTAAGCAGTTGTGCTGCTTTTTTTGTTTTGTTCTTCACTGGATTTTCAAAATGATATTTCACCCAGAATTTGAAATACAAAAAGCTAATAATGCAGAAAACAACAGGTTAGTGCAACTTGTTCAAATATGTTTGTATTGTTTTTGTTATCATTCAGACAGGATCTATTGTCTGTTTGAGTACTACAGTATGTGTGTTGTACCAGCACTGCTAGTTATTTTACTTTAAATAATTTATTGTTTAAAACACACACACTGATATTTTTGAAGAGAATTCATCAATGTATAATTTACCTGTTTCTCAGAATAAACACAACCTTTCCAGATAACGTCTGTTTTGACTACTTTTATTTTAATGGTTTTGGGGTTTTTGTCCTTTTTGGAGCATGACAGACATCATCACTATGAACTGTGCTTGTATAAAACATTTGTATGAAGATTTTGCTGACTTTCTTTTGCGATCTACTGGAAAAGAAATGGCATATAGGTTTGGACGACATGAAACTAAATAATGAGATTTAAGTCTCATGGTTTAATTTACAATGCAAAAAAATTATTTAGTGCTGGGCAAAGATTAATCGCGATTAATCGCATTCAAAATAAAAGTTTGTGTTTGCATAATATATGTGTGTGTACTGTGTATAATTATTTTGTATATATAAATACACACATATGCATGTATATATTTAAGATTTTTATTTATTTATATATACATTATTTATATTTATATATAATATAAATTATGTATAAATACATACAGTTTATACATGCAAATATTTCTTAAATAAATACATGCATATGTGTGTATTTATATATACAAAATAATTATACACAGTACACACACATATATTATGCAAACACAAACTTTTATTTTGGATGCGATTAATCGCGATTAATCTTTGCCCAGCACTAAAATTATTGTAACTATAGTTCCCTTTCGTGGTCACTACGAGTTACATCGTGACGACGAATGGGGTTTTGCTTAGAAAGCCTCTCACCTTCGAGAATACAAAAGGAGCCAATGGCAAGAAAATGCCATGGGTCTGCGGAATTTGCATCGCGTAACTGGCGCGGCGCGTCCAGGAACGCCATTAGGGTTCAACCAGGTTGATGTGCGGGAGTCTGAGAACTTGTTTTCACAGCTCCCCCATGTCCCAGGCTGGGCTCTTCGGCGGTGTGGTTGAGGACTGCGCCCAACAGTTTTCGACTGCCCAAAAGCAGACTGAGGCCCTTCTGCACCGACGGTCATCCGTCCGTGCGGTCTCCTTAGTCTGCTTCCCGCCGAGGCCACCTCCCTTCGTCTCCGAACCTCAGCTTTCTAGTACTCCTCGTGACAGTCCCTCCCTGGCCAATTCCTTTGAAGAAGGACCTCCTTTCTCAGAGACGGGGCACCCTCTGGCACTCTCGTTCAGATATATGGAATCTACATGTGTGGCTTCTGGATGGGACGAGGCAGATTTGAGTCCAGATAACACCTTAATCCAAGTCCAGATAAAACTTCCGAATGTCGCAGTGGAAATATTAGCATAATGCCGCCCAAAGGCATACGCAAAGAAAGAAGGTGTTCATGTTGTGGAAACACTGTGTTTGGATGCGAAAGCAAAACCGCATTTTTTGAAAAAACGCTAATTGATTGGCAGATGGCAGCCCAATGACGTCACATGGAGCGCCCGTGAGTATAAAACGGTTCCTGCCTTGGACATCATTAGCTTACTGTCTGAAGGAGATGCAGAGGCATGCCTGAAGCATGGCAACGAGATGTAGCGTCTCGTTCCCTCACAGGGAACCGGGGTTTTATTCATAACCCTAGACGTCCCCTTTCGAGGGAACTCAACGCTGCGTGATAACGTTGATGCTATGGGAAAGTTAATACCCACTTCGCCATGCTGAACAAGTGCCTGCTTCACTAAGCTGTGAAGATATGCACAATCAAGGACTGGAAAGTCTGTCAGGCGCATCATCATGATCTCTTGAGGAAGAGCATTATTAATAGCAACCCATACCCAGGGGAGCCTATAAACCCCACTTTTTCACCCAATAATGATTGGGGAGGGCCAAGCTCTAACCTTTAGCCTCATCGGCAAATGGTTGCCTATTCCCATAGCTCTAGCAATGAGGACAGAGAGTAGGCCACCACAGCGTAATGCCACTTTTAGTCTTCACACTCCTCACAGACCCTAGGAAAACGTATTACATACTTTACACATACATACTTTATACTCACAGGCACTCCATGTGATGTCATAGGGCTGCCATCTACCAATCAATTGGCGTGTTTCCACACATGCTTCAGACCAGAGTCCTGCACGGGTCCATTTTTGGAGACCCACCCCCGCCCGTACCCGCAAAGTTCAGCACCAGATCCGACCCGTCACCGTGATAATATCAAAATTAAATCCGCACCCGCCCAGACCCGCCCCCGCCCGTACCCGCAAAGTTCAGCACCAGATCCGACCCGTCACCCGTGATAATATCAAAATTAAATCCGCACCCGCCCAGACCCGTTAAAATTTGGCCCGTTACCCGACCCGTGCCCGGATAAACCACACAGGTGACGCGTTCATGTAACATAAGGGTGCGCTGCCAATAACGCACCTAAAAGCTGTCACAAAGAACTGGGAAAAGTAATGATTATTAATAGGCCTGTCAAATATATCAATGAGACATTTAAATTGTTTATTAATAAGCAAGTGTTTTCTGTGTCAAAGATGACGATGCTGACTCGCGATCTTCACATGTAGTGAATGCGCCAGAAAGAAATGCACATTTCATACGGATTATAAGCAGAGAACAGTCTGTTTTCATTCGTTTTGAATTGTTTTGTTTAAAAGTACACATTTCATGCTTTCTATTTCTCAGGTCTGTGAGGCAAGTAGCTTATACGATGAGTTTCGGTTCATTTAAGAGACGATCAGTTCACGCGCGGGCGCCTCCGGCCGTGTCCTGATTATATTGCCTGCCTGCTATATTTACTTATTTATTAAATCCATGAATTTGGTAGATGAAACATTGATTAAAATGAAGATACAATTAATACAAAACGAAATTCACTTTAAAGAAAGGCTTAACAAACTTAATGAAGTGGTCAAAATCATGTCTGCCCACTCCATTTGTCTCACGATATTCGGGATAATCTTATCTTATTCATGCTTTTCACTTTTCATATAATCAACATGAAATAAAAATTAAAAAAGTAGCCTATATTATTTTATTTAAACATGAATATGAAACTAAATCGTTTTTTAATGACTGGGCTACAACACATAGGCCTATTAGCCTACAGTACAGAGATATTTAATGTCGCAACTTGGTCGGACTAAAAGGGGAGAAAAAAATGTAATTGGGTCGGTCCTAAATTGACAGGGTCGGTCGGGTTACGGCAAACAAGAATATTTTTAAGGATGCCTGACTAAAACACGTATGTGTAATGCTGGTAATTTAGACATACAAAATATTGCACATTTTTTCATCCGCTACCCGCCCGCAAGGAGTTCATTATCCGCCGGCGTCCCCGCCCGTGAATTTTAGGAATGTCACAATCCACCCGTTTTAGCCACTTTTATGCGGTACCCGCGGATACCCGCGGATACCCGACCCGTTGCAGGACTCTGCTTCAGACACCGGTCACACCTGGGTGCATTCCCATAGCGTCAACATTATGATGGAGCATTGAGTTCCCTTGAAAGGAAACCGTTATAACATTGTATAGGAAAGGTAAGACAGAAACAAAATAAAAACGTACCTCTGTGAAACATTCTGCTTAAGTCATGCTTGCAAAGATGGTTCCAATCAATCTGCTTGATCATCTGGATTTTCATAATGTGACTCGGGCTCGAACTTATACGGTTATACAGACAACATTATTATGAACTGTGTGTTTACAGTTGCTTTAGAAGTCTTGGGAGCGGAAGTTTGCAATTATGGTAAGGGCATTACATTTCCGACACACACTTTAGGTGTTTGGCCAATCACAGCACACTGGATCAGTTGGCCAATCAGAGCACTCTGAGCTTTTCGGAAGGAATGGCTTTGTAGAAATTAGAGCATTTCAGTACTGTACACTATGTGAAAAATAATGTGTTTTTTGAACTTCAAAGCATGTTAAACTATTTTATTACACCCTATTAACAAACATTTTTAAATAATCAAAAACTTTTAAAACAGCATAATTTAACTCCTTTTTTCACCCCACAATTTATCAGCATGTATGTTTCTTGGGAATTCAGTCTATGGCACTGCTATTGCTAGTGCCATGCAAGGAAATATAATTTCTATTTTCACTTATTGTGTTATGAAAGAAAATGAGCAGACTAAATTCTGAATATAGTATTTGATTAAATTGTATGTTACTAAAAACTCACATTTGGTTTTAACCTGCACCTTTTAATTTTTTTAAGCAGTCCAACATTCCATGTTGGTCATCCGTACATCACTGCACATTTTTCTCCATGACCTTGCTGTGAAAAGACCAGACAGCAGCCCCCAAAATGCATTGAATATTTGAGAAAAAACAAACAAAAACTTCCTTATTTTATCAGCCCTAAATTCCTTGCATGCTCATGTTTGCTGAGAGTAACAGGCCCACTGTAATGTGAAAGTGCCTGTGAGAAGAGCGAGCAGCTCTTGTGTTGTCATCTGGGGCAGATCTAGGAGGATCACTGAAAGTACTGCCAAATTCTGCTTCCAGTCAGATAAGATCCATCTGGAGTAATATGACCAGTCAGGGTGTGACTGACAATCCACTCCGTCCTGTTTCCATGGAAATCAAAGGATACTCCACATTACAGCTCATGTTTGGTAATATTCTCCAGGATACAGCCACACATATCCACATTTGGTTATTGCTTGATGTTAGTGCATCAGAATATTACACACTTACTGTGGTGTTACAAGTTCACATTCAATATTCTGCATGAATATTCAACAAACTCTTTGGAAACAGCTGTGATAACAACAAGGTTATTTTCAAGGATTCTACACTCTAACACAAACACTATACTGATATAGAGTACTGATATAGAGAAGTGTTGCCTAATCATGGTCCCGGAGCGACCCAGACACTACACGTGTTGTACGTGTCCCTTATTGGACACACCGAATTCAAACATCTAATAATGAGCAGGATTAGGGTTTTCCAGGATGCGATATTTTTTTTCCCAGGATGGTAGGGGAAGACTCATTAATATTCATTAGGGAAGTCATCCCTGATTGGTCTTAACCCCAGTGACGGGTAGGTTTAGGGGCGGGGTTAGGGGTAGGTCATCAGACCCCCAGTGACGGGTAGGTTTAGGGGCGGGGTTGGGGTAGGTCATCACATATACCCCAGTGACGGGTAGGTTTAGGGGCGGGGTTAGGGGTAGGTCATCAGACCCCCAGTGACGGGTAGGTTTAGGGGCGGGGTTAGGGGTAGGTCATCAGACGAATCAGGGATGACTTCCCTAATGATATCCATGAGTCTTCCCCTACCATCCTGGGGAAAAAAAATATCGCTTCCAGGACCAGCATTGGGAAACTCTGCACTAGAGCTCAACTAATGCCCGCCATGCTGAATTTACATACGTTATATTTCAAAGTACGATTATTACAAACACTTGGATTTTAACGCTTATTAGAGTCTTTATTGCGCTGTGTTAAATTTCGGCTAATTTGATATTGTATATCATGTATCATCAAACCATTTACAGCCAAATGTGACAGCAATTAAAATGAATAATGAGCTAATGAAAAAATTATTTCATTAGCATTCCTATAATGTCATCCTTTGACGTTTTCTCTTTTAACTACTATAATTAGAGTTGTCTCTTGGAGAGAAGAACCTTTATTTGCCTGCGTGTCTCATTAAGGTCCTGTCTTACCGACACCTGCTGTGACTGGGGTTACAGAATCTCACCATAGCAACACAAGAACCCCTGCCAGTTTGCAAAGTGACGTCAAAGGCCCCTCACAATGGAAACACCAGCTGCAAAGGACAACTTGGACATCTGGACAGACTCAGGGTTCATCACAGAGGAAACATTCTCATTTCAGACCATTCATTCCTTGCAGCAATCCAGCATTTGTAATTCTATCTATAAACATTTGGTTGAGATATCTATACATATTGTACAAATATTTAGTCTGCATCTATTTGTGATGACTCTCAAAAATGATTATTTTTTCTCTAAAAAGTCTAAGCTATGAAAATGGACATAATATATCTCCTGAAAATGGTAAAAAGCTCCCATGTCCCATTTAAAATAATGGTTTTTTTGGTGACATGGCACACTCTGTAACCTCACTAATTTAGTGGACTGAAATAAGTATGACACAAAAAAACATTATTTCATGACAAAAATCAGTTACTTTAATGCATTTTCACACAGAAAGACATTCCAAGTTAGCACTTCATGCTAACACAACACGCCTGAGATCATACTTTTGTCCTGAATCATAATTAATATTTCAAATGCTGAAAATCCCCAAAACAGAACAAGATCCAGGACAGGTCCAAATCCACTGAGAGTATAAATCCCTATCACGCCACCGTTTCAATATTTTATCACTGTGTAAATATTTCAAGCTGAAAGCACTCTTGTCTGAGCAAGTTTCTTATGAATTCTGAGCATATTCTGCATGTACATGCACAAACATACGTTACGTCCCCTTTGTGTCTAGGGGCAGTAGGGGCGTAGCATTTCAAAAATGTACCAAGTTACCAACGAGAACAAAAGAGCAAGAATGTAAGAGATTTGGTAAACTAATAAACAAACAAATAAACAACAAAACTCTTCCCGGACTTCCTTACTAACCCAACACGGGAGGAAAAAATGTTTAGCAAAGAAAATGGCACCCACCTCCCCACTGCTTCTGCAATCAATAAGAATGAGGCTATAACACATCAGCTTTGTTGACAGGACAGCAGGACACCAGGACAGTGGCCCATCCCAGCGTTCAGAAGATGGCTGCTCTCCTGCCCTCCTATCCCACTAATTTAGCAGTCTCTACAACATACAGAATTTAGTGGGTCTCACGGGTGGCACCAAATGAATACAGTGAGTTTTGGTCATGTCACTTAAGGTGAATGTTGAGAGAGTCAGATGATGCTGTGTCTGCGGGGTGCCGGGCAAAGGAGTTTCACCTTGAGAGTAGAGTACAATTAGGGAAGAATTTTGAATAAAGAAGAATTATATAAATTGGAGGGATTTTGGCATCTGACCAGTCACAGGGATGTGATTTTTCTGTATTTATACAGATTTTACGTGTTGAAAAGAATGACCCATGTGAATCGTATAATTGAGAGAAAACAGCTGGTTACTGTATGATGATTTAAATCACGAAATGGCTTTAAACATTTACTAAATAAACTGCAAGATGTTACGCTTTCGAATGCATTTATGTCATGCACAGATTGCTTCTGACAGAGCTGCACGAGCTCATGGCTCAATCTGCAGGACAGCGTTAGCACGTTAGCCAGAGTTCAAACAGTCCTTCCTGAAAAATGCGGAGTTTTTTGTGATTGTTGCGGGCAAAAATCCTTGATTATGCGGCACGTTTTCTTAAAAAATGCGATGGAATATGTGGGATATTTATGCAATTTTATGCAATGAAATTGCGGGAACTTGCAAAAACTGCGGTTTGATGAAAAAGAGAAAAAAAAGTGATTCCCCAACACCCTTTCTCACTAGGCTACTACCTTTTCTTATTACTTCCTATGATAAGCAAGCATAGGCCCACTACATTACAGAAAGTGCTGGGAATATTTAAGTTCTCATCTTGTTTTATTTCAGACCTTAATAAACACATGGCTCAAACTTACAAAACATCGATGAGTCAAATAAAGTTCTGTAGCTTAACAAAAGGAATATGCTACAACTTTTGTAAAAATGAATAAATAAAATATAAAAAAATTAAATGTGTGCTTCCTGTTTTACAGAGGTAGCTATACACAACAGACATCTTCTGTTAAAATAAGTGCTTCCAATGCACAAAGTGCAATCTCTTACTGTAAGTAAATGTACATACTACTAATATACTTACAAGGAGGAGGAGGAGGAGAAGGAGGAGAAGGAGGAGGAAAAGGAGGAGAAGGAGGAGGAGAAGGAGGAGGAGAAGGAGAAAGATGAGGAGGAGGAGGAGGAGGAGGAGGAGAAGGAGGAGGAGAAGAAGGAGGAGGAGGAGGAGAAGTTGAAGGAGAAAGATGAGGAGGAGGAGGAGGAGTTGAAGGAGAAAGATAAGGAGGAGGGGGAGGAGGAAGAGGAGGAGGAGAAGGAGGAGGACAAGGAGGACAAGGAGGAGGAGGAGGAGGAGGAGGAGAAGTTGAAGGAGAAAGATGAGGAGGAGGAGAAGTTGAGGAGGAGAAGGAGGAGGACAAGGAGGAGAAGGAGAAGGACAAGGAGGACAAGGAGGAGGACAAGGAGGAGGAGGAGGAGAAGTTGAAGGAGAAAGATGAGGAGGAGGAGGACACTGGAGGACCTGTGGACACTGACAGCATCATGTGGAGAAGATGCTGTGCTCTACAACGTGAAGGTAAAGCCAGTTTCTTTTCACTGCCCAATGACGAGCATGTGAAGAACCAGTGGTTAAAATACATCTTTACCACGGTACCACTGCAGTATAATCCTAAACTTTTGCTGTGTTCCCTTTATTTTACTGACGACTGCTTCTCAAATCTCAGAGTTCAATGCAGGATTCACAAACCGCTTGAAAGATGGTGTTCAAAATATTTTATATTGTGTCGGTCTCCTGCTTCTGTCTAACTCACGTTATCACTGTCTTACTGACATACTTCTGCTGATCAGCTGTGGGCCACTATTACCTATAACTGTGTCTATTAATGCAGATTGGCTGTCGTTCTCACTACTTTGAGGAAAGATTAAGCTTGGAGCAAGATTTGTTTTACCAACATTACATCAGTCATTCACGCTAGAGCTCGGCTAATGTGTGCACTGTTAATGATACAGTTTCCACATGTTCACCGCAATAAATTAGAAAAATTCTCGGTAAATAAATAAGTATAAGTAAAATAATCGGTCTCTTGATGCACATCAACTTGTTAATGCTGATGGTGAGGAATATCAGTTGCAACATCTCATAATGTCCCTCAAACTGAGTAGCTTATCACTGAGAAACACTGAGTCCTGCTGGAGTCGTCCTGGCGATGGAGGTTCGGGTTGAATAACTAGTTCTTCCAGTGTTTCATTATTGGACTCGCGCTAGAATTGATATGGTCAAATCTACGTCATCGTTCGTTTCTGTGTTTAGTTTACAATGTAGGAAGCCTCAGGACAGCTGACGTTGTTATGGCAATGGGCGTTTTTGTTTTCAACATGCGCGCTGTCGTGGCAAACCAATCACAACAGACTGAGCTGTCTGGCCAATCAGAGCAGAGTAACTCACGGAAAGGAGGGATTTAGAGAGATTGATTCATCTGACGAGTCGTTTGAGAATCATTGAAAATGTGGTGATGTGCAAATGTTTATTATGAGGAAATGAAACAGTTTTTTGACTTTGATGCATGTAAACCTGTTGTAGGAGACTCCACAACAACATTAGGAAACTTTAAAATAGCATAATTTTGACACAAGGGACTGTATTTTGTGTTTTTTGACACAAAACTCAAAGTAGACACAGACTGACATGCTCTCACATGAAAATAGTGCGTCAAGGATTTATGCATTTAAAATATCGGACAGATTCACAAGCCACTAACACCCTTGAATCAGTACATGGCTAAAAAAATATCAGTTATAGCAACTTGAATAGTATGACATTTAACTTTATAAAAACAGTGTTTTTTATTGTATTTAGTGTTAATGTTTTCCTTTTACTCTTTCTTCATCATCTTATTATCATTAATTATTATTTAACTTCATTGTTTCACCATGTACAAGAGTTTTAATCCTCTCCTAACCCAATCAGATATTTGTACAGCATCAGAATGAAGCTTCTTCCATCTCTCCCTATTGGTCCTCTTCGTCAGACTTTCTCTCTTTCTCATCTCTCTGTTTTTCCACCTTCACTCTTTACCTCTCCAGACACCATTCTCACCTCTGACATGATGAAAGTGGAGTATCATCACACTGAGTGAAACAGCTGTTGCCTGTAAATTGGGGAAATTGGTTTTAAAACCGCATTTGCTTCATGATTGAGCGTAAAGAGGATTAAATGTGTGATTCTAGTCTCTCTCTTAAATTAACTCTCTCCCAGGCTCATCCTTTAAGTGCTATTCTCTTGTGACGTCTATAGATGGACCACAGGAATGTTGCAGGAATTTTAATGAGTGTTCTTGCGTCCTCGAGGCAAACACAACATGTCAACATCCCCCCCTCTTCTCTCACACCATTCCTAGTGGACATTTGTCATGAACGCTATTGATGATAATATAATTGTAACATGTAAGCAGGAATGAGGCAGAGAGGGAATACAGATGCAAGCACAAGTTTTAATAGAAGTGTTTTTTCAAAAATTTCAAATAACAGGCATAAAAATGGTTGACTTTTGTTCTACTAACTCTCATCTTTATAGAAACTATGTTGTTTCAAAATTTTCAATTGGAATCAGAATTTATGTGACAATTTGTTGTATTAGTGAGTACAATCGTCATATGGTGTGACATGAAAATAATTGTATATAAACTGAAAATGGATTATACCTTTCTTAAGTTACTCACTTTATCAAAGTCATTTATCATAACTAAACTGTGATCCATTATAGTTTTGTGAAAATTAATTAAATTTGTGTATTATTTTCTAAAACATTGCTCAATGTGAGACCTATGCCGTCGGTCTTTCAACATATTTTCTATTTATTGTGACAAACCTTGCTAGAAAATTATAAAAATATTTGTGACCCTTGCTGATACTATTTTCTATGTATTCCATGAACATTTTCAGGTTTTATCATTAATAAAGGTATGTTATTTTCACAATTTGGAATGTCACACCAAATGATATAGTGTCACACCATATGATAATGTCGCCATGTGTCAATGCAAACCATGTATTATCCTACTTATTGGTGAGTACTGATCACTCATATGGCAGGAAATATTTAACCACTCTTAAATGCTGGAAGGCAATATTCAAATTTTATTGATTTATTTTATATTTAACAATAAAACAATTTTTTTTTTTAATATTGTATGAACCATATGAACCATATGTGGATAATTACAGCTTTTATGTGATGATGGACCCAAATAAATGTTTAAAAGGACAAAACATACATTAGGCTTTATTTATTGTTATATATGCAGGGAATTACAATTCATATCATATGGTGTGACAATTAAATAATATGGTGTGACAGGCAGCTCCCTGACCCCCTGAACTGTCGGCGTCTCCCTGGCCCCCTGAACTGTCGGCGTCTCCCTGACCCCCTGAACTGATGGCGTCTCCCTGGCCCCCTGAACTGACGGCGCCTCCCTGGCAGATTAACCACCTACTTGTGTGCTTGGTGCTTGAAACAGCATCACTAAAGAGTGTGCATTAATCAAGGTATCTAATATCGTCCACACACGGAGAAGTCTCGCTGCTGAAGAGCTGTCTGCTACTCACTTACACCACAATAAATCACAGCAACACAGCAGTTTGCATCTATACCACAACAGAAAGAGTGACGAAGCTTGTTGGTAGATGATCTTATCTCAAAACAACAGTTGCGCATTCAATTAAAAATAGGACTTACGGTAATAATTACGAGTTAAATTGAAAAAAGGAATCTCATTTGTTTACAAGTCCCTTGATGGCTCTAAACACTTGATCATGTTTGTCTCAGACTGTTTAAGTGATGAGAATGAGAAAACATCCTTTTTAACAGAGAGAAGGAAACACATTTTAAGAATTCCAGTAATTGCCTTCACAAAAAACTGTGGCTGTAACCCTTGGCAACCCAATGCTGTTATATGCGCGTATCAAGCCATTGTCTGCTAGAGCAACCGCTGCCACAGCGAATCTCAGAACCAGAGGACAGGATTCTTATAACAGAACACCACTGTAATTTCAGCTGCTCTGCCTCACTTTGCTATGACACCATAAACAATGTTAAATCCCAAGACATTTTAAAAATAACTGGGAGCACACCAAAAATGTACATTTCTAAAAAAATCCCCTATTTTTATATTGTCCTGTGAGCAGTGTAGGAATTACAACAGAGTGAGTTAGAAAAACACAGTAGTCCAGAAACAACAAACATACTGTTTTGCAATTTCAAAGCTAACAAAATGAATACCTGTTTCAGCTATCACTATTCAACTTCATTATTTCAAGTTTCTCCAGGTATTGTTGTTCCGAATTTCTTCTTCATCTTGAAAGCTTGAATCTTTATTTTTTAAAACTGGATATTTGCAGTCTAAGAATTCAGAACAAAACACTTTCACTGCACAGATCAGCAGAATAAACACTTTCACTGCACAGATCTGCTGTACGGCCAAGGCGGATGTACGGTACAGCAGATTTGCACTATACGAATTCTTCCCTCCATTCTGTTAATGTGGTATATAATATTGATTGATTTTTATATGCAGCTGTTTGAAAATACACGTCTATAAAATTCAGCCATAAAAACATTTCAATTCATTAAATTTCAAATGTTCAATAATCATTTAAAGAAATCAAATTCAGACCTATTTAAAATTCCACACAATATTACATTTTTGTTAGATTACACGTCTTGTCAATAATTCCAATTTGCACAATTCCAATTTAAATCATTTTGTCATATTATAAGCTCCATATAAAACAAGAATGTTATTTCTTTGTATACTTTTGAGAAAATGCATTGGATTGTTTATTTGGGAGTCGGAACAGGCATTTTTTTCTTTTTGAAGTGTGTCAATACACTTAAAATATGTTTTTAGTTGTATTTGGAGGAGAGAAAGTAGTGTGCTTAGATTAGCGTGACGTGTGTCACAGTGACGGTTTGACCTTCTCTAGCCATAAACAATCCTAACACACAATGATCCACAGCACACCGATGCATGGAAGCTCTGCTCATTAATGACAGCTCTGTGGAGCACCGGTCACGGGAACACTCAGTGTTCAGACTCTCTCTAATGGTGTGCCTTTAATTATTTACTGAAGTCCGGGGTGCACTTCTACAAATAACATCTGTGCACATCCAAGCTCTGTTCCAAAACCTATTCATCTGTTTCAGACACTTTTCCCACTCATCTATTTATGACCATCAGCGGGGGAAAGTAATGGTGGTGAATGCAAAAAACATGGACAAAGAAAAAACATTGATCATTGGATTTGATCAATTTGAAGTTTCAGATTCACAATTATTTATATATGTTAATGCTTATATACTAGCGCTATATGGTTATCTAGAATTTTAGATGGTGAATCTACAGTAATGACCAGCCAGCAAGACTATGCTTATCAGCAACTAATGTCCAGTTGCTCCATATATGGATACCAATAATGAGCACCTGACTGTACAAAGGAAGTTATGTGAAATGGTGTGTTGGGCCTGGCAGAAGATAAAACAGTGCTGATTGTTTTAGCTGGAGGAAAGCTTGATTTGATACAGGCCGCTGTTTTTTCTCCATTTGTGGCTTTATATGTTTAGTTTATCAGGATAGCATCATGTTGCCTGTTTAACCGAATACATGACTTTAACTAACCACAAGACTTAAAGGATTAGTTCAATTTCAAAAAAAAATTTGCTGATAATTTACTCACCCCGATGTCATCCAAGATATCCATGTCTTTCTCTCTTCAGATGAAAAGAAATTAAGGTTTTTGAGGAAAACATTCCAGGATTTTTCTACACAGAATGGACTTCAATGGCAACCAACTATACCAATGTTCAAAGAAGGTTCAAATTCCGTCTCAATGCAGCTTCAACGTCTCGACACGATCCCAGTCGAGAGATAAGAGTCTTATCTGGCGAAACGATCAGTCATTTTCTAAAAAAAAGATCTATATATATACTTTTTAACCACAAATGCTCGTCGTGTACCATCTCTGAGATGCGCCATGTATTGCATCATCACGATGGAAGATCACGCGTCACGTCATCTAAGTTATTTGTCTGTGTAAAGGGTGAAAAATGTCATCTCATTTTCTCCTCCAACTTTAAAATCGTCTGACATCTTTGTTTTAATTATTATTATTTATTTTATTTTTTTTCGTGACCTTTCCAACGTGATGACGCAATACGTGTCGCATCTCAGAGATGGTACAAGACGGGCATTTGTGGTTAAAAAGTAGATATATATATATTCTTTTTTTTTTTTAAATGACCAATCGTTTCGCTAGATAAGACTCTTATTTCTCGACTGGGATCGTGTCGAGACGTTGAAGCTGCATTGAGACGGACATTTGAACCTTCTTTGAACACTGGTATAGTTGGTTGCCATTGAAGTCCATTCTGTGTGGAAAAATCCTGGAATGTTTTCCTTAAAAACCTTAATTTCTTTTCGACTGAAGAAAGAAAGACATGGATATCTTGGATGACATCGGGGTGAGTAAATTATCAGCATTTTTTTTTTTTAACTAATCTAATCCTTTAAACTAAAGGGATGAACCTAAAATGAATTCAAATATGTAATCAATTACTCACATTAGAAACATGTATGAATTTCTTTCTTCTGCTGAACACAAAAGACGATATTTTAAAGAATGTTGGTAACCAAACAGTTGATGGACCAGCAGAAGAAAGAAATTCATGGGCAATTCTTAGACTACGGGCACTTTCATGTCCTTTGATCATATTTTATAAAAAACATTTAATTTTGAAAAATTAACACTTTCATAGTTAAATTTACAA
>FLSR01004880.1:17795777-17951924 GCA_900092035.1 Leuciscus waleckii | reverse complement strand
CATATTCACATATACATTTTATTATATAATTAAATTACATGTGATCTGCATTAAATAGGCTATCAGCACTATCTTTGATATAATTCATTGATTTATCTATAATATAACTATATTCACCAACAAATTGAGCAAACACAGGATCTATAAACTATTACAATTTTGGATGGCAACATTTCAACAGTTCAACTCCAGTAACTCTAACTTCTGTTGTTGGCTCTGTAATAAGGTCCAAACATGGTCTTCCACGTCTGCTGAAGGAGTCTATGCAGCCGGAGCAACCATGGGAAAGCTGAGGGAAGAGCTGAGAGCAGAGCATTATTTCAGAACAGGCTTTAGTCAGTCATTATCAGAGTAATTATTAAGAATGCACTGCATAAAGAGAGGTCTCTTACCTGGGTCTATACGGACGAGAAGAAGATACAGCAACATTAAAGCCAGAAAAACTCTTTGCAGAGAGATGGATCTAATTCTCACACTGGCTACTGAGAGACCTCTGTATAACAGCCTCATTATAGAGTTCAGTCGCTGGTTTGATCTCTCTGTCAATAACACATTGTTGAATCCATTATTTGCAAGAATATTCTACAGTAAACATTCAATTAAATATACTGCAAAGAATTTGTTAGATATATAGCATTTTGACTCCAAAATAAATAAATAAATAAATAAATAAATAAATAAATAAATACATGTAAATCACCTTTTTCTGAAGCACTAGTTGTTGCCACCACTGCTACAGATTCAGGATTTGAATTGGACAATGCTGCATTTTTCTCATTGTGAATGTCTACTAAACTACAGACCGCTTGTCTCTGTTCATCACTGAATGCCACCCGACCCACATCGCTCTCCAGCATTTCCAGAGCTTCAGTCGTGTGACCCATCGGAACCAGTATGTGGAGAAAATACAGCTCAGCCACAGTAGTGAATCCTGATTGGGTCATGTTACCGGAGCAGTGCAGCCAATCACAGACCGCATCCTTCATTACAGCCTGTTCACCCACTTTCACATAGAGCAGAATTCTGAAACAGAGTTAATCTACATTAGGAGTTATCTTCACCCACATTCAAACGGCTATTTAATGTTATTTCTGAGATTAAATGGCAGAATCTTCTAACCACATTTGAATAATCTTGGCAGGAATTTTCTCTGTTTCTCCATACTGCTGCAGAACCCATGACAGAACTCCACGCCACTGATTGAGCTCAGCCAGTGCTTGTATCCCCACTATTGTCAAAGCTGCTTTCAGCTCTGCATACTTGAAGCTGTGGGGACAAAAAATTTGAATGAGATTAAAGATGGTAAATTAATGAATCATCATAGTAGTGTTAATAGCTGTTAACAGTCAGTTTAACTCCCCAGCAGACAGCAGCGCTGGGTATGTAATCAGATTCCAAAAATTAAGAACTTGTAATTTGATTATTTTACGTTTTAAAACATTAGTATCTAATCAACTTCTGACAAAAACATTAATTATTATTTTAATAATCACTCAGTGAGTAATTTAACCATGCATTACTGTCTTTTGTCTTTCAAACACACAGAAAAAAAAAACACAAATTCACATTTCATATTTACATGAAATGCAGGGATTCCCCAACTTTTTTGACAGCTGAACCTCTTATTAAGCTAACCTAATACATATACATGAATTATCCCCTGATATTTTAAATTAATAATAAGTTGGGTCAATAATAAAATCAAGTTCACGGTTCTCTGATATCGGTTAATGGTCTCATGACAAACAGGTAAACCAAAAAAAGCAAGTGTTTGTAAGTGTTTTATTTTGCCCCCTGCAGTTCCATCATAAACCCAGTCTGGGAAACCTTGAAGGAATGTAATTTAATGCACTTGATTTTGTTGATAACAAAGAATGGAATATATTTCCTTTCTCTTTGTATTTTTAAACCAATATGGTTGGCTACAAGCTTCTCTTACTCAAAATGAATAAGGTCAAAAGTAATTTAAAAGTAGTCAGATTATATTGCCTGGCTTAAATGTGTAATGTAATGGATTACGTTACCAACAACATTTTTTGTTTGAACGTTCATCTTGGAATCAGTAACCATCTACAATTTGTAAGGACCGTCATCTAACGTTACTCAGTACAGCTCACCAGTTTTCCTCCTGTTCTGCAGAAGAGCCCAAACTCTCAAGCCCTTTCTCGCATGAGTCCAGAGCAGCCTGAAAGTCTTTCTTTACCATTAAATATTCAACGGCCGCGTCCACCGGAGAGGCAAACGGACACGCAGGTGGGCTGACCAGCCGAACCGAGGCCGAACCACGACCGCCCGCCAGAGACACGGACGAACTGCTCCTCATAACGGACTGCTATTGACCTTTTAGTGCATTACAGACCTAATATCGAAGTAAGAAATAATATGGGAGAATCCAATATAAACTCTCAATGTCATTAATTCATTTTAACACTACACGTGGATCATATCCAGTCTGTAAACAAAAACAGTTACACAGCGCCACTTCCGCAATGGAGGACTGGGAAAATGCCCGTCAAATTAAAAGTTAATTACTAAAAACTTAAAAGTCAAAAAAAAAAAATAATAAAAAAATAATAATAATAATAATAGCGAATAAAAAAATTATAATAATAACAAACGATTTTTAAAAAATACATGAAATCTATCTTTTAATTCAAGTTGTCATGACATGGGTATTTTAAAATTATTTTAATATATTCCAGGAGGTTCACTTAGGCTATGTTATGTCTGAAATGATCCGTTTTTAAGGCATGACTCCTTAAAGTCTTGTCAGTTAAAGGCCACTGTTATGATTGGCTATAGGAAACAGTATGAACACAAAATATCCATATCACAGTTTTTCTCAGTCGTTTTGGTGCATTTCTTACATCACTATTTACATTTGCACAACAGTTAATGCAGTTCTCAAAACAATTAGTACAAACTGCAAAACCTAGTTGAAAACCTGCAAAAGCGTGTCACTTGCTCAAAATGGATAGCTCATTCCTCAAAAGCAAGTATTCATGTCAATCAAAGTGTCAGTGTCATCAAGATGAAAAGTCCTGACACCATTGTTTATGAACAGAAGTCAAATGGCTTTGTCATGTTTTCATTATGACAGTTTACTCTGTAAATGTTTTCCAATGCAAAAAAGTCAGATCTTGGTGACACTACCTGAAAATGCTCAAGACAGCACTACATACTATTTGCACAGCCATTTGAAAAATACAGTAAAGTTTCACATTACTGCATTTAGTGAGGTAACTGAGTACAAGACACTGAAGATGTATGTTTCACATTTTTACTGCATATGCTCTTTGCTATTCTAATTTGTTCACAGCATTGTGCAAAAGAAAAAATACACCCTTATTTACAACAAACATAAACTCCCTTTGGGTAGAGCTGTGCACAACTGGAAACAATATTGCAGTACATATTGGAACTGAACATTGGTTGCAACTAATGCTTCACACACCCCTTCTCATCAGTGAAAGCTGAGATTCACCTGAGAGAAATTGTTCGATTTAGGAGACATTTTCAGAAAAAAAAAAATTTAAAAAAATGTGTAAAATTTGCTTGACAGATTTTGATGATTAAAAAAAGTGTGTAAAATTTGCTTGACAGATTTTGACAACTATAGTTCAACATTTTTGTATGTAATGACTCAAGCAATGAAATGAGGACTATTAGTTTTATATGGAATGACTATTCGGCATTCACAAGTATAGTTCATTTTGACTGACATGACATAAGCAAATGATAATGTTATAAAACAGCAGAGAGTTGTATGAAAGCAATTGATGCATGTCCAAAAGCATTTGCAATTTGTTGGAAGGAATGAGAAACTGCTACTATGATGTGCACAAATGACTAAATGTTGTGGAGGTTGAACTAGCTGTTGTGCAAATGTAAATAGTGATGTGAGAAATGCACCAAAGCGACTGAGAAAAACTGTAAACCATAATTTAAAGATAAAGCATTATGAAATCATTTACTAACCGTTTGTGATGCAGCTGCTGTCAGATCCAATGCAGTTTCATCTTTCAAGTTTTAAAATAAACCATCCACTTGTTTCTGAAGCTGGGATCCTTGTGAAGTCTGTACTGACACAAACAAGCTGTTTAAACTGGAAAAGCAAAAGCAATTTCTTTCATTCATCCATTTGTCCTGTAGATAGACTCAAGTGCGTGAAGCATGTCAGAAACTGAACGTGCATCTGTATACTGTCTCCAGCGTAGACAGCGTCAGTGGTTGTAATAGGTTCTATTTGATTTTAAAGTGACAACACTCATATCCAGTGTAGATAAATGTCATGTTAAGCGACTGAATGCCAATGGGTGATGATGTATAACTATTCATCAATGTCTTGCTCTGGAGGCAGTCATATGCAAATGTATTTGACGTCATGGATCCCTCAATATAAAAACCAGCCATTTATTTAGCTTAATTAAAGAAATGCTTTGTTTATAATAAAGACATTTTATGCTATTCAACTTGCAGGATGTTTTAATGGTATCAAGTTGGTCAAAAGTTCAAGGTACATTTGATTTCTTATGTCATGATGACCCCTTTAAATGTCAAGACTGTGAAATATCACAAATGGATGATGCATTGTAGTTATGTAGACCAATTTTTTTTATGTATATGATATTTCACTAATTTGTTATATATTTTATAAATACATTTTAGACTTTCTCCTTTAACAAAAATATTGATAATATAAAAATATTGAAGATTATTCTTGCACACAACAAATTTGGAAAATAAATGTAAGTAAATAATACACTGATGTCCAAAATAATACAAAGGTGCTTCCATTAAATAAGGCTGGGGACGTCAAAATTACATCTTTAATTCTTCACTTCTAAAGTGTCCATATATTAAATTATCACATTTGTAAGTCACGATTTCCCAAATCTTATCAACTCAGTATTGACAACAAAACAAATAAAAAATGTACTATTTCGGTTAACTCGTGGTCTATCTTCACTCATTGGCAATTTCTGCATCTGTCAAAAGAAGCTGACCTCTGTCAATCAATAATTTCATCAGTCCTTTCCTTCGTCTCCACGTTACCCTCAGCCCATAGTCTTTCTCAGGCGTGTCCTTCACCAGGATGCTTGTGTTCTCGGTTCGTGGAGGAGTTTTTGCCTGATTTGAGGAAAAAGAGATGTTGAACATTGGTTGGAGAAGTGCTGGAAAAGTGTGGCATTTCTGGCGTCTCTACATTTGGTGGTTCTGGAACTGTGCTTGTGTTGGGTGTGAGAATGGAATCTTTATTTATTCCATTTCCATTTTTACAGAATGAAACGCATGTACGCCTGGAGGTAGCAGATGTAATCCGTCCAGCCATCTTCCTCTCCACCCCTTTTCGAGAAAACTGAGTTCTTCTTGAGGTTTCTTGAAGTTCCTTTTGATGACTGTCTGAAGAAACGAGCCTATCATTCTTCGTCCATGAACTATGAAGGTTTTCACGGCCTGTGGTTGCATCAAAGGACAAGGGAGTATATTTACACCCCCTTCTTTTTCTAGCCGGAGGTAAACCCAAAACTGACACCTTGTTTGTGATTTTCGTAGCTGCCTGGTACGCTCTCTTCCCTCGACTAACCGTTGTGGTCTCAAGTGAATTAAACTCTGGAGACACCTATAAACAAAGAATATGCATCAGTTTATATATAAAAAAAGTCTTCACTCAACACATAACTTAAAAGTAAGGGTTGCAAAGCATGTACATACCCAAGAGGTACATGGTGCACCACTTTGCTGTTGTTTTTCAGATATAAATGACCTGGGATGGATGGCACTCCGTGGTTGTGGTCCATATTCATGCTTTGGTCCATTAATGGGCGCTTCTACAAACAACAGCTGAGACTTGTGCGGGTTCAACAGTCTCTTCTTATGTGAAGTGCGTGGCATTAGAAGACATGATATGCTGCATTAAAATGAAAACAATATCACATGAGGCAGAGAAAACTACTAACGTTACTACTACTTCTGTTCTGACAGTGCGATTCAATGTGTCAAGCAGGGAGACACCTTGTAAGACAGATACTGACTAATAAAACATGTAGAGGCCTTAAAAGCCTTAATACTCATGCGAAACGTCTTATTTAATCTTATTAGCATGTTATCATATGTTTCATGCATTGTCCCATCGACATACAGTCAATGATGGTGGTTGCGAACTTTAACTATAGAGAAAGTTCGCACTTGGATAAAATACAAGGCATGCAATGAAACCTTAGACGATACTCACGCATCGCTTTGTATTTCTTCTTCTCATTCGCATTGTATTTTTTCTTTGGACCATGTAAATTTGACAAAGAGATTGATAAACCGTCTGCGTGTTGGTGGGGAAAGTCCATCCCCCATTCACACAGTCCTGTCCCTCCAACAGAAGAACTAGAAGTGGCTTGATTGTTAGCTAGCCTAAAAATGGAACAACACAAGAGGCGGGACTTAGTGGCCCGGATGTTGTTTTGATTGGTCAAGTAGGATGAGTCCAAATAGTATTTAGTATATTTAAATTCTTTATTGTGGGCTTTTTTAAATGTCCATTATTATTTTTAATCAGTGTGTAAAATATTGACCAGACCGACGAAATATTAATCAGATATGACCAAAAATAGATCAGACTACATAAATTGTGTTACTTTTCTCACCGGATCAATCACATTCGTTTGTCATTATTGACTTAGGCTTTTTTAAATTGCGGCAGCAGGTTTCTATCCAACAAATGTGGTAGAAATTCATAAAATTGTTGAATGTTTCAATAGAAGAAAATGTTAGAATTTGTCAATCCGGGCTGCCGATCGCCCCCTAAAGGAATATAACACTTACTGCACAGTAGAAAACAGCAACACTCGACATTCGATGTCTCCGCCCATCTGTACTCTCCATTGGGCACAGCGTGATCACGTGACAACGCTGCACCGCTCTGCGCCAAAATTCAAAATCTCACCAAATGCGCACAAGAGTCTCCGGACTCCGGAGTCTTTCATTTACCCCATCAAAATACATTTTATCTCTCAGCACTGCCAGATTAACTCGAATAAACCACCGTCTGCACGGCTGACATGATATGAAGGTTTGATCCGCTTCGTATTCTTTGATATGTGTCTTATTTTTAATGAATTAAACAGTAGGTGTACAGTAGGTTAGTTGGGTAACGTTAGACGAATCACTAGGCCGCATGTCAGATAATAAGGAAGTCGTTTATAATTTAATAATTAAGTGTATTAATTATATCTATTCATTTTAAGACAATAATAATCTTTAATGTGTTTTAAAACATCGATCTAAGCGAATAACGTTATAGATAAATAATACAATAAAAGCCAATTATTTTACAGACCTTGCATTGCACAACAACTTTTGTTTCGGAATGATCTATCGTCATTATAATAATAATTACATCAATGCAGTACATCAGATTGAAAGTAATCAGTTTGTAACGGTACTTTATATTTTAGAACTAGATTCGTCATTGAAGAGTCGTTGGACAAAAAAGTCGTTTCATCAACAAACTTTCTTATCGGTAACAGCTACATTTGGACATGATCTGCAAATATATGATATTTCTATGTATTTGATTTATATTTTCACAAATGTGTCACATTTGTTTTGACACTTAATCTGCTTTTGATCCCGATGTATTGTTATTTTGTTGTTTGTATGATTCATCTTCGCGCAACTGTAGCGAAGCTTCCAGTTTCTGTAGTCGAGTAACGTTAACTTAGTTCCTATATAACGTTACATTGTATTTAGAATAAAAAACGTATAACATTTTATGGTTTATGTTGTTAGACAGGGATCAGACAGATCCATTTGCTGTGAGCAAACAATGAGAGAGAGCCCGAGGAGACCCATCATCCTGAAGAGGAGGAAGCTGCCATTTCAGAAGAGTGAATCTGATGTAGGGTGCGATGAGGCAGATGGGCCGCGCTCCCAGACCACCCTGACCCCGACCCCATCCAACGCCCGCTGCTTCCCCGATGGCATCCGCATCATGGACCACCCCACCATGCCGGACACACAGGTGGTGGTGATCCCGAAAGCAGCCGATCTGCAGAGTGTCATCAGCGCCCTGACAGCCAAAGGGAAGGAGTGCGGGCCTCAGGGCCGAAACAAGTTCATCCTGCTCAGTGGCAGCACCAGTTTAGAGGAGAGCAAAACCCTTGGGTGTTTTTCTACAGAACCTGGGGCTGATCTTGGGAAAGGTGAGGGCGTGACTAGAGCATGTTTGCAAGTTATTGATGTTGTGAGGAATGTAAGATGACTGTTTTTTCGAATTGTTGTTTACCCATGACAATAGTAAAAAAGGAGATTGAGTGCTACCCGCTTGATGATAGTCTGACGAACATCCAGTGGCTGGGAAAAATGAGCTCTGATGGACTCGGACCGGAGTCGAACCAAAAATGCCATAGCAAGGACAATCCAAGTGATTCTAATCAGGTACACAACATTATAGACGGTATGAAATGAAAATCTATTTTCTAAATGCATGTTATCTTATTGTGAAGAATTAATCAGTGCAAATGCTCAATTTTTTAAAAATGTATCACATTTTATAAAAAGGTATTTGTACGGCCAAGGCGGATGTACGGTACAGCAGCTATTGGAGCAGTGCATTTCTTAAAGGGTTAAGGTTAGTTCACCCAAAAATGAAAATGCTGTCTTCATTTAGTCACCACGTCCTTCCAAACCCGTAAGACTCTTGTTTATCTTCTACCGAACACTACTGAAGATCTTTTGGATGAAATCTGAGAGCTTTCTGTTCCTCCATTGACAGCTACGCTACTGACACTTTGATGCTTCAAAAAGTTCAAAAGAGATCGTAAAACTAATCCACATGAATTGAGCGTTTTAGTCAACATTTTCTGAAGAGGCTCGATTGCTTTATGTGATGAACAGATTTAAAGTGGAAGCTCAAACGTGCTGCGTAACACACAAGAATGAACCTCATTGGTCCTCGCACGTTCTCGCATGCTTGAGCTTCTGTTTACCACAACTGATGTGTGAGTTGATGGATGTTTATATGTGCATAAAAGCCTAAATTCAGTCTGTTCATCATCAAAGCGGTAGTTCAATGAAGGGCAGAAAGCTCTCAGATTTCATCAAAAAGATCTTCATTTGTGTTCCGAAGATGAACGAAAGTCTTACTGGTTTAGAACGAAATAAGGGTGAGTAATTAATGACAGAATGTACATTTTTGGGTGACCCTTTAAAGGTTTACAATATGTGTTGGAGTAGTAGTTAAAAAAAGTACTATTTTAACTCTTTGTTTGAAGTATCATTACATTAGTGTCGTGTATCGAACGAATCATGACATCAGTGTATCGTTATACCCCTAATGATTTGCTTTTTTATTTAATTTATAAAATTGTTTGTTTCTTTCCTCTTCATTCAGCTTCCCAAATGTCCCGAAAAGGAGAAGGACCCTCTGTCCGAGAGACCCCCGTATTCCTACATGGCAATGATCCAGTTTGCTATCAACAGCAAGAATAACAGACACATGACCCTGAAGGAAATTTACAATTGGATCGAAGACCATTTTCCGTATTTCAGAAATGTCGCAAAACCCGGATGGAAGGTAGCGTGTAAAGTGCATTCATTTTCAGTTTACACAAATATGTAATATATGATGTCTGATACTCGCTACTTATTTGTATTGATTAGAATTCCATACGTCATAATCTCTCACTGCATGACATGTTTGTCCGTGAATCGTCTCCTGATGGCAAGATCTCCTATTGGACGATTCGACCGGAAGCAAACCGCTGTCTCACTTTGGACCAGGTTTACAAGGTGTGTATTAATGCAAATCACACTCTCGCTTTATTATATCCCAGTCACTTAGAGTGCTGCTTTGTCCATATGCGATTTTATCCTTTCAAATGTGGTCATCTCTCATTTCCTGGCTCATCCCACAGCCTTTGGTTGACCCAGTGACCCCCACTTGCCCTCAGACCACACAAGTTGGTTACCATCAAGTAAGATCCCCTTTCGTACTCTAAATCAGCCTCTCACGGGCAGATCGACACGGACCAGCCTTTCTACTTCTACAGGAATCAGTTATTTTATTTCAAGGAGATTCAGACAGACAGAAGGAAGCATGTTCAGCTCGAGATCATCGCTTGTTTTGTTCCTTTTATCATCTAAGATTCCTTAGAAAGACAGACAGCCTTGACGCCGTAGCTATTTTGAACGTCACACTTTGAACAAATGTAAACAAATCCTATTTGTTCCCCTAGCAACAGAAGAGAGGTCTCCGGAGGGAAGAAAGCGATACCCATTGCCGGTAGCACAGGTGAGTGTTGGGCTGGATGAGAGAGATGAATGTCTCAGAGGCACACGAGTCTGTTTCCTGACGCTCCTTTATTTCCGCTCGCCCTCAGAGAGAAAGATGAAGCCTCTTCTGCCTCGGACTGACTCGTACCTGGTTCCCATCCAGCTTCCTCTGGGTCAGTCACTCTTCCTGCCCTCCTCCAGTCCCGTGACTCTCGCCACTCCTCCACACACTCAAATCGCTTCCATTCACAGCTCCAGCAGTGCGAGCAAGAGGGTCCGGATTGCTCCTAAGGTAAAAACCTGAGTGAGTGAGTGAGTAGTGAGTGAGTGAGTGAGTGAGTGAGTGAGTGAGTGAGTGAGTGAGTGAGAGAGTGAGAGAGTGAGAGAGAGAGAGAGATAGGATTTACTTTGAAACAATTTTTATTCAGAAATTTTTAGTAAATTACACAAAGAAATGGCAAGTAACACATTTCATTAAATTAGAATGATATTTTTTGAGTGTTATGGTAATTAATTAATTAATGGTCAATTAATTGGAAATCAATACATTCAACCCTGCTTGAAAATCCACCTAAAACCAAATGGTGGATGGTTTACATACTATATGGCTGGTCATGTATGGTCATTAACTGATAGAAGCTAGTCTAAAGCCCAAAGTATACTTCAGCAGTCCACGTCATGTGATTTTCGTCATCGGGAGGGTCCACGGACGTCCACTCACACCATTCGTGTGCAACCCAATTTTGTCTGTGCAGTCCGTATCGCCACTCCCTGTACACACGAGTATGCGTGATCGCAAAAGTTAAAAGTGAGCGCACATTCAAAAGCGATTTCAATACCTCATATTAATATCGGCTACCTGATCCCCGCAAATTATAGGCCTATACACTAGGGCTGGTCCGAATATCATTTTTTGAGCTTCGAAGCTTCGGTAGTAATGAACATCGAATATTTGAAGCTTCGGAGAGAGGGGGCATATTCTTCTCTCTAATAAAGGCAGAATCTCTATTGTCTGTATGTCCGTTTGCATTTTGATTATTTCGAGAACCGTTCATCCAATCGACTTCACAAGGGAGTGCATGCAGTGTGGCATTTGGTGCAATATAGATAGACACTCGAGACGCGACACATTCAGAATTAATAAACTTTAAAAACGAAATTGAAATAAAGAAAAAACGAAATTCAAATAAAGAAAAACGAAATTAAGTTAGCCTAAATTAAAAACGAGATTAATTTAGATTTATAATAACGGGTAAAAAGTCTAATACATTTTGTTTCCATTATTCTATTTTCCACATTGTCAAAGCAACAGCAGCAACACAAGCTCAGACATGCACTTCGGTCCATACAAACTCCACTGTTCTGCGCTCTAGCCAGAGAACACTCCCGTTGCTGGAACATTGGCGTCGGTTCTATTTCTAGCATGCACGCGTTTTCCGCGTGGCTTGAGCCGCGCCTGAGACGCGCGAAATAAAAACAGACGCTCACGCCACGCAGCCAGTGTGTCGCTGGCCTTATTCAAGCACGAATGAGAACCGTTTCCGGGGGATCCCAGGTGTGCAAAAAAAAACTAACAAAAAAACGAATATTCGAATGTCAAATTTTCAAATCGAATACCAACCCACCGAACGAATATTCGAATATTCGGGTCCAGCCCTACTATACACAGAAAAGCGTGTTAATTGAAATGAAGTATACCTGGGCCTTATAATGGTTGATGGTTGTTCAGAATTGAACTTTATGGTGTTTTACAACAGAGAATTCATTTCTTGAGAAAACATTTCGTGTTTAACGCATGTGTGTCATGTAAGGTCTCGCAGAGTGACGTGAGGTCGGTGATGCTGTGTAATCCCGCCTCTAAGGAGATAAAGGAGGAGCCTGTGTGTGTGTCTCTGACTCCTGTGGTGTCCGAAGCTCCGCCCCCCAAAACCAGACCGCGAGAAAACAGCAGCTCCCGCCGCAAACAACGCCTGGTCCGGCCAGCCACTGAGGAACCCGTCCTGCTCTACCCCGACAGCACTCTCTTCGACTCAGGCGTAGTCTCCGACGCCTCCACCTTCCAAGACACTCAGGAGGCGGAGCCTGATCCGGACCCCCTGCCCACCTGTAAACTCAACTTTGACAACCCAAACACAGAATACACTTTTAAAACGCCCATCAAGGGCAGCCACCCTT
This sequence comes from Leuciscus waleckii, assembly GCA_900092035.1. Classification (NCBI taxonomy): domain Eukaryota; kingdom Metazoa; phylum Chordata; class Actinopteri; order Cypriniformes; family Leuciscidae; genus Leuciscus; species Leuciscus waleckii. The sequence goes on along the minus strand of FLSR01004880.1, from coordinate 17,939,480 downwards.
CCTCATCTACTCCCAGCAAGCCGCCCACAGTGCTGGAGCCCTGGAGGATCACTCCCGTCGGGAAGGGAGGTGTGCTGGACTTCAGCCCCATTCGAACGCCCAGCGGGCCACAGCTCACCCCGCAGCGGCACGAACACACGCCCTTCAGTTTCAACAGCACACCGTTTAAGGAGCTGCCGCTTTTCAACTCCCCTCGAGAGCTGCTCACCTGTGCCCGACCCTCCCCGAGACGCTCCACCCCGGCCTGCTCCAGAGAGCTGCTGCAGGTGGGCCTCGCCAACCGCTCTCTCACCGAAGGGCTCGTCCTGGACACCATGAACGACAGCTTGAGTAAAATTCTAGTAGATATCAGCTTCACCGGCCTGGAGGATGATGATCTCGGCATGGCAAACATCAGCTGGTCCCAGCTCATCCCTGAGCTGAAGTGACTCCTGACTTCCTTTATCTGAGCTGCTTAACTTCCTTCAACTGCCTTTGACTCTTATTTACTTGCTTTTGATCTCTTCTATTTTTATAAGTGTTTTCCTAATTTCTCTGCTAACAAATGTTGCTATTTCACTGCCTATTACTGTATGTGTTTGTGTTTTGTATATGTAGGCCTTTATTTGTGAGCAAACCTGTTTGGACGAATGTACTAGAGATAATTATTTTGCACAAGTTGTAATATATAAATGTGAGCGTGAGAGAGAAGTGTGTGTGTATTATAAATAAGTGGACAAACAGACTTAACAGATTCATTCATTTACACTACCCAACTTTACATTATTTCTTTGCTTTGGAATAATTTTGAATACCTTGGTTTAGCCAGATAGATTGACGGTAAAAATGACACACAAAAAGAGATTTTTAAGAGAATTTGCCATATAAAATAAAACCGAATGCAAAACCTTATATACGTTTTCTCTTAGAATGAAGGGTTGTTATTTGATTGCAGATGGCCATGTAAGTGTTGCACTTTTTTACTGTTGTAGAATGTACCAGTCGTTTAGATGGAGTATCGAGCTGTTTATAACATCCTATAATGTGTGTTTTCATGTTACAAGCATGTCGTAATAGTGACTCATCTCTGCTGCTGCTTTTCTGCATTCATGTATTTTTGCTATTAAGAACAATTTAAGACACTTGTGTTCTGGATGTTGGATATGACCAAGATGAGCGTTCTAAGAGATTTTTGGTGCATTCCAAAGCTTTTAATGTTCATGTATAGAGTGATTAGTAAGCATGCAGAGTTCATATGCATAGAAAACTACCATCAAATGTTGCTGTTAATTCATGTCACATATTGTATTCCAATGTAAAAACAACAACAAAAAATGCAAGATGTCATAAAAAATATACAAAACTACACAGTTGATAGATTGATGGTGTTAAAATGTCAGAACACATGAGCATTAGAAGTTAAATACGAAATCCTAAAAATATAAAAGTACATTCATGCTCAGACATTTGAAAATCTGTCACTGTCATTACCAAGTGCCTTGATACTTGGCTTTTGCAAGATTTCAAAGCTATTTATTAATCAACTTTGACATTTCGCAACAGTCAACCTTTTGGTAACATAAAAAGATGTCCCGTTCAGACCCTCTGCCATTGAGAAAAAACAATAATAGGACGTGTTTTGTGATTCTTGTGAAGATCGTATTCACTATGAAAACATGTTTGACCAGAAACTACAATTGTCATTTCTAACAAAGCATACAATTTGGTTTCTCTTCCTATTGTACTTATTTCTTCAGAATAAAGGGATACTTTAAAATGCATTTAAATGGAAATCAGAAAAATCCAGGGCACTTTTAATTCCTGTCTTTGACTTGTTGATTTAAATAAAAACTAGAATTTTACTAAAGAAAATGTGAGTGGTGATTGACAGAATTGATAGGGTGCCAGGATGTTGCTGTGTAGTCGCTACACTCTAAAAATAAAAGGAGGTTCGTTATTGGCACCAACGGTTTCATTGCACAAACGGTTATAGTAGTAAAAAGGTTCTTTTGATTATTAAAATATTCAAACTAAGAAAATAATGGTTCTTTTAAAGGGCTAGTTCACCCAAAAAATTTATATTTCATAAAGATAAAAACGAATAATTCATAAAACGAATCCATATGAATTGAGCGGTTTAGTCCAAATTTTCTGAAGAGACTCGATCGCTTTAAATGATGAACAGATTGAATTTAAGTTTTTATTCACATAAACATTCATCAACGCACGCATCAGATATGGTAAACGGAAGATCAAGGACGCTTGCTTGATGTGCGAGAACCAATGAGGTTCATTCTCGTGTTACGCAGCACGATTGAGCTTCTGCAGGAACCAATGAGATTTGTTTCTTATGCATCAAGCAAGTACAGTTGAGCCTCTGTTTATGTTCACTGATCAAGGTTTATATGTGATTTAAAGCCTAATAAAGTGATCAAGTCTTCAGAAAATTTGGACTAAACCGATCGATTCATATATGGATTACTTTTACGATCTTTATTATGAACTTTTTGAAGCGTCAAAGTGGTAATTGCGTGGACTGTCAATGGAGGGACAGAAATCTCTCAGAATTAATTTAAAATATATGAATTTGTGTTTTGAAGATTAACAAAAGTCTTACAGGTTCAGAATGACGTGATGGTGAGTAATTGACCATTTTTTTTTTTTTTGGGTGAACTAACCTTTTAAGATCTAATCACTGTAAGGTTTGAACTAACCTTTTAAGACTAATCACTGTAAGTTCTTTGGGGAACCAAAAATGGTTATTCTATGGCATCACTGTGAAAACCCCCTATTAAAACCATTGTTTTTAAGTGTGTAGGGTGGTTAGGGGTTTGTTCAAATGAGCAATACTAATAGCAAGCACCACTAAAATGTAAACTTTGACGCCAATCGCAACACTCGGCACATGAATTTAGCTGGTGTTTGGTGATGCTCCATCAGTAGGTCTGAACTTCCTGCTGAGCCACTTCCAGAAGAATCTGCATCTGTTGGCTGATATAATCTGCACACAATGAAGTAAATGCATTAACAGCGATTGGAGCCTTGACTGTTCCCAGGAATAATTCTACTGAAGAATCATATTGAAATGAATGTTAAGCTTATGGATTCAACACATAAAGGTGCTTTGCAGTACTTACTGAAGGAGTTTTTCCAGCGTTCAGGTATGTATGACTTCTTGACTGTCAGGTAATACACAGGTATTCCTGAGATGGTGAGGGCACAGCTGCCCCCCGTGTTCCAAGGGTCCGAATACAAGGACAGGCCCACGATGAAGAAACACACTATGGTAAAGACCACCGCAACTGCTAGAGGGACCTGAACACAGTCACACCAATGTTTAATAAATTCAGTGGCAAATTCCTACTAATATATCAATTAATAAGCCATTTAAACGGACCTTGAACGGTCTGGGATGTTCTGGAAATCTCTACCGGTGGATGATCATTCCCAAGGTCGCCATGGCAATGAAGAGCCAACGGGAGAACGACGCAAAGTTGATCAGTTGAAAGATCTCTCCTCTTGCCAACATGACGATGACCAGAGGATACTGCAAACATCAGGAGGAACATGAGCGGACATGACGATCATGGAGGAATCAGATATGGCTAGCAGGGATGATGCATGTAATCTGGATTACATAATCAGATTTTTTTTAAAAAAGTAGGTCTGCTTGTAATTAGATTAGATTGCATTTTAAAATACTTGTAATCAGATTACAGTTACTCTTTTATTTATTGCATATTAATAATGACAGACTAATTATTCCAAATGAATTGATCCTCCCTCATTCTTATTTTCCTCGTCTTATAAACCGACACAATTTTACTTGAAATATTTAAAGTTAATATTCCAACACATTCACAAGTTCACGGTTCTCTGATCGTTCTCTGTCGGTTAATGGTCACATGACATGCAAGTAAACAAATAAAATATTTAATCCTTTTTAGTGTTAAAGTTATGTTTTTATTATAAAAGCAGTTCCTTAACAAACCCCAATTTGTAAAGTTTAATGCACTTTGTTGAACACAAAGATATATTTTCTTTATCTTTGTATTTTTATGTCAATATAGTATACATTTATCATGTTCAAATCTACCGGTATGTGATAAACAATGTATGTTAGGTCAAGAGTAATCAAAAAGTAGTGTAATCTAATAGATTATGTTACTAACCACAATTGTCATGCAATTTGTAATCTTAAGTAATCAACACTCTTAAAAGTGTTGGATGAAGGGCATTTATGGATGAAGAACCTTTTGAATCTTTCATTTCACAAAAGGTACTTTATAGTGGAAACATTTCTTTAGATATTAAAAATGTTCTTTACACAATAAAATATTTGGGGAAGCAAAAAGGGTTCTTCTATGGCATAGCTGAAAACCTTTATTTTTCAAAGTGTTCTCAGCACCGGATGTGACTTTACCAGAAAAAGCACGGCTGGTAGTGGTGTTTGTCTGCGAATATGGATCATGGAGAAGATCACTGGAAAGTGTCCCTCTCTGGCTCCCACGAACAACATCCTGCAGAAACAGAGTTACAAAATCTTCACTTTTAACTGGTCAAAGTCAAAGCTATTAAACATAAATTTAGATGCAAAACTTCTTTTGCCTTTTTGTCTCTGAGATCCTTACCTGGGTGAACCAAAAAAGCCTCCATTAAGAGCTCCAAGGCAGGAAAGAGCGACTAATATGGGTATTGCTGGAGCTATACCCTGCAGAGCCCGACCTGCAAACGTCTGCAATGCATTTAGGACAGCACAGTCAAGCATTTACTCTCCAAACAGATCCTGTAATACTCATCTCCAAGTGGTCCACTACTACTAACCACTGCCACGGCATCTGATAACAGTAACTCATCTGCCGTCATCATTGTATAGTAAGCCACATTGACCAGAACGTAACACACGGTAACTGTCACCATGGAGAAAATGATGGCCAATGGAATGGTTCTACCAAGAATACATGAGAAAGGAATCTTAGGTGTCTTTATATATTCATAAAAACATTCTGTCAAGTTTTCAATTTGGCAATGCAAGAAGTTCTGCATACCTGTTGGGGTTAATTACCTCTTCGGTTATGAAATTTAAATAAAACCTGTAAGAAAAAACAAACTTTACATTATTTATTTTTTAATCCCTTCCTTTTAGATATTTGGCACAGATGATACCCACCATCCACCGTATGCATAAAGACCTGAATAAAAGGCCAAAGGAAGTTTGGTCAGAGATAAAGAATCAGAGTCAAAGGCATTCTGGAAATTTTCAGTTTTCCCTGAAACAGAAAAAATGAAAATAAGAAGTCAGTTTCCTTACTCTCTTCTCATAATTATTGCAATTAATGATCAAAATAGAGTTATTAACTGAAGCAAAAACCATGTAAAAACAAAATTTTAACAAGGTTTATGCAGGTAAAATGAATAGATTTTGTTTGAAAACATTCCAAAGTAATCTTAAATGAATACTGTATGTAATATATTGCAGTATTACCATTGGCCAGAGCCATGATGCCCGGGATGATGATCAGAATCAGAGCAAACATCTTGATGAAGGTCAGCGAGATCTGCGTACGAGCTGCCAAAGACACCCTCCAGCAGTTCACTGCCACCACAAACGCTATAGACAGAATAGTTTACAGTTTTACATGACAGATTTAGTTCGCTGTACAAACTAAACGTTAAGTAATCCACTGTTCTTAAAGGAACTGCACTCACTGACTCCAAGCACGCTGACTAGTTTGACCAGAGCTGTCGGAGCGGCACACGGCAAGAAAAACGGCTCCACTACATAACGGCCAAAAGCCAGAGACACATAGGAAGCCACTGCAGGTCTGAAATGACATTTGGACATTTAACAATTCGCTGAACACAATAAAACCCACACAAACTCTTGTACATCTATCTTTATGATGACATTCATTGACACAATGCAATCTCTAGCTGCTTACCCTAACCTTACCAATCACAACTAAGTGCCTAACCCAAACCCTTACCATAAACCTACCCTTAACCTAATTATCCCTAAAACCAAGTCTTGACCCTCAAACTGGCCTTTAAAGGGGTCTCAGAAAGTGAGGACCGGCCAAAATGTCCTCTCTTTGTCCTCACTCCAATGGTCTAAAACTCAAACTGGTCCTCACAAAGATAGTTGTACATAATTTTTCACAATATTACTGTTTTTACTGTATTCTTACTGATCAAATAAATGTAGCCTTGATGAGCAGAAGAGACTTCTATTAAAACTTCTATTCATTTTTGGCTGTATGGGCCAAAATGTTGTTACGACATAATGGACAGGGTATCTTGGGACTATTATCTCTGCATTGTTGAAATGGGATGATAACTAAGAGGCATTATTTAAAAGCCCATCCTAGGCTCATCTTCTAAAGACAGTCTTAACAGTGTGGTGTATCTAAAGTTGGAATGGTCTATTATTATAGAGAAGTGATAGAAAGCGTGTCAAATTTCTCAATCACAGTGTGGTTTGGCAACTCCACCGCTCAGCAGATGAGTCAGATTAGTGGCATAGTAGCTCTGGAGAACGTCAAATGTTTCTAATTACAGTGTGTTTCTGCAGCGGTGAGCAATCTAGCCAATCACAGACATGTTTGTTGATCTCTTGAATGCAATAGCCAATCAGAGGTTTAGTCAGAATCCACAAACAGCTCAAAACACCGGAGTTTTTGGTCGCGAACTCACGAATACTCTCATTACACGTGTAGACACGCTGTGAGTGAGATTCATTGTGCAGTGTATAGTGTGAACATGCTGTTTTTATTGTTGATGCTGCTGAACTCGCCAAGAAAAAACACAGACTTCCAAATTTCAATTAAAAACACAAAACTTTTGATCAGTACAGTGTATAAGCACCAAAGATGTTCCTCACCAAAAGTGGAGAGGACGCCACACAGGGCCCAGACCAGCACGGACAATCCCACACTGCCCGAATTCATCAATACGCCTTTGGGGGCGATAAAGATCCCGCTGCCCACCACAGTGCCAATGATGAAGGAAATAGATGGCAGCAGCCCTATCCTCCTCCTGAGATGAACTGCATCATCTTTCATGGTTTTTTTGCTACCTTCATCGGACACATTATCAGTGGCGGGCGCTCTTTTAGAGACCCCCATCTCTCAGATCTTCACAAAGAGTGTACACAAATTATTTTCAAAAGCGACGCTTTAAATCACAGTAAACAAACAACAAGGGTTACACTTTATTTTGATGGTCCACTTTAGACATTCTACTAACTAACTATAAGCAACTTCACAACTATGTCAACTAACTAATTAGAGTATTAGTAAACTGTTGAGGTTAGAATAAGTTGGTGGACTTGCAAAGTTACTTATAGTCAGTTGGTGTGGCACCATCAAAATAAAGTGTTGCAGATATTAAGCAGGCAGTCTACTACTACTCTGATGACTGATAGTTGACGTAGTTGCAAATATAGTGGAATGTCAATATGTTATTTTCAAAGTAATACAAATCTGCTAAAGACATTGGTAAATATTCAAATGCAAATCTTCATTTCAGTAAAATGTGAGATCTATCAATAATTTTTTCTACTCACCAGTCAGCTAGTAAGACCAGTATACTTTTCTCATTTGCTCTATGCAACTTGTTTTGCACCTCCTTTCATGCCGAGTAACCCTGGAAACTGACCATCCAGTTCAGAGCTCAGGCAAGAAACAAAGCCAGCAGTCTTCCCCAGATTCATCAACACGAGTAATTAAAGCCTTTTAGACGGGACAGGACAGCCATGTTGTGCTCTGTATGTAGTGTGTGCGTGTGCACAGCAGGACTCAGGAATCTACCATGAGGACCTCCTCTTCTTGTTGAAGCAGCTGCAAAAACTTCTTGTCAACATCAACATAAAAAAAATTATTACAGAGAATGCACATATTATCCAAGAGCTGATTTTGTTAAGTCTACCAAGCAGATTACTAAAAGTCCTTTCAGAGAATGCTATGGAGTGTTAGTTTGTGTGTGTGAGGGTGAGGGGTCAGTCCTTAGTGAGGGGGAGCTTAACAGTAAACTGTTATTTGGCCAGGGGCCACAAACTTTCTCTCTCCTGGTTCTGTCTGGCTGTCTGCTTCATTCCGTCAGACATCAGACATGTGTGGTAAAGTCTCTTTCAAACCATGAAGGTTCTAGACTAAATGTGAGCATGCATTTACTCGTTTTACTTTCACAAAAACAGATTCTTTATTCCTCAAAATGAATAAAAACAGTGAAATATTGCGCAAACCTGCAATAATTAAATGTTAAATTACACAAATATTTATGTATTTAATCTAACTTTATGAACCAATGTCTTTGCTGCTGACCTTCGATGATCCAATTCAACCACACGAATAAGCAAAAATGACTTTAGATAAACATCACATTTGTGTTTCATTTGGTTTATTGCGGAAGTAAGAGGGTTGAACTTTCTTCTCCTGCTTCTTATTGTTACATTGAGTTGTTTTTGTCTTTGTTTTCAGAGATGGCTCAGTTTGAGGAGGTATCTCAAAAGTCCAAGCTGCATCCGAAGCCAGAGGGGCTTAAGTTGCAATATGGCACAGCTGGATTCCGCACTCACGCCAAACATCTGGACCACATCATGTTCCGCATGGGGCTATTGGCAACTCTGAGGTCTAAAAAGACTAAATCCACCATAGGAGTCATGGTGACTGCCTCCCATAACCCAGAGGTAAGAAATGCACCCATGTGTGTCCACATTTACTGTCATATCAATAGAACAATGGTGAATTTTCACTTTCTGAGGATGTTGCTGCAGTGTTATCATCTTTTTCAGGAAGACAATGGGGTGAAGCTAATTGACCCCATGGGGGAGATGGTGACAGCGGTTTGGGAGGAATACGCCACACAGCTAGCTAACGCCGAGCAGGACTCTCTCCTCAAAGCACTGAGAGATGTTATTGAGAAAGAGGACATCAGCATGAGTGAACCAGCGAGTGTCTACATCGGCAAAGACACCAGGTAAGCCTGGCTTCTGTTTACAAAGCAGGAAGGTTAACAACTGTCACAACTGAAAGCTTAAGTACAAGAGAAGCTACCAAACCTGTAGACTTCATAGTGGCCAAGCCAGTTGATCAAGTCAAAAACACTGCCAACAGATGTTTCACAGTCTAAAAATGTGATTAAATAGTGTATTTGAAAGTAATCATGCTTATTGTCATCATCATTATCAGGATTTATTTTGGTCCTCATACACGTTTAGCTATACATTATTAAATGAAAAAGGTATAATCTGAAGCCTTAGCTTATTATATTATGTTGGCAGACCATCAAATAAAGTGTTAGCAGATATTTACAGACAGTCTACTAATACTCTAATGACTGCTAGTTGACATGTAGTTGCAAAGTTACTTATAATTCGTAGAATGTCTAAAGTGGACTATTGAAGTTACCTTTTATTTATCTTTGTTTGTTTTATTTAGACCAAGCAGTGTCAGTCTCTCTCAGGCTGTATTGGATGGCGTTTCCAGTTTGGGAGGCAAAACTCACGGTGTGTTCACGAAGTTCCGAACATTATAAAACTTAATGAAATTAATTACTTTGCTTGAAACTCATTTTAGAAAATGAAAGTAGTCTTGCCGTTGCATTATTTTTTAGAGTGTAAGTGCAGTTGGGAGATATGACAGTACAAAGGTTGATGTATTGCTCTGTTGGTTATTGGTGTTGATCATGGGTGTGTGTTTCTTTTAAAAGACTATGGTCTGGTCACCACTCCCCAGCTGCATTATATGGTGTGCTGTTGCAACACAAATGGCTGCTATGGCAGTCCCACTGTTGAGGGCTACTACCAGAAACTCTCACAGGCTTTCCTTCAGCTCACCCAGAACGTAAGGCCCTTATTATGCTATTTTAAAGGTTCCTCATTTTGTTTTGTAGGTCTCCTACAATAATTTTGCATGCATCCAAGGTCAAAAAACACTCTCATTTTCTCATGCAGCATCACCTCTTTTCTCACAGTGTCTCTCTAAACCCCTCCTTTTTAAATCCCAGCCTGTTGTAATTGGTCTACCGCTTTATCAGAAACAAAACGCCTATTACCATATCTGAATTTCAGCTCCTCAGCACTTAATGCACAGTGATACGAATAGTAACGATAGCGTCGGCTTTACTGCATCAATTTGGGCCAGAGTCTTCATCCATTGGAAGTGCAGGCAAAATCCGCAAAACAAACCAAACAGCAACTGCAGTGTTTTAGGGCAGGTCAAAGTAGTTTTTTTTTCGTCAGCGGCCAGTGAAGACCATAGGCTGGCATTATGCAAATTTGTTACAAACCTACATACATATGAGATGAAAAGATGATTAAATATTTGTGTTTGTTTAAACCGAGTCAGAGAGAGTTTATTTTACAATATAATGAAAAAAACCTTGAAAACACTTAAATCTGTTCATACCGAATAATCCGAGAAATCTCACTTTTTTCTCTCCAGGTGTGAGTATGACAGCAGGTGAACGCGGCTGCTCGTTCGATGGTGATGCCGATCGCATTGTTTACTATTACACTGACTCTAAGGGCCGCTTCCATCTCCTGGACGGAGACAAAATCGCTACTCTAATCAGCACATACCTCAAAGAGCTGCTCACACAGGTTCTACACACATGAATAAGGTCTAGAATGGAATTAGCCACTTCTAAATTTAAATTTCGACATTAATTTTGTCTATGTGTGTGTGTTCAGGCTGGGTTGAATTTACAGATTGCTGTTGTTCAGACTGCATATGCTAATGGGAGCTCAACTCGCTACTTGGAGGACGTCATGAAGGTGATGTTCTTAGAAATATCTCCTGTTACTATAGTACTCTCCAATTTCTTGCAACTCTGTGTTTATGAGATGTTAAGGTGACCTTTGACCTCTCAACAGGTCACAGTATGCTGTACGAAAACAGGAGTGAAGCACCTACATCATGCGGCGCAGGAATATGATATTGGAGTGTATTTTGAGGCCAATGGACATGGAACTGTGAGTTCATTGCAAAATAATGCAATTTTCACAATTTAAATTAGCAGGTCAGAGTTCAGCAAACTTCAGTCCATCCAGACATCAATTCTACTCATGTGGTTATGTGACCGGCCCATTCAAACTGACTTTTGAACCAGCTTTTCAGTTTAGAGTCTTTAAAGAGGACCTATTATGCTTTTTTTACATTTTCAACTTTCTTTAGTGTGAAATGTTGCTGTTTGATCATGAAAAAGGCAAAGTTCCAAAGCACAAAGTCACTCCAAAGTGATCTATTCTCTATATCAGTGCGCACTGTTTCTGAACTCCTTGAAATGCTTCGATTGTAGTCTTAAGTGATCTTCCGCGAACGCACACGTCACATTGTTCTTCAAGAAGAACATAATTCTTCTTTAAATAATTCCTGCCAAAGGCATATGCAAAATTAAGGGGCAGGGCCTGGATGGGTTCGGTTAGTAGTGTGTTGAAACTTGTGGTTTTACTAGTGTTTTTTGCTGATATGTTTCAGGTTTTGTTCAGCAAAGCAGCACAGAAACAGATTTTGGAGCTGGTGACAGACCCGAACACCAACGATGAGAAAAAACGTGCGGTAAAAATCCTGGAGAACACAGTTAATCTGATCAACCAGGTATAAAAACATACACCATTAAGCTACATCATCAGATGCCCTATAGATATAATAAAACTAGGTGAATTTTTCCATACTTAACACCCTTGCTCTCTTCCGCAGACGGTTGGAGACGCCATCTCAGATATGCTCGTGATTGAAGCTGTGTTGGCCATCAGAGGGATGTCTGTGCAAGACTGGGATGCAGTTTAAACAGCCTGCCCAACCGCCAACTTAAAGTCCGGTGTGTACTACTTGTGTGTTTTGTGAGGTTTGAGTGTATGTGTGTGTGCTTTAACTGCTGGACTCTGCAGGTGTCAGACCGGCGTGTCATAGATACGACAGACGCAGAGAGGAGGGCCGTGACTCCAGAGGGTCTGCAGGAGGCCATCGACTCGCTTGTCAAGAAGTACAAAAACGCTCGGTCCTTTGTTAGACCATCTGGAACTGAAGATGTGGTCAGGGTCTATGCTGAGGCTGACACACAGGTACACACACTCCTGGTGTCATTATAAGCACTTTCTCTTGCTTATCACTAGGGGGCTGCCTTATAGTCAACCCAACGTTAGTTGATGAGAAGAGGCTTTTTTAATTAGTCGGTTGATCATCAAAAACAACAACAACAACAACAAACCATAGACTGTAAAAAATATGGACAAAGCGTCTGTGACGTCACCCATAGACTTCTGAAGAACGGTTTTGAGGCCGTTTATGGGGGGTATGGGCGGCGCCATATTTCAATACAAATGTTCAGAAAGGATAACTTACAGGTATGATGTGTTGTGTCAGATCATGGCCGAGACGTCAAATTTCAGGAATTCCACTCGGCACAGCCTATGCTCGTTGTCAGCTGTCAATCAAGCTGTCAATCGCGCCCTTATTTGTCATACATTTTATATCTAAATACGATCTAAAGCCCTAAATATCACAATATATTTGTTGTAAAATGAATGCAAAATGTTTAATTGCTGTGTTTATTTGCAGGAAAGTGCTGATAATCTGGCTCATGAGGTCAGCTTGGCTGTGTATCGTCTTGCTGGAGGAGTCGGAGACGAGCCTAAACCTTTACAATAATCTCACACACACACACGCACGCATTCATGCCATCAGTCAATGAGATTCCATCCAATCAAATCATGTCAATATTAAAAATACTCTAAACTATATATTTTTTGTTGCACTAACAAATGTTTTAGGAGATGACCAATGTTAATAGTTTACTCTTGTACTGTATGAATGAACAACAATCTTTATTAATGGAAGTGTATGATTATGTGGGAATGTTAAACCATGATCCAGGTGGATATTTCCTCACACTCACTTCATCAGACCAGACTGTATAAAATGCATTTTTCAATTTTGCCAATTATTTTCAAATTTACCTGCTATCTTGATAATAGCGGGAAAAAAAGCTTGGTGTCGGTAAGATTTTTAAATGTTTTTGAAAGTCTCACCAAGGCTGAATTTATTGGATAAAAACTATAACAAATATTATTACAAATTATAATAACGGTTTACTATTTGAATATATTTTTTAAAAAATATATAATTTCTTCTTATGATGTAAAGCAGAATTTTCGGCATCATTACTCCAGTCATCAGTGTCACATGATCCTTCAGAAATCAAGTCTAAAATGATGATTTGCTGCTCAAGAAACATTTCTAATTATTATCAATGTTGAAAACAGCTGTGCTGCTTTATATTTTTGTGGAAACTGGTACATTTTGTTGAGGAATCTTTGAAGAATGGAAAGTTCGAAAGAACAGCATTTGTTTGAAAAAGAAATCATTTGATCAATTTTATGCGAAACTTTTGAATGGTACTGTATGTGCAGTCAACATGAGGCTGTTCTCCAATTAAAGCCTTATATGATCTGAAATCTGAGGCATACTGGACTGTATATTGCATCATGATATTTTAAAGCTAAGTTTTTTAGCTATAATTCTTTAAATAAATAAATCAATATTTTAGCACCATCGTTTTGCTTGAAAAGTCTCTATGTTTGTTTCCATATAAAAACATTGATTCTCTTTGTTTGCCATATAAGCACTTCGGATGCAGAACAACTGTACTAAAACATTTGGAAACACAAATGCTGTGCAAACAAGCTTTATTTGTATTGATGAGCCACAGTTAAACACTTAATACATGCTGTTTTAGCAGATTAGTCAAAGCACAAAGGAGGTAGTTAAGGACGAGAGATTCTTTGTGATATTTATTTCTCTGGTCTGATTTTTCTAAGTTACGAACTTTGAAGGTTTAGGACGAGGACTCATGACTCTAATACAAGGGTCTAATTCAATCGTTCTCATCTGCGGCGCCAGAGATGGTGATGGTGCGTTCTTGTGTGTCCCTTTGAATCATGTCCTCATCTGTCTTAACTGTTCTGCAAAAAATGCAGAGATGGGCATTAGCTTCTGGAACACCATCATAACTTGCAACAAGGAATGTTTGTAATATTATAGTAGAGCGGTTTACTTGTACCTAATGAGGACCGTCTTCCTCTCCGTCATCTCCACAGCCTGTTCATGGCTGAACTCCTCCACGGACTCGTGATGGTTCTGGTTGACTATTGAGCTGCTGGAGAGCATCTTCTCTGAGGCGGAAGAGCTCACCGCTCCACTGACCCCTTGACTGCTTGCCCCAGAAACGCTTCTGACCATTCCTGCCCTCACGCTCATGAGAGACAGACTGCTCACCATGCTGGATAAGCGACTGTCTTCTCCCTCTATCAGCTTCCTGCAGAGACACAGCAAAACGAGTTACACTCTTAGAAAAAAGAAAACTTCTATACAGAAAAGTGATTCTCAACCAGCGGTCCAGAGCAAACTTCGAAGTAGGCCTCAAGAGTACTTAAAATGATTTAAAATAAGCATTAACAAGCGTTTTTTTGTTGAGGGAACCAGGGTGATGCGAACTTCCGGATTGGCCTTCAAAAATACATTATCACTGCATTGCTATTTCAAGGTGGAATGGCAGACTGCAGTACCTGTATGTGGTGATTTCAACTCCAGCGACATCTTAACATTGAGCAGATCCTGATATTCTCTCAGCAGCAGCGCAATCTTCCCCTTAATAGACTTCAGTTCCTCCTTCAGAGTCTCTATACGGATCTATGACACATGAATTCGTGAGATATTAAAATAAACTTGATTTTGTGAGTGTAGCTTGCTCTTGCAAAACTCTTGAGATGTTCTGAGGGATTTTAGCATATTGCTATGTGGTTGTTAGAACATTTTGGGTGGGTGCTAGAGTTTTCTCGGTGGTTGCTTGATGGCCCAAGACGCTAGAGTTTTCTGGGTGGTTGCTTGATGGCCCAAGACAAAAAAAAAAAAGACAAAAAAGTGCCCACTGCAGGTCTCAATGATACTTGAAAACCTATAGTTTATAAGTTTGACTGGCTGCATCCAAAATTGCGTACTTTTCTATAATATACACTCTCTTTTTTGCAGCGATGCCATGAAGAACCATTTTTGGTTCCTCAAAGAACCTTTCAGTGAACAGCTCTTAAAAGAACCATTTTTTCATTTTTTAAAGAACATTTTATTGATCTGAAGAACCTTTTTACACTAAATTAACCTTTTGTGCAATGGAATGGTTCCATGGATGTTAAAAGTTCTTCATGGAACCATCAATGCCAATTGAGAACCTTAATTTTTAAGTAGGCGAAAAATAGTATGCGAAAATAGTAGTATGTCCGAATTTATAGTACGCAAAAAGTACCTGGATGACTTACTAATTCTGAATAGTGCAGCTGATGGACACTTTGGGCAAAAGGAGAGGAGCTGTGAATGCCGGTAAAGCAACACAACTCATGCTGGTACGTCACATGACAATTACAACATGACAGATCTATGTCTGGCCTCTACAGAAATCCACATTAAATAGAACATACTTTTTTAACTATTGCAAAGTAATTACTTATTCAAAAGATGTACCAATTTGGGTTTTACATTGAAGGGGGCGTGTCTTTACCTGTAGCTCCTCCTCCTCTCTCTTGTATTTCTCCTGGGCTTCTTTGATCTGGAGCAGCAGCGCTCATTCCTGTTTTTCAGAACATCCAGTTCTTCTGTTTATTCTGAATCTGCAAACACACACAAGTTAAATTATAAGGCTGTACAGTTTGGTGTTTTTGTTAAATGAGGCACAGGAGAGGAAAACACTATTTTCCACACCTCTTTCTTATAAGCTGTGATTTCTTCTCTGACGCTCCTTGCTGTTTCCATGTGCCGTGATGTTGCGTTGTTTAGATCTAGGAACTTTGCTTTGTACCAAGCGTCCATCTCCTAGTGAACACCAGTTGGGAAAAACGTGAGCATCGAAGGTCAGTATCAGGGATGATGATGTTTATTTGCGGCCTGTCCTGATTACCTGCAGGTTTTGGGCGGCGATGCTGTCATATTGAGCCTGGATCTGTTTGAGAGCGGAGGCCAGATCGGGCAAAGAGAAGGCCACATCTACCTTGGCCACAGATCCATAAATCTGAGCCATCAACTCCTCGATTTCCTGACATACAGAAAATGTTGATTAAGAAGGCAATCTAACAATATCCTTTATTGATTCAATTACTAACACATTACAATTAAACTTAGCAATCTGTACTGTGATACAAATTTCACAATGTAAATAATCTGAACCTTTTTGTGAATCCTCTGTAGGAACTCGAGCTCCACTTCTAGATTCTCCAGTCGTTTTTCCAAGGCAATTCGGGCGGAGGTGGCTGCATCCACATCCTAGTGTACAGAGGCAGTTTGAACCCCATCATTACGTAAATCCAAGTGATGTTTCACTTTCTGTATTAAGATGGATCTCTTACCGGTCTGAAGGCCTCGATCTCACGTTCCGCCTTCTTTCTGGCCTCAAGAGCCTCCTCGTATTTGACCTTCAGCATTTCCAGCTGACCTGCCATGGCATCCTTTGCTGCTAGCGCCAGGTCCTACAAGGGCACAGAGGCAGTTATCATGGCGATCCTGGCTAGAGATGAGTGAGAGTTATGGTGTACATGTGTAAGTGAGTAAGGCATAATCGCCCTGTGGTCCTCCGTCTCTCACCCGCTGGACTTCATCTGGTCTGCAATCCTCCTCAGCTCCTCAGCTGCTCCTCATAGAGCATTCTCAGGCCGGACGGCTTCACATAGTGACCCTTGATGGCATCAATTTCTGTCTCCAGCAACTTGTTGCTCTGCTCCAGAGAACGTACCTGCAACAACCACACTAAAACTCACAGGGCTGTCTTTAAAATAGGCACCATAAAGAAACCAAAAGAGGTAAAGTGTCTTACCTTTTCGATGTATACAGCCAAGCGGTCGTTCAGGGCAACCATCTCCTTTCTCTCACCTGTGCGTGTGCTGAGGAAAGCCTGGTTCTCAGCAGCCGCAGCATCCAGATCCACAGCACCTCCTGCAACCCCCCAACCCATGCCCAGACACAGCGTCCCCATACTAACACTGCTGTAGAGGAAACAAAACATTTACAACATTTATTATTTTGAAATAGATTTTTAAAAAATTGGTAACACTTTAGTTTAGGGTCCAATTCTCACTATTAACTGCTTATTAGCTATATGGATATTAGCTGTTTATTATTAGTACTTATAAAGCACATATTAATGCCATATTTTGCATTCGACATATTCTACATCCCTTAATCCTACCCAATACCTAAACTTAACAACTACCTTACTAACTATTAATAAGCAATAATTAGGAGTTTATTGAGGCAAAAGTTGTAGTTAATAGTTAGTTAATATGGAGAACTGAACTAAACTAAATTGACTGGGTTATTAACCCTAAACTAAAGTGTGACCATTTTTATTATTAATCATATTATTATTATTATATATTATATACAGTATAATATATCTATAAATAATATACTTATTATATAATATTATATTAGAGCCTATTATAGCCTATTACATATTATATTTCTATATAATTTAAGTTTTTTTAATATTTCTTTTAATTTCTGTAAATGTTTATTTTATTTCAAGTAATCCATTTTTTTGTGGATTTAATTTTAGTTAAGTATATTATATTATATACAGTGGTGGCAAAAAGTGTGTGTGTATTTTTTATTAAGTGCAGGGGGGGGGAAAAGGGTGGGGGGGGGGGGGGGGATATTTGTTTTAATGACCATACAAGCTCAAGTAGCCATCAAAATGCGAGGAAACTATATATATATATTTAAACATTTTAAATTAGAGGGAAGAACAAAATACTAAATTTGGTTAAGGTATTTATCTGACTAAATTATTTGGCAAAAAAGCAAACTATAGCAACAGGTTTTTATTAAAAATGCATATAAAAACAAAAAATCTCACAAGAAAAAGCATTGACTAACATAATCAGTTCAAACCATTCTTTTTTTCTTTTCTTTTTTGTATGACAGCCTGTCCAATTGCGTTATCATGAATACAACTTTTGACTGCAAGCACAACTACACATATGCTTTAACGAATTTAAATTATATTTGAATAAAGGGTGAAGATGTCTGTTTTCCAAGGCATCACTTTTGGCCACTACTGTGGTGGCTTACCTGGTCATGCGTGATCTGCGGGATCCGGAGAGTGTCCTGCGCCCCAAAGTGCCGCTCCGGTTGTAACTGGCGGAGCGGTGGCGGGCGGGCCCACGGGTGGGCGAAGGGCTGGACACCCGGACCTGGAGAGTGGAAGACGAGGTCAGGCCACCCTCAAAGTGACGGCGGTAAGATGACATCCTTTCTGGGCTGTAACTCATGGTGAAGGTGATGGTCCTTGCGCTTCTCCAAAGATGAACAAAAGCTTTCAGTCCGCACTCATTCATGAGGGAGCTTTATACCTGCTGTCTGGACGAGGAATGTCGAACCTTGGTCTGACACAGAGTCGAACTATCTCTGAACTATCTGACGGGCCACCGCGAAGACTTTTACCGCGGTAAAAATAGAGGAGTGAGCTTTCCTAATGAAGCTGGCAAGCCTGTGTCTTATTAATGACATTCTCTATATTAGGCTATATTATATTTCATATTTAAAGGCGTTTTTTTACTAATAAACTCGCATATGTTTATTAGTAATACAAGAAGCGCACAGGAATCTGTCCGGAACTGATGCGTATGTTTGCTTCCTCCCGGACAGTTTTATTTTGCACATTGAAAGTGTACGGAGTGTTTTTTGTGTCGCGCTCCTCGTCTGATCTAATCATAGCTTCGTTTAATTTAAACACAATTTAACATCACATTAAGGCTTATTTTCTACCTCAACCACCTCAAGATGGCAGGGAACTTCTGGCAGAGTTCACATTAGTAAGTAGAGACGTGTTCTGTGACATAAATCGAGGGCATTAAAGGTATTTCTAGAGGGGTTGCTGTTGCTGCGAAGCTGCAAAAGAAATAAAAACGTTAAAATTCGTGGATTTGCCTAATTAAAGAGAACTATTTACCAAATCTCGGTCAATGCCATGATAAAGAATAGACACTAGATTCAATGACTTTTATTGTTTGAACAGTATAAATCTCTGGATTATTAGCTTTAGCCGACTGGCTAGTGGTTCTGGTCTGAAGAAACCACAGAGGAATTTAATTTATGAATAATCTGGATAAATATTGTGTTATTCAAGGCACGAGTTTCTTTTCATCCCTTTATTTGATATTAATAATTTTAATTAGTGAAGTGTCGTGATGTTTAAATGCTTATATGAAGTTTGTAAATGATTGATGTCTGTGTTCTTTGACATTAAGAGTGTATTAAATATAAACTGCAGTGCTGCTGTGTTGATTTGTGTGCTAGTATTCATTAATGATTTCTAAATTGACTGATGTGCTTGTTCTCACAGTCTGCAGTGGGTTCTGGACAACCAGGATCTGTGAAGGAGAGACAGAAAGATCTCAAGTTCCTCACAGAGGAGGAGTACTGGAAGCTACAGATATTTTTTGCCAATGGTTTGGAGATAAATTATATATCATCTTCCTGTCTAACTGAAATGTAGAGTGAATATGGGCCTGTTCTGAATGTGACTGCATTTACAGACTGTATATTCAATATGATATTCATATCATTACTGAAGGAGTATACAGAAATGTATGATTTGCTTAATGGACTGTTAAGGCTGCAGCAGAGCATTAATGTACATGTTCAGGTGTCATTCAACTGCTTTATATATATACATATTTAAAGTCTATTGGAATAAACCTTGCCTTTAAAGAATTTACATAGTTTAATTTGTCATCTCTTGGCAGTGATTCAAGCCTTGGGTGAACACTTGAAACTCAGGCAACAGGTCATCGCCACAGCAACTGTCTACTTTAAGCGCTTCTATGCCAGGTGAGGGGGTCGTTGCCATGGTTACAGCCTTCATTTCCTCCATACCGATTGATACTCACTCATGATCTAGAATGATGGCTGTTCTGTTTTTGATAGATTGAAGAAAACTCTTGTCTTCTTTTCAGGTACTCTCTGAAGAGCATAGACCCTGTGCTGATGGCCCCTACATGTGTATTTCTGGCCTCTAAAGTCGAGGTAAACACTGTCTCAGTGTAGGAATTTCTGTTGAAAGATGCATCAAATTTGAATTTTGATCAACGGAAATCTTTCCTTGGCAGGAATTTGGTGTTGTTTCGAACACACGGCTTATTTCAGCAGCAACGTCTGTGTGTAAGTGATTTATGTTTTACAAATTCATCAAACTGCAGCAAAAACGTATAAGTATTATGAAGTAACTAGCAAAAATATAAAGTAACTACTACAGAAATGTATAAGTGATAGAAGTGGGTTTTTTTTGTTCTCTAAAGCTGAATTGTACAAACATATTTGCTTATTATGTTCAGAAAATAATATACGGTGCAAATCAGCATTTAATTAAACTTTTTTTTTTTGCCATAACTGCCACATTCATTCAGTTTTGACTTGCTGACTTGCCACCAAGGACGATAACTATAACGCCAACTATAAAGATATAAATATAAAAGAATTTCAGAGTTCACACCACAACTATAACCATAATGGCACTGAGAAACAATGTCATTGGAATCACTTTCAGAATGATTTTTTTTCTAGCTGATGAATGATAAAAACACTGACAGCCAATCAGAATCCATCCTGCTTTAAAGAGCATGTGGATTTAAAGTGGCAGGCGACAAAACTGCAGCGCACGCTTATAATAAACAGAACGATATCGTGCGCTGGACGCTAATATATTGTTCTTGGTGTGAACGGGTCTTTACTCATGTAATCATTTCATACTAATATAATAGAGTATGTTTTTGGTGATTTATTTTCTCATTCTCTTTTTGTAACAGTGAAAACAAGGTTCTCTTATGCTTTTCCAAAGGAGTTTCCCTTCAGAATGAATCACGTGAGTCAAACTTCTGTGCTTTCCACACCACAAAACTCGCGAGACACTGATCTGGCATGTAAGCGAGTCGTACCAGATGGCCTTGATAATGCAGTCCAATTTGTTTGTCTCTTATTGAGAATAATTTGTGCTGAAAGAATTATGATTACACTTAATTTTAAGGTGTCCTTGTTACAGTGCAATTATACATTCAAGTACTGAGTAATATTAATGAACTTCATGTATGGGGTTAGGTTTAGAAATAGGGTTCACTTTATATCTTTAGGCCAGTTAATTTGCTCCAGATCAAGATTTTGGAAATCTGACAGCACCACTAGATAACTAGATAATAACTTCTTGTAACTGTCGGATTCATATGATAGAAACGCTAGACAAGCGTCTGAGATTGTGTGTGTGGTGATGATTCGGACTTCAGTATCACCAAGTATCTGACACCCAATCAGGAGTGACATTCCTCACACTCCCGACACCTTCGTAGGAAAGTCTCATTATCGTGATAAATGGTTTTGGCAGCTATATATCGGGCTGGTGATAAGTGTTATTTGTTAAGGTGCCACCGGTCAGGTGTTGTAAGGGAAACATCTCGGCCGTATGCAGTGCTGGAGGAACATTTATGGATCATCGTAATGGGAAAGATGATAATTAGTCCTCGTAACGTGTTAGTGAGACAATTTCACAGTGAACTTATGCCTCCCTCTGTTTCTCTAGATCCTGGAATGTGAATTCTATTTACTGGAGCTCATGGTTGGTGTTGATTCTTCTTCAGTAGAATGTTTAGGTGTTTGTTCTCAGCGTGTGTTCATGGATGTTTGGCTTTGTTTTATTTTAGGACTGCTGTCTGATCGTGTACCACCCGTACAGGCCATTACTGCAGTATGTGCAGGACATGGGTCAGGAGGACATGCTGCTGCCGCTGGCTTGGTGAGGAGTGTGTGTGTGTGGCTTCAGATGGCACGGCGAAACAAACAACCACAGTTTACTTTTCTTTATATGTCGATATAGAGATGCAACAGAAAAGTTGCATTGTGGACCAGACTATATACCAGGTGTAGGGAGCTATTTTTTATGAAGTGCAATTTCTAGGTTTCCTAGTTATTCGCTGTGCCATACCATCAAACATTACTTGATCGATCACAAACTTGCTTATTTGATTAGTAACAGAAATAGTGCAGAACCTTAAATATTTCTGAAGCAATATTCCATACTTTTTAAAAATGTTTCCAAAAAGTTTGTTTTTCAAGTTTCAATTAGACTTTGAATAAATTAGTTTGCACATCACCGTCATTGTGTTTAATAGGACTCTATATACTTGAATAGCTGAAAATTGATATATAATATAATTAAATTTATAGCATGAACTTCTTTTTTCTCAAAGCTAACTGCAGCAAATATAGCAGAACAAACTGTTGTTGTTTTCTCTCTTGTTTTCAACGGCTCGTGAAGCGCAGTTGTTGCGCTAATGGTTTCTGGGAACTGCGCACTTTCATTTACTTCTCTCGATTTTGCTCATGTGTCAGCGATTACCCTGCCAAACATGCCAACCCCTGCTTTATACTGATAAGATTGGCTGTAGAGATTATTGCTTCTGTACATCTCCAAAAAGCTCTTTGGTTTCTGACCACTTTATTTTTTTTAAGTCATGAAATGAAAATTGCGATATTCTTTTCTTCCTTATTGTGATGTATATACGAGTGAAACTGCTTCTCGAACAAGAAAAAAAATTTAGGGCGGGACTTGATTTTGTCCATGGGGAATTGATTGGATGGTTGTGGTTTGCTATTGGTGGATCTCATGTAAGTGACAGGTTGCCCCGCCCTATTTATTAAAGATTATGAGGGCACATGCATTTTTACATGCACATTCACAGAAAAGTTTACTGCTTCTGTGTAGAAAAATATGCTGAATAAGTGCACATGAATGTCTGATGTGAAGGTTCTGTCTCTGTGTGTGTAGGAGGATAGTGAATGACACCTACAGGACGGACCTGTGTCTACTTTATCCTCCATTTATGATTGCACTCGGTAAGAAGAAACTTTCTACACCCAATCCGACTGGTCTTATGCTCGCAAGCCAGCAGAAAACTTTAAGTTTTAGATTTGAATGGCTGACTTACAGATACTGTGTCCTTCCTTCTCCAGCCTAAAAATTACATTTCACAATTTTTTTAATTACAAACTTTGAATTTGGACAATTTTCACATTTAACACATGGTTATAAAAACTAGTGTTCTTTATTTACTTTTATATTATTTATTAATATTTATATATATAAAAAATGTTTGTATTGTTTTTGTAATGTGTTTTTATTATTATTATATTTTATATTTCTGTATAGCTTTCATTTTTATTTAATGTTTAGTTTTAGTACTGTAAACTTAATTTATTGCAGTTAGTTGCCCAGGCAACATTCTAATAACTACGTTTTTAAAATGTAATAATTATTTGTATATTTGATTTTTTTTTTGTAATAATTATTATTATTATTATTAAGCTCATTATTAATATTATTTTATTACAGCTTTATTTCAATTACTGAAAATAATTTTTTTATTTTTTTAATTTTTTTTTTAGAAAAGTGGAAAAGCCCTTTCTTAAGCATGTTTTATCTCACTCTTGCACTTGTATTTTCTTGCTCTTCTTAATACAGTGAGACTGACCAGAGCTCAAACGGGAGTCAGAACAGCTCCTACAGTCAGTCCTAGAGCACCACCTGGTGAAGGACCTGAGGCAGAGTGATTTGGAGAGGCAAACACAGCACATTTCGGCACATTTGAATGCTGCTTTTTACAAGCACATTGTTTTATGACCGTGGGGAAACAGATTCCTGGCACACACGTCCTCTCTTTCCTCTTCTCTGGGTTCTTCCACCAATCAGAGCAGATAGAATGATGCCACCTCCTTCCTTCATCCAATCAGAGCAGCCTGTGTCATTCTAGGAGCAGGAGGGAAGCAGACTGCTCACCTATAGGAAATCTGCTTTGATTTAGAGTTTGTTGCCAAGCTTAAGGCTGTAGTGTTGAATGTTATGGACACAAATGCACCACAACCTTTGATTAATAGAGGTCCTGTTTTCCCAAATTGTGTAAGTCAATGGTCCTGGCTTCCTTGAAAAGTCCCATGAAGCTTTCTTTCAATGGATGCTCTTTGGGAACAAAGAAAACTTGATTATTTTCTGTGTCTGAGAGCGACAAAGAGAGAGAGAAAGAGAGAGTGTCTGTCTGTATGTTAATTGCAAATGTATTTGTATGCGTGCCTCTCGTTGACCATCTCACAGTTTGTATTCCTCAGGGAAACGGATCAGTCCTCTCTACAAAGTGGCTGTCTGTAAACTGATTGGCCACAGGGCTATGTGACGGCGATCTTTTTGAACCCTTGTACTGTGTGATCAAATCCTGGTTTGGATACGTTTTCTTTGACATGCGTGTGGATGAGAGTTAGAATGCACAAGTGACACAGTTGAGTTGGTCACGATATGCTCCGAAAATGCATTTGTAAATGTGCTTTCCACATATAGCCCTTGACTTTTTAAAATTATTTTTGTCTTATTATAAATTTACTGTATGATTAAGCTACGTGTACTTGCCATTACCCAAATGCTGTTTCTTTTGCTTTCATTTTGTTCTTTTGAATTGATGTCTCTAGCTGCAGTATTCATCAAGTTTAATGGAGGACAAGCCAATATCTTGAGGGTTTTGGACAGAAATGTGTTGATTAATGGAGGCAGTGAAGATCTCCCTCTTGGATGTGGTTCCAATCATCAGCATCACGTCGTTTGTTTGGGACACGTAACTATTTGCGGAAAGACCTTCAAAAGATTATACAATAAGTAGATGTTTTGCTGTGTTCTGAATGGATTTGTTTTTTTGCTTCGTCTCTCACTGTGGTCCTAAGTCAACAGTGCTTCAGGAGTGTTGCCACGTCTTTGAGCATAAATGAGGCACTGTGTATGTATTATTTGCCTGTAAATATATTTGATGATGTAAGAACTGTGGGGGTGAGAGGGCTTGGAGTGTTATCTCATTTCTTTTCCTTGTTTGTCTATAACAGAGCTCAGAAGCCTTATTAAATAAAGCTGCTGTTAAAAATAGTCTGATCTTTCTTTTAGGTTCAGAAAAAGAAAAAAAAGTTTTTGTTTTGTCCTACCAAATACTCTTTTTATTTTAAATGAATGCATTGTTTTATCATTTAAAATAAATACACACACTCACACACACATATATACAGTTTTAAATATTAATAAATAATATAAAAACTTATGTTAGATGTGATTAATTGATTTGACAGTACTAATATTACCATATCAATCTCCCGAGAGTTGTCATGACAGAAATATATATAATATATAAAACTGAGGTTCGTGTCATTTTTCTTTTAATTAAATGCCGTTGGTTTGATATTTTGTTATATAGTGCAATGACATCATTTAGGTATTTGAGCCACTGCATGTATTAACTTTACATTAGACATTTATGTTTATGTGTTTCTAGTCATAAAATATGTGTAAATAGAACATATAATGATCCCTTCTAATCTGTGGAGTTAGTTGGAAAGCTACTTTATCCACTATTTCTTGTAGGAAAGGAGTTTAAGCATATGTAAATTACTGACATATGATTTCATGTTATAAGCTATTACAACATTTTTGTTATCAAACTCTCTCGTTACAGCAGTAGAGCTGACCAATGAGAGTGGAGTATTCGAGAATTTGCGCGCCCCCTCGAAGCATCAGCAGCCCCGCCCCTGGTGACGCAACGCGCTCAGCTGTGCGGTAAACAGCGGCGGCGAGCGGCGAGCGGACTGATGTCGACCCCATCGCGGGGACTGACGGACAGTTTCAGGAGGAGACATGCCCGCTGCTGCTCCTCACCCGCTCTTGACACCCTCATCTTCTTCACCTCCACCCTGCGGCACTGAGAAGCCTCCCCTGTCGAACCCACAGCGGGCCGAAGGGCGGATAGAGGAGAGAGAGGATGTACTGGCGCGTCGGGTTCGCCTGGAGCCGCTCCTGCGCTCTTGAACTGGGCCGGAACAAGAGCTTCTCGCTCGGGTTGTGCAGCTCCGAGGAGCCTTTTTCGTTGTATGAGTACATCATCGCCTACCCGCTGCAGGAGTACGGAGGGATCATGTCTGCGTTAGGATCCGACTCCTGCTGGAGGAAAACGCTCTACATCAAAAGAGTGTCAGTTAATTTATTGTGTTAAATAATTGTGACAAATCATGTTATCAGGTCTTGTTATGGCCCTTGGATGGAGTGAGAGGGGCATGAATGGGGTATTTAAGAGAGAAAACTAAATTAATATCCTGGACAAGTCAACACAGTGCAGTGCAGTCCATTCATTATTCTCCACTGAGGAAGGATGAATGAATGAATGAATACCTGCCAACTCAAGGAATTTTGAGCAGGATGCAAGAATAGGATGCTGTTTATTTCCTCGTCTAAATCATGAATGTTGACATGTTGATGTGTGCTATTTCAAGGGCACGGTTGCAGGCGTAGAGGATAATGTCTGCTTGAGTTAATGTGGTGTGACAGAATGACCTTTATTGACCCCTTGTGAGACTGTGTAAATAGTGACCCGTCATTATAGTGATCAGACATAGTGAATTGGGTTAATTCTGTGCTTTTGCTTCCTCTCTGACCTTTGCAGAAAGGCTGTGCTGTTAGTCCTCAGCAAAACGTCTCGGGTTACATGTTATTCGATTTATATAAGCTATTGATTCAGACATGCAATAAACAAATAACATATGATTAATTGTTTTAAGTTTCAATAAATAAGAACAAACCTCAAGAGAGAAAGCTAATGACTAGTATGATGCTTCAATCCATTTCAGCACTAGCAAAGTGGACAGCGACTAAATCCTGCTGATAGAAAACACTGAAGAATGAACTCTGAACTTGATGTTTCAGCTGCATTTTGAAACAAAATAGCTAATTTAGGGATTTGATGGACTTGTTTTAAAAATATAAATAGTAACATGTGTGGACTGTTTGATCTCCATTCATTTCTGATGCTCTTTTACATTTACATTTATGCATTTAGCAGAAGCTTATATCCAGATGCGACTTACAAAACAAGAACAAAGCATTCATCAAGGGCCAACAATCGTTGTAGTGCACAATGCCAGGTTTATTAGACAACTAGATTAGGAAGCCAGCTAGTGTGTGTGTGTGTGTGTGTGTGTGTGTGTGTGCATTAAGTGTATATTTGATGCCCTGTAGGAAGGACCAGGAGTTGGACTCTGAAGACGCCATCATTCTGCATCAGTTTGCCCGACCCAAAACTGGAGTCCCTAGCCTGTCCCCCTTCTGCCTGAAGATAGAAACCTACCTGCGCATGGCGGACCTTCCCTACCAGGTAACAAAATATGATGTCTGAGATTATGTTCTAAAAAGAGATGGACGTTTTGGTGTCTTACACACTGTTTTCTCCTCAGAACTATTTCGATGGGAAGTTGTCTCCTCAAGGGAAGATGCCTTGGGTCGCGTATAATAAGGAGCAGGTGTGCGGGACGGAGTTCATCATCGACTTCCTGGAGGAGAAGCTCGGCGTGAACCTCAACTCCAGCCTGAGTCCTCAGGAGAAAGCCATCTCACGTGCCATCACCAAAATGGTTGAGGAACACTTCTACTGTGAGACTGAGCTGGTTTTCCTCCACATCATGGTCTAGTATTGAACAACCTTCTTCAATTCTTCATTATATTCTGGAGAGAGGTCAGGTGCCTTTCATAATATAGGTGGACTCCAACATGAACATGGCTATTTAACCCTCATAAAGTATGATGTAGTGAGAATATGGAGCTCATATTTGTGGAGGAAAAACACCTCAGCCCAAACTGAGCGAAAATATGCTGATGTTATTTATATTGCAAAAAGCTTGTAGCTTGTAATATAAATCTGTGAGATCTTTATAACAGTATCTATCTGTCTGTCTGTCTGTCTGTCTGTCATGAAGTTTGAGAAAACATTATAGCTCTCTCTTTCTATGTTTGGTTGAAGGTGACAGAAAACACATTTTGGTGGCAAGTTTATGGTTAGAGAATGTAAATGTTGTTGGAATGAGCTGTATGTGTTAGTGTCAGTTATATACTTAGTTTCATATTAATCCATGGTTACCAGGTGTACATCAGGTGAAGGGAATAGAGATGTTTACATCTTCAGAGTTGGAGGCAGTCAATGGGACAAATGTACGGCTCAAATGTACATTTAAATCTACCCTTCCGCTTTCCGAAGAAAGAATCACTGTATCCTGGAGCTTCCTACCACTCGGAAAGACAACATCAGAAACGGTGAGACTGAGTTTTGTTGAATCATATGAGATGCATCAGACTTTTATGGCTCATAAAGTATGATATAGAAGTGCTCACACCTGAGGTGGAAAAAAATACCTCAATTTTAATTAATATTTATTTGGTCAAAAAGTAAGATGAAAGTCTGATCGATTCTAATGTAAATCAATGAGATGTTTATTAATAGTATAACAGACCACTTGCATGTATTGCATATAAATATCAGTCGTCACTCTATATCTCCCAATAATATGTCTTAGTGAGATGATATCTGAATGCTTAGTTTATGACAAATCTCTAGTTTTGTGAGGGACAGTTTTTATGTGCAACAGGTTTTTCAGCAATGTTTTGATCATGTTGATAATTTAGAGGCTTTAGAAATTTGTGTATCAAATATGATACAGTAAGCTCTATAGGGTTAAGTAAGATTTTGGTTACTCTGTTGATAATCAAGATGAGATATGATGTGTGTTGTGCTTTAGGACGATAGCATACTGTCAGTGGGTGGACAACGTGGAGGAGACGCAGAAGATGTTAGCCACAAACGGGCCGCTGAGTGACATGCTCAGGTGGATCTTGAGTCAGGTGAACGGTGGCATCGTGAAGAGAGAGATGTACGGGCACGGGATCGGACGCTTCTCCAAAGAGGAAGTTTACACTCTGATGGAGACAGACATGCGCCCCTTGCCACACTCCTTGGTATGTTTTCAATGTCTGAGGCACGGACGGTTAGTGAGCTTTATTGAAAGGATTTATGGTATTTTAGTGATTAGGCTTGATCATTTTAGATCAGGCAAACTCAGTCCTGGAGGGCTACTGTAAAAACTCTGCGGGACAGTGGCTCTCCAGGATCGAGTTTGCCCATCCTTGTTCTAGATCAATCTGGAGATTTCAGAGCTTTTGTAACAGGTTATAAAATAATGCAGCAATGGATCTGTGCTGCCCTCTAGTGCTCAGTAAGCTGAAGTTGTGCTTGCATTTTTGTCTTGTTCTCCAGTACAAACATCTAAACACTCCTAAATCCAGATACATTAACTTGAGAATGATTTAAGATGTTAAGTGGGGTAAGTGAAAGCAAGATTATTTTTCTTACCCCATTTAATTTCTTTCTTGCTTCAAGCATAAACTCACATAATTTTGATAATTTGTTCAGAAAACGAGACCTATCTTAAGTAATTTCCCTTCTAAAATAATTTATTGATAATTTAATGATTTAAGAGTTTTTTTTATATTTTAAATGTAAAACATTAACACTAAGTAAGAAGGTTCTTTTTTTCAATTGCATAACCCACAAACCAGATCATACTTTGGTTACACTTAATTTTAAGGTGCCGTAGTTACATTGTACTTACTCAAATAAGAACTGAGTAATATTAATCAACTACAAGTACTTACTATAGAGTTGCGGTTATGGTTAGGGTTTGGTTTAGGGTCAGTTACTTGTATTTATGGTTTATGATTTACAGTTTTTGTAGTTTACACGGAGATGATAACGTATCATTTTCAAAAACGTGGACTTTGTAAGTCGTTTTCAAAAGTTTGCGTTTTTCAAGCCCACAAAACATTGTTTTCGTGTAAGTGAAGTGGCCAAAACACATCAAAAGTTTTCTGTTTTTATGTAAACACCCCTAAAAAACATTAAAAAAAATGTTTTTCCCATTGTCTTATATAATTCAGTTTAATAATAATTTCTTGCACAGGCATAAAAAGTATCTAATGGGCCCGAAGCTTTCCACAGTAGATGCTGTGTGTTTGGTCATCTTGCTCAGGCCATGTGGACTCTCCCTGGAACGCGTCCGGAACAGTTAATCAAAGGTGAGGTCAATAGGTTATGCTTTTTTGTATGGGAATACCATCATGTAAACATTCATGTGTTTTGAGTGTATGAATTGACTAAAGCTGCTCCGTCGGCACAGGTGAGTTCATCAATCTGGCCATGTACTGTGAGCGAATCCGCCGGAAATTCTGGCCGGAGTGGTTTGTGGATGTCGATGACCTTTACTACGACGGACTGAGCGAGGAGCCGGATTCTCCTTCCCAGCTTCCGGATTTGGGTCTCTACTCGCGCAGCGACAGCTTCCAGGAGCAGGACAGCGCTCTGTCACACCACAACACACCGTCGCCGGACAGCGACATCACCGGACGCTCTCTGTTCGATTCTGACATGGACACAGAATGCTCGGAAACGGAGCAGTTGAAGTGATAACCCTCTAAAGTCACACCCCCTCTGTGATGTATCTGCACGGGCCCCGCCCCTTTGTTCTCCCGCTAGCCCTTTATCAGGGGAAGGGCTGATCAAATGAAGATGTTATCATAGTGACGTGGCAACTCTGAGCGAGGGATTGCAATAAAGCAGATGGGAAAAGCATTCGGACAATTTTTATGTGACGAAAGAGAGGATTTTATTAAACGAGAAAAGGTCAGGCCAGAGAGAATCCAGATCAACAGGAAGAAAAAACATCGAACAAAATAATAAAAGTGGATAGAGTGAAAATTTAAAGGAGTGAATGATGCTTCAGCTGAATCACTCCTCCCGCCGTGTGACATCATCACAGTGCTCGGAATCATCCGAATGACGTCATCACATGTGACCACCTCCCATTTACAATGTGTGTTTGTAGCTAATCAGCATTTCTTACATCCTGGGATTTATTATTAGTCAGAGAGAAATAAGGATTTTAGGTGATGATTGAAATGTGTAGATAATTATTACGTGAAACACATATTTCATAGTCCATCTAAAATTAATTTCCTGTTTTATTCAGTAAATATACAAAGCTTGTTAGGAAAAAGCAGAGAATGCAGAGGGAGTAAACTTATGGATGATTATTGTGATGTGTGACCAGAAATCAGCTGATGTTTTGTATGTTCTCAAACCGTTCCAGCAATCTTGCAAATCATTAGTGAATAATTCACCCAAAAAAGGAAAGTGATGAAATTGACTGTTTAACTTAGACATTTGAAACATATGTGTTTATAATGGAAGCATATAGTGACCAGGGTCAGTATTGTGGGAAATAAAATAACAGATGAGTTGGCAAAAAAATAAAAAAAAAAGAAGGTATAGTGTAGCTTTATGTGAGGGTCAGAGTAAATCTTCCCCACCGCTGCAGCTCTCATCATTTGTGTTTGTGCATATTTAAAGTCACCATGAAATCAAAATTGATAATTCTCTTTTCTTTTTCTCTGGAATATTTCAGTAAATTCCTGAATAGCGCACATCATTACTTTTTTTCAATGCATGTGCCCTTGTAATCTTTAATCAAAATCACTTTCCCTCCCTCTTTTTTAAAATGTATTTTCTCTGATGACATGTTTACTGGCGCGAGGGTGGGACAACCTGTCACTCAAATGAGATCGCCCAATAGCCATTCAATCAATTCTCCATGGACAAAATCAGGTCCCGCCCTACATTTTTTTCTATATATTCTTCAGATATACTTCACAATAGGGAAAACAGACGATCTTAACTTCTCTATTATGTCGACTTTAAGGTGCACATGACGCGATGTTAAACATCAGTGACGTCAAATGCCATTGGCTTAAATTGGTAGCTACAGATTATTTGTTTTTTGGGTGAATTATTCATAGCCCATAGGAACAAATAGCATATGGTAAATATAAATATAAAATTGATCAAATTCATAACATTGGGGTTTGCAGTCTGTTTCCATATATACAAAAAATTATAATTTTTGATTTCAGATTTTGAATCTTATTTTTTTCAGTTTATCATATGAACAAAGAGGAAAACAGGTCTCAGCAAACAGCATGAACTGACGGATTTCAATGTATGTTATAAAGATATTATTTTTATTGTTTACTATTGTTTTATTCGATTTTTTTATATCCGAATGTTAGTGAGAAGGCAAAAAAAAAAAAAAACCGGAAGCGATGCAACCTGTTTTACAGAATGCGGAAGTTTGTTGCGCAGCATAACCGTATTGAAATTTGTATCATGCAACCGTTATGTGTATGTGTAGATGTGCTAAAAGTAGACAAAAACAATTTGTGTTTGTCGAACAGCAAACACTTCGGATGGGCATCTGTGATTGAGCAATAGCGCCTCCTGTGGACTGAATCATGGCTTACATTGACATGACAGAAAACACCCCGGTAATGCAGCGATTACAGAAGGGAGGAACATAACACAATACAGATGGAGACAGACAGCTAATGCCTGTGTGTGTGTGTGTGTGTGTGTGTGTGTGTAGGTCCATCTGCTGCACGACTGAGTCATCGTTACACATGAATACACTCGCAGGAATGATCTCCCAGGGGCTGGTGCACACCAAATGACACATGCAAGACGGGAGACTTATGTTTTTTTCTGTTCCGTAGAGAGATATAATCTGTATCTTGCTGTGCCATACACACAACTTTCCTGTTACCACAAATGCCCTTTTAATATCTTGAACGTAATCCTGCATTACGCTGTCTATATCGAGCTTTTGGAAGAAAGGATGGAAAGTGTCTCGCCATTTTTACGCCCTTTAAATGCACATGTTTATCTGATGTTTGTTCAAACAAAACAAATACGCCCAAATGATTAGGAAATGTGTATGAAAAACCATTTTTATACAAACATCAGGACAGGTTCATTAACTGGTGCTTTATTAGAAAAAGGCTACTGTTTGAAAAGGCTACCATGCCATTAATTATTTTATTTTTTAAATGAAATTGACAGCCAGTCTGATTAAAACCATCATATTCTTTTGCTTATTTATATATTTTTTATTGATTCTTGACTGTGCCTGTTTCTATAAACAAACAATTATTATATTTTTGTTATATTTTTTTTTATGTGTACTGCGTGTTATTCCTGAACCACTTGACCACTTTTTTATTTATCACTTATGATTGAGTTTATATTTTGAACTTATTCTTGACTTTTAATGAGTTTCATATATTTTTTTGTTCGTGAATACCGTTGTTAGTTGCAAATATTTGCTCTGAGAGCTGTGTGTTTTATGTTTGATTATATTGATGAATGAATTTCAATTTCAGATGCAAGTGCTTCCTATTTTCTAGCCAGTTTTATCATCCATACTTGACGACTAAGCAGACCAAGAAAACAGATCAACTGTAATGTCTCTATATCACTACGAGTTGCTCCAACACATTTTGTCAGTAGATGGCGCTCACAGCACATACTCGCAATAGAGAGGATACACAAACACACGTTTATTATCTAAATGGGCATTTTGGGCACATTGCAGGTTTATCGTTTTTAAATGCAGCTAGATATATTATATATATATATATAACCATAACCCACACACTAACCCTACAAGAACATTTTCTGCATTTTTGCAATAATAATAAAAAAAATAATAAGAATTAAAAAAAAAATATATATGTATATTTAATTGATTTTATGCTGTTTATAGGAATGAAGACGTCCCCAAAATTTGGTATTGGGAGTTTTTCTCAGATTTAGCTCACTTCTGTGTACAAATTTGTGACCAGAATATTGTTAAGTAGGTACACACACACACACACACACACACACACACACACACACACAAATGCGGGTTTTTCAAGGCAGTCGAAATTTCCAAGGCCTTGAGATTGTTTTTGGTCGGTTTCCTAAAATTGTTCATTGATGAAACAGTAAATTGAGTTTATAGAATGGCCGATGATATTTGGAGAGACTGTCTGAGATACTAAAACAACATAATACATTCGTTATCGTTTAAAAGATATATTAGCCAATAGATCACTAATGTTCTAATAGTAGCAGTATGATATGTTGTTTACATTTACATTTTAAAGCCATTTTTTGGGTGATTTGGAATATTAAAAAAGAGTCCTATTAGATCCAGAATAGCATAATAAAATATTCACACGACGTGCGAATCCGTTCTCTCGTTTTAACCCGTCTAATCCGTCTTCATTACGAGTGGAATGGCAAACGTTTGGCTCCATGGTCACGTAGAAATCGAAGCGAATGAATTGCAACGGGCAGCAATGGATCTACAGCATCATTTCATCCCGGGGCAACGTTATATTCAAGCCTTGATGCTCACATAATGTGTGAAATTGTGAATCCATTTATCTTGAGGATCTTCATTCACGGGGCATAGATTCACGAGAGGCACTTCTTTATATAAAAATGTATTCATTTAATGACAAAAGCCTTTTAAAAACTGTGCAATTTTTCTGTCAATCCAAAGACGTTACTGGCCTCAATAGGGCGCACTGACAGCTTGTGCTTTGGCAGTGCCAGGTTAAGTGCACAAATATACAAGTATTCACAGAGCCATAGAAAATTAAAAATCCACGCACAATGTCCTTTTTTTTTCGATGCAGGCCATCAAATAATTGTAACACAGCTGGTGTAGTATTTCTCGTACAAAAAGAGAGATAAATTTGGGATAAACAAGAAACACAAAATATCAAACAGATACAAACATGTTGAGGCTTATACATTTAGCTGACGCACAAAATCACACAATGTTACTATAGTAAAAATTGGGCAAGAAACACTGGCCTCCCATTATTATTATTATTATTATTATTATTACTATTACTCTTATTATATTGTCCTTGTTGTTGTTTTTAAATATTGACATTTATACGCCATAAGCGTTTCCAGACAAATTAATTAAATTAAAGCTGGTTTGTTTTTATTTGTAATATGAAATATATCACAATAATACGATTCTATTTGGCTTTCTTTTAGATTTGCTAAATCAGGAGAAAGAAAATAGAGATTTAAAATAAGGGAAGAAAATAACAAACCACTGTCTCAAATCACGGACGCTTTTGGTGGATGCTTATAGAAATTCAACCAAAATGTTAAGAAAACCCCAATTGAGTGGTTAATTACAAAGAGGTTGTATCGTTTAATTTCATTTGTAAACAGACATTTCGAAGTGATCCACAGCACTGTGTGATTCTGAGGAAAGGTTTGAATGTTTCCCCAGGCCTCTGTTTTGCAGCAGCAGTGAATCCGTGATCTGCATGAAATCAGGCTGCTCGGCCACTGAACAACACACAGCAGCACTTGGCAGCCTTTGTTGTGACCGAAATTCGATTTCACATTTACAGTGATACTTTTACATATGATAATATGTACATAATATGTACATATTGTAAATAATAATCATAATAACAATTATTATTTTCATTTTCATTTTTTTTAAATTTTGTGTATTAATAGACTATATTCGGATCTTTTATTTATGGTAAATAATTTAGAGCTATTTAGATATCAGGCCTATTATTATTATTATTATTATTGCCATTTATATCAGAAGTTAAATGAAATGCAGACACATTTCAATCAGTATTAAACATTTTGTGATCATGACGGGAGATTTTATAATATATAGCCTAATAATAATAATAATAATAATAATAAAGCATTTGCCATACATTTTTCTATGAGAATGAATAGCAGACATTGAACCGGATTCATTTCAATCAGGAATAAACCTTTTGTGGTCATGAGGGGAAGATGGCGTGCCCCTGACGCCTTTTTCACAGCTTTCGGTTGGAAGTGATATGATGCTTTCACAGATCCCCGGACTTGAAAAGAAATCTCTTAAATAAAAGTATGTTTACGTTCCCTCTTTAGGTTCGGTTGCGGTGCGTAACGCCTCGGTTTTTGCCAGAGCGTGTTTTCTCGCGCCCGTGCCCGTAGATTGTTCGCGCAACCACGCGCGCTCCGCGCCCTCGGAGGTGCCACACACAGAGACGCTTCATCACCGTCGGTCCGCCCCGAACGGGCTTGTGGCCGGGACAAAGAGACAGTCGATTATGTTCAAGCCGCCCCTTTCTCACGGAACAGGTGTCTGCGCCCCGTGGTGAGGCGAGGCGTCCTCGTACACATCCTCGTTCCCGGCCATCGGTCCGTTTTGGGGCGTCATTCGCTTCTCCTTCTGCCGCCGGTTGCAGAACCAGACCCGAACCACTTCCTTCTCTAGCTGCAGGCTGTCCGCCAGCGAGGTGATCTCCACCGCCCCGGGTTTCGGGCACTTGAGGAAAGCTCTCCAGGGCCCCTTTGACACTCACCTCGATGGAGGTCCGCTTTTTCCTCTTCCTCCCCTGCGCGGCGATCTTATCCAGGCTGGTCGGGCTTCCCGAGGTGGAGTCCGCCTCCTCCAGCCATTTGTTGAGCAGGGGCTTGAGTTTGCACATGTTCTTGAAGCTCAGTTGGAGCGCCTCGAACCTGCATATGGTGGTCTGGGAGAAGACATTGCCGTAGAGGGTGCCCAGCGCGAGCCCCACGTCCGCCTGCGTGAAGCCCAGCTTGATCCGGCGCTGCTTGAACTGCTTGGCGAACTGCTCCAGGTCGTCCGAGGTCGGCGTGTCCTCGTCCGAGTGCAGGCTCTGCGGGTGGCCGTGCTCGCTCAGATGCGGGCTGTGGTGGTCCTCGTGGTGCATCCCTGGCTCGCCGTAGCCGGGCTGAGAGTAGATCAGGCTTTGCCCGTTGGAGGTGCTCATGCTCGGCATTTGCGCGGTGGTGGTCGCGCGCCAAGCGCCCGCCTCGTGATGCTGGCTCTGCTGCACCAGATGCGCTTGTCTCGGCGAATGCTGCAGCTCCTCCACCGGCTTAATGTCCTGCTCACCCAGCGGGCTGGCGGGCCACGGCGACCCCTCTCCCCCGTGAGACAGCGCCGCCGTCAGCCACTGGTGCGCGTGGCCGAGCGTGCTCCCGCTGCTCTGCAGAGTGGTGTACTCGCTCTGCAGAAGGCTGTGCGCGTCCCTGTAGGCCGGCGGCGGCGTCTGCTGCATGCTGCCGGGCTCCGAGCTGGACAGGATGCTGTAGTGGTTGGACGCCGCGGTCGCCATAGTTTCTACAGCTACTCTGTGCCACAGGCGGCTCCCCAGCGCGCCAGAGCCGCGAAGACGCAGAGGCGCGCACCTGAGATCCGCCTCGCGCTGCTGTCTATTGGTCAGCACGGCTTGACAGATGTGGCAGCGGCGCGTTCATTGGTCGCAGTAGATTCGACACAGAACCCCCATCCCATTGCGCTCTCCTGAAAACAAGCACAGAGGGATCAGCACAGTAATGTTATATTCATGTGTGAATATCAGCATCAATACACCTCCAATGTTCTAGATATCAATAATGTAAGCATACATTTCAACATTCTAGAACATTAGAACTCTGCCATGTCTTGAGCATCAGAACATTCCAGTGATCTAGAACAGTAATGTTATATTCATGTGTGAATATCAGCATCAATACACCTCCAATGTTCTAGATATCAATAATGTAAGCATACATTTCAACATTCTAGAACATTAGAACTCTGCCATGTCTTGAGCATCAGAACATTCCAGTGATCTAGAACAGTAATGTTATATTCATGTGTGAATATCAGCATCAATACACCTCCAATGTTCTAGATATCAATAATGTAAGCATACATTTCAACATTCTAGAACATTAGAACTCTGCCATGTCTTGAGCATCAGAACATTCCAGTGATCTAGAACAGTAATGTTATATTCATGTGTGAATATCAGCATCAATACACCTCCAATGTTCTAGATATCAATAATGTAAGCATACATTTCAACATTCTAGAACATTAGAACTCTGCCATGTCTTGAGCATCAGAACATTCCAGTGATCTAGAACAGTAATGTTATATTCATGTGTGAATATCAGCATCAATACACCTCCAATGTTCTAGATATCAATAATGTAAGCATACATTTCAACATTCTAGAACATTAGAACTCTGCCATGTCTTGAGCATCAGAACATTCCAGTGATCTAGAACAGTAATGTTATATTCATGTGTGAATATCAGCATCAATACACCTCCAATGTTCTAGATATCAATAATGTAAGCATACATTTCAACATTCTAGAACATTAGAACTCTGCCATGTCTTGAGCATCAGAACATTCCAGTGATCTAGAACAGTAATGTTATATTCATGTGTGAATATCAGCATCAATACACCTCCAATGTTCTAGATATCAATAATGTAAGCATACATTTCAACATTCTAGAACATTAGAACTCTGCCATGTCTTGAGCATCAGAACATTCCAGTGATCTAGAACAGTAATGTTATATTCATGTGTGAATATCAGCATCAATACACCTCCAATGTTCTAGATATCAATAATGTAAGCATACATTTCAACATTCTAGAACATTAGAACTCTGCCATGTCTTGAGCATCAGAACATTCCAGTGATCTAGAACAGTAATGTTATATTCATGTGTGAATATCAGCATCAATACACCTCCAATGTTCTAGATATCAATAATGTAAGCATACATTTCAACATTCTAGAACATTAGAACTCTGCCATGTCTTGAGCATCAGAACATTCCAGTGATCTAGAACAGTAATGTTATATTCATGTGTGAATATCAGCATCAATACACCTCCAATGTTCTAGATATCAATAATGTAAGCATACATTTCAACATTCTAGAACATTAGAACTCTGCCATGTCTTGAGCATCAGAACATTCCAGTGATCTAGAACAGTAATGTTATATTCATGTGTGAATATCAGCATCAATACACCTCCAATGTTCTAGATATCAATAATGTAAGCATACATTTCAACATTCTAGAACATTAGAACTCTGCCATGTCTTGAGCATCAGAACATTCCAGTGATCTAGAACAGTAATGTTATATTCATGTGTGAATATCAGCATCAATACACCTCCAATGTTCTAGATATCAATAATGTAAGCATACATTTCAACATTCTAGAACATTAGAACTCTGCCATGTCTTGAGCATCAGAACATTCCAGTGATCTAGAACAGTAATGTTATATTCATGTGTGAATATCAGCATCAATACACCTCCAATGTTCTAGATATCAATAATGTAAGCATACATTTCAACATTCTAGAACATTAGAACTCTGCCATGTCTTGAGCATCAGAACATTCCAGTGATCTAGAACAGTAATGTTATATTCATGTGTGAATATCAGCATCAATACACCTCCAATGTTCTAGATATCAATAATGTAAGCATACATTTCAACATTCTAGAACATTAGAACTCTGCCATGTCTTGAGCATCAGAACATTCCAGTGATCTAGAACAGTAATGTTATATTCATGTGTGAATATCAGCATCAATACACCTCCAATGTTCTAGATATCAATAATGTAAGCATACATTTCAACATTCTAGAACATTAGAACTCTGCCATGTCTTGAGCATCAGAACATTCCAGTGATCTAGAACAGTAATGTTATATTCATGTGTGAATATCAGCATCAATACACCTCCAATGTTCTAGATATCAATAATGTAAGCATACATTTCAACATTCTAGAACATTAGAACTCTGCCATGTCTTGAGCATCAGAACATTCCAGTGATCTAGAACAGTAATGTTATATTCATGTGTGAATATCAGCATCAATACACCTCCAATGTTCTAGATATCAATAATGTAAGCATACATTTCAACATTCTAGAACATTAGAACTCTGCCATGTCTTGAGCATCAGAACATTCCAGTGATCTAGAACAGTAATGTTATATTCATGTGTGAATATCAGCATCAATACACCTCCAATGTTCTAGATATCAATAATGTAAGCATACATTTCAACATTCTAGAACATTAGAACTCTGCCATGTCTTGAGCATCAGAACATTCCAGTGATCTAGAACAGTAATGTTATATTCATGTGTGAATATCAGCATCAATACACCTCCAATGTTCTAGATATCAATAATGTAAGCATACATTTCAACATTCTAGAACATTAGAACTCTGCCATGTCTTGAGCATCAGAACATTCCAGTGATCTAGAACAGTAATGTTATATTCATGTGTGAATATCAGCATCAATACACCTCCAATGTTCTAGATATCAATAATGTAAGCATACATTTCAACATTCTAGAACATTAGAACTCTGCCATGTCTTGAGCATCAGAACATTCCAGTGATCTAGAACAGTAATGTTATATTCATGTGTGAATATCAGCATCAATACACCTCCAATGTTCTAGATATCAATAATGTAAGCATACATTTCAACATTCTAGAACATTAGAACTCTGCCATGTCTTGAGCATCAGAACATTCCAGTGATCTAGAACAGTAATGTTATATTCATGTGTGAATATCAGCATCAATACACCTCCAATGTTCTAGATATCAATAATGTAAGCATACATTTCAACATTCTAGAACATTAGAACTCTGCCATGTCTTGAGCATCAGAACATTCCAGTGATCTAGAACAGTAATGTTATATTCATGTGTGAATATCAGCATCAATACACCTCCAATGTTCTAGATATCAATAATGTAAGCATACATTTCAACATTCTAGAACATTAGAACTCTGCCATGTCTTGAGCATCAGAACATTCCAGTGATCTAGAACAGTAATGTTATATTCATGTGTGAATATCAGCATCAATACACCTCCAATGTTCTAGATATCAATAATGTAAGCATACATTTCAACATTCTAGAACATTAGAACTCTGCCATGTCTTGAGCATCAGAACATTCCAGTGATCTAGAACAGTAATGTTATATTCATGTGTGAATATCAGCATCAATACACCTCCAATGTTCTAGATATCAATAATGTAAGCATACATTTCAACATTCTAGAACATTAGAACTCTGCCATGTCTTGAGCATCAGAACATTCCAGTGATCTAGAACAGTAATGTTATATTCATGTGTGAATATCAGCATCAATACACCTCCAATGTTCTAGATATCAATAATGTAAGCATACATTTCAACATTCTAGAACATTAGAACTCTGCCATGTCTTGAGCATCAGAACATTCCAGTGATCTAGAACAGTAATGTTATATTCATGTGTGAATATCAGCATCAATACACCTCCAATGTTCTAGATATCAATAATGTAAGCATACATTTCAACATTCTAGAACATTAGAACTCTGCCATGTCTTGAGCATCAGAACATTCCAGTGATCTAGAACAGTAATGTTATATTCATGTGTGAATATCAGCATCAATACACCTCCAATGTTCTAGATATCAATAATGTAAGCATACATTTCAACATTCTAGAACATTAGAACTCTGCCATGTCTTGAGCATCAGAACATTCCAGTGATCTAGAACAGTAATGTTATATTCATGTGTGAATATCAGCATCAATACACCTCCAATGTTCTAGATATCAATAATGTAAGCATACATTTCAACATTCTAGAACATTAGAACTCTGCCATGTCTTGAGCATCAGAACATTCCAGTGATCTAGAACAGTAATGTTATATTCATGTGTGAATATCAGCATCAATACACCTCCAATGTTCTAGATATCAATAATGTAAGCATACATTTCAACATTCTAGAACATTAGAACTCTGCCATGTCTTGAGCATCAGAACATTCCAGTGATCTAGAACAGTAATGTTATATTCATGTGTGAATATCAGCATCAATACACCTCCAATGTTCTAGATATCAATAATGTAAGCATACATTTCAACATTCTAGAACATTAGAACTCTGCCATGTCTTGAGCATCAGAACATTCCAGTGATCTAGAACAGTAATGTTATATTCATGTGTGAATATCAGCATCAATACACCTCCAATGTTCTAGATATCAATAATGTAAGCATACATTTCAACATTCTAGAACATTAGAACTCTGCCATGTCTTGAGCATCAGAACATTCCAGTGATCTAGAACAGTAATGTTATATTCATGTGTGAATATCAGCATCAATACACCTCCAATGTTCTAGATATCAATAATGTAAGCATACATTTCAACATTCTAGAACATTAGAACTCTGCCATGTCTTGAGCATCAGAACATTCCAGTGATCTAGAACAGTAAAATTATATTCATGTGTGATGATCAGGAACAAAATATATCCAATGTTTTAGACTATTAGATATCTATAACATAGGCATAAGCTTTCAGCATTTTGGACATTAATATGAACTTCAGCAGAACAGTGCAAGGATTCTAGAACATGTACATTTTCTTCATGTACACTCTTAAAAACAAAAGTTCTAAAACAAGTTTTCGCAGGGATGTCATATAACTACTTTGTGTTCTCCGAAGAACCTTTCAGTGAACAGTTCTTAAAAGTATAATTTTTCTTAGTGTGAACATCATATGATTAATCTAAAGAACCTTTTTTACACTATGAATAACCTTCAATGCAATTAAATGGTTCCATGGATGTTCTTCATGAAGCCACAGATTCTGATAAATAACCATTCATTTTAGAGTGTATAAACAACTCTCTTCATGTGTGACCTCAGCATCAGCACATTCCAATGATTCTATACATTAGAACTCCCCTCATGAACCTCAGAACACTCACATAATTCTAGAAGAGTAGAATCCTGAAAGCCCAGATGGATCGATAAAGATGGGCTAACCTCAGATTAAACCCAGATTTCAGCCCTGGTTTGTTTCTCTGGGGATTTATACAGAAGTATATCAGTCCAGATCAATGCAGCTGTCTGAACTAGGGGTTAAAATGGCTGTTAATCTATCTAGTTGAACACTGATGGCCACACTAACAGCTGAAGCAGGGCTGAATCCGTGCATACGAAACCCAGGTCAGGACAGACACCAGAGATGGACTGTGTGTGTGTGTAGTGAGCATTAAATGGTTCAATTGCACATTAAAAGAATAATACTTCTTTGTTTAGAACTTTCCCCACTAACAGGGAATGTTCTGGCAAGGTTATCTAAACTTATGAACAAACGTTCTTCCAGTAACATTTATATAATGTTAGTTCAAAGTTATCCAGTATTCAATAATGTTCTCAACGTTCTCAATGTGACTCTTGATTGGTAGTTTGTTACTACTTGTTTCAGAATGTTTAGAGAACATTCAAAAGTAACATTCCCATAATGTTTGAAGAATTATCAAATGTTTCCTTAATGTTCGCATGACCGAGTAAAAATGTTATGTAAAAAGTTACGAAAAAAATGGAAACATTACCAAAACATTCTTAGGACATATTTTTGTTAGCTCGGTT
This sequence comes from Leuciscus waleckii, assembly GCA_900092035.1. Lineage (NCBI taxonomy): Eukaryota > Metazoa > Chordata > Actinopteri > Cypriniformes > Leuciscidae > Leuciscus > Leuciscus waleckii. The sequence goes on along the minus strand of FLSR01004880.1, from coordinate 17,896,342 downwards.
GTGTGTGCATAATATGATTGTGTATTGAATATGCATGCAATTAAATATGCTTAAAAAGTGTGAGACAAACAAGAAATTCTATTTTTTTGATACATATTTTCTCTTTTTCTCCTCTCAAGTCTCACTAAAGCGTTCACCACGTTTAGGTCACTTTCCCAAGAGCCTGTCTCCCCCTTCCCAAACAGATAAAAAATAGAGAAAGTAGGAAAAAAAGAATTGAGTGGTTTAAGGCAGGACACCATCTGTCCTCCGCCATAAAGGACCAAGGACATCTTGCGGTGTTTGTGTGTGTGTGAGTGGGAGGGTGAGATTGTGAAGTGGTTTGCTGGCCCAACAGAGGGGCTAGAGGTGAGAGATTTGGAGAATGAAGGGGTGAAACAGAGAAAGGCTGAGTGGCTGCTCACAGAATTCCTGCTAAGAGTGAAGCAGTCTGCGCTGTCGCTGGTGCTCCATTTAAAGCTGCCTCTGTGTGTGTGTGTGTGTGTGTGTGATTAGTGGACCCCCAATTGTTAGCGATCTCCTAAAGCTGCCTCTTGCAGCTGTGACCCCCGCGACCCTGTGGCACCATGGCAACCGTGAGACCTCCATCCTCTCCCAAAACTCCCATTAGTTTCCAGTGTCATCTTGTCTATCTAAAAGACCAAAATAATTCATTTTGTTAGGTTTACGGGCATTTACTTTAACCATATAATGCAACAATGCAATGAGTAATTCAAGATTGGAAAATTCCTTCATATTACCACAGTATATTGTGCCCTATTATGGAATTTCTTATAGTGCAGGTTCACATAAAAACAATTTTGGGTTGTCCCTTAATTTATAAAAATCATATTTGAATTATTTTTACCATATAAAACCCCCCGAGGTCATGTTTTCAGGGTCACTGTGGCTTTAAATTTTCTTCCAAATAGAGGCACATGACCTTTCTTTATGTATGCTTGAACCTCAGCATCACAAGATCCTCATCATTCTAGCTGGCACATTTAACACTAAACTAGGGGAAAGGCTACTTGATTCTGATATCGCCATCTGATATTTCTTAATATTTGTCATCGTCCATTGCAATGCTGTATCAGAAATCGACGTAACTGAAACAGATAATACAAACGTAAATAGCGGTATCTTGTATCTCAGTTAGAGATTATCATGCTTTAGTGTTTAGTCTTTTCTCTTTTCAGAAATATTAAGATAACATACAAGTAAAATTATTAAATAAAATGATCAACTATAGTAGAATTATTAACTATATTAAAACTCAATATTAACTCAACATTTCATGTTCAAGGATACAAATGACTGTACATCATCTTTTATATTCATATATATGAATTTCAGCACAATAATACTCCAAGGATACCAGAACTTTAAAATAATTATGATGTTAGCATCAATACATTCCCTAGAACATTTGAACTCTCCAAATGTATGAACATTCCAATTCTAGAACATAAAAGCAAGAATCTCAGCATCATTTCTGTTAATGTTCCAATGTCGACATAAATTTCAACATTCTAGAATATCAGAACTCTCCTAATTTGTCCTCCACATCAGATTCAGATCTAGAACAGTATAATTCTAGGCATGTGTGAATGTCAGCATCAAACACCTCCAATGCAATATCTATAATGAAGGCTAAAATTTGAACATTATAGAATATTGAAACTCTCCTAATGTCTGAGCATCAGAAGATTTCAGTGATCTAGACAGAGGTGGACAAAGTACACAACTTCCTTACTTGAGTGAAAGTACTACTGGTCAAATATTACTCCGTTACAAGTAAAAGTTGTAAAGTAAAAGTACAGAAGTACTCTTTTTAAAAGTACTTAAGTATCAAAAGTAAAAAGTAAATGTCAATGCATTGTTTTATTATTGTTGCATTGTTGTATGTAATACTTACAGTACCTTATGCCTCTGAATCTATGCCTATACACTCATATAAATATCACATTTATTTCTAGAACACAGTTCCTGTAGTGGGATTGAATGTGAGATTGAATAAGTGCACTCAATAACGTCCACAATGGTTTCGGACACCCAAGGCTATTCCCTCAAATAGTGCCCTATTTAAAGTTCTTTGGCTTTTAGTATGAATATGTTAGGCTTACTGTTATAAGTTAGTGTGCTCCAAAACAATGACAGAATTCGCATTTAGAAGACCAAACCCAACGTTGAAAATGAAAATCAGGTTGATGTCAGAATCCAACGTCAGATTGACGTTAATCTCCAGTATTGGACAGATGTTGTATTGTGGTTGAAAATGAAAATCGGGTTGACGTCAGAAACCAACATCACCCGACTTTTATTTCCAACCAAAATTCAACGTCTGTCTGACGTAGGATGTTGACGTCAACCCGACTTCGGGTTCTGATGTCAAACCGTTTCCAGAACAAATAATACTCTGGTAAAGTACAGATCCTCAAAAAGTGTAGGCCTATAAGTACAGTACTCAAGTAAATGTACTTTGTTACTGTCCACCTCTGGATTTAGAACAGTAAAAAGATATTCATGTGTGAATATACCAGCATCAAACACATGATGTTCTAGATATCTATAATAAAATTTCAACATTTTAGAACATTAGAACTCTCCCATGTCTTGAGCATCAGAACATGTCAGTGATCTAGAACAGTAAAATTATATTCATGTGTGAATATCAGCATCAAACACAGACGATGTTAGATATCAATAATGAAGGGTACAATTTCAACATTCTAGAACATTAGAATTCTCCCATGTCTTGAGCATCAGAACATGTCAGTGATCTAGAACAGTAAAATTATATTCATGTGTGAATATCAGCATCAAACACAGACGATGTTAGATATCAATAATGAAGGGTACAATTTCAACATTCTAGAACATTAGAATTCTCCCATGTCTTGAGCATCAGAACATTCCAGTGATCTAGAACAGTAATGTTATATTCATGTGTGAATATCAGCATCAATACACCTCCAATGTTCTAGATATCAATAATGTAAGCATACATTTCAACATTCTAGAACATTAGAACTCGCCATGTCTTGAGCATCAGAACATTCCAGTGATCTAGAACAGTAAAATTATATTCATGTGTGATGATCAGGAACAAAATATATCCAATGTTTTAGACTATTAGATATCTATAACATAGGCATAAGCTTTCAGCATTCTAGGACATTAATATGAACTTCAGCAGAACAGTGCAAGGATTCTAGAACATGTACATTTTCTTCATGTACACTCTTAAAAACAAAAGTTCTAAAACAAGTTTTCGCAGGGATGTCATATAACTACTTTGTGTTCTCCGAAGAACCTTTCAGTGAACAGTTCTTAAAAGTATAATTTTTCTTAGTGTGAACATCATATGATTAATCTAAAGAACCTTTTTTACACTATGAATAACCTTCAATGCAATTAAATGGTTCCATGGATGTTCTTCATGAAGCCACAGATTCTGATAAATAACCATTCATTTTAGAGTGTATAAACAACTCTCTTCATGTGTGACCTCAGCATCAGCACATTCCAATGATTCTATACATTAGAACTCCCCTCATGAACCTCAGAACACTCACATAATTCTAGAAGAGTAGAATCCTGAAAGCCCAGATGGATCGATAAAGATGGGCTAACCTCAGATTAAACCCAGATTTCAGCCCTGGTTTGTTTCTCTGGGGATTTATACAGAAGTATATCAGTCCAGATCAATGCAGCTGTCTGAACTAGGGGTTAAAATGGCTGTTAATCTATCTAGTTGAACACTGATGGCCACACTAACAGCTGAAGCAGGGCTGAATCCGTGCATACGAAACCCAGGTCAGGACAGACACCAGAGATGGACTGTGTGTGTGTGTAGTGAGCATTAAATGGTTCAATTGCACATTAAAAGAATAATACTTCTTTGTTTAGAACTTTCCCCACTACAGGGAATGTTCTGGCAAGGTTATCTAAACTTATGAACAAACGTTCTTCCAGTAACATTTATATAATGTTAGTTCCAAGTATTTTAATAATGTTCTCAGAACGTTAGCACAAATACATCATTAATGAAACGGTTTCGTCTAACGTTTTTTTAAATGTTACTGCTTGTTTCAGAACGTTCAGAGATCATTCCCATCATGTTTGAAGAATGATCCAATGGAATGTTCCCTTAAAGTTTGCATAACCAAGGAACTTTTTCTAAACATTTAAAAAAACGGGATGTTTTGAACGTTCCGAGAACATTCCGAAATAACTTTCTTAGAACATTGGATAGTCAATCAGTGGCAGAGCTTGGCTTTTCAATGTTCAGTATGACAGAGTGCAACAGTGCCGGTCCACTTTTTCAGCAGCCTTGGTTACAAAGGGTTGTTTTCATTCATTGTTAAATTTTTTTTACTTTGATAGAGTTATAAGCCATGAGTCAAACCAGCCAGAGGTACAAGACTGAGAACATAACAGCTTAAATGAGGGAAAGAACTACAATTCCTTTATACACACACACATCATTTTCACTGCTTAATGGGAGTGGGCGGCACTAAAGCATTCTTGGTGCAATTTGTTTGCTTTGATTCTCTGATTGGTGGAGATTTCTGTGCAGAATCATGGGTACCGTAGTTTTCAACAGAAATTCCACTGTTAAAGGTGCTCTAAGGTGTCACGCGTTTTCAAGGCCGAATTTTTTTTTTGTCACATACAGCAAACATCTCCTCACTATCCGCTAGCTTGCTCAAAACAGAGAGAGAGTGTTTAATGAAAAGTGGTGTGTGTGTGTGTGAAATGAAAGAGTAATTACTTTGTGAATATTAACAGATGTGCTCTGTTTGCCATGGTCCAGTGCAAACGGACCGAGGGCTGTTTCATGAGATTGTGTGTGTGTGTGTGTGTGTGTGTGTGCTAATGTGTGTGTCTATGATGGCTGTGAGAATACTTCATAAATTCACTTGCGTGTCTGTGGAGGTCAGCGTGTCTCATAACGACCCTCAGTGTTAGCAATAAATGCTAACTCGTTTTATTGCTAAAATGCGCCCTATAAAACGCCACAGCAGCGCAGCACCAAGTGTGTCTTAATGTAAACATTATAAACTAATGCTCTCTTTGGGATGAATCACTCTTAAAAATGAAGGTTCCAGGTTGCATGATGCCATAGCAGAACCATTTTTGGTTCCCCAAAGAACCATTGAGTGAACAGTTCTTAGGAGAACGATTTTTTCCCTATAGCATCGAGAACATTTTAAAAACAAAGGTTCTTTATTGGCATCTGTGGTTCAGGAAGAACCTTTACATTGCACAAAAGGTTTTTTTATAGTGGAAAATGGTTCTTTAGATTTTTTAAATGTTCTTTCCACTAGAAAAAATTGTTCTTTTAAACTGTTCACTGAGCTGTTCTTAGGGAAACCAAAAATGGTTCTTCTGTGGCATAACCACCTTATGAAACCTTTAATTTTAAGAATATTTTGTTCAATGTAAAGGTTCCACGGATGTTAAAGGGTCTTCATGGAACCATTGATGCCAATAAACAACCTTTATTTTTAAGAGTGTAGAAACCAAGGAGGTCTGTGTCCTTCTTGAATACAAATGAATGCAAACAGAAATTTGATGCTTGAGGCTTGTGTGTGTGTTTGTGTGCACATGAGCCAATGCGAAATCTCCTGTCACCGTCAACCGGCACACATCACATACTGTTTTTCTGGAACGTTCTGCTCTTGTTTCTGACTGTTTGTTTGTGTGCTTGAATGTTAATGAAGTGGGAGCCCAGCCGCTGTTTACAGGCTGGAACAGTCGTTCCAGGAGTCTGACCTCCTTAGAGGGACACGCAACACTTTGTGAATGAGGAATGTGTGTGTGTGTGTGTGTATTGTTGTGTGTAATTATGTGTATGTGCCTGTGTGTTTCAGAATGTGTAGGTGTGTGTGTTGGTCTGAGGAAGGGAAAAAAGAGGCACTCACTGCTCCTATTGAACTTGACCTGCAGGCCTGATCAATGTAGCACAGCGTGTGACGGAATGAGAGAGCCGACTTATTACCCTGGAGAAAGAGCGAGGAGAGAGGGAGATGATGGAAGGCAAGACACTTTAGTTAAAGGCAGAATCTTGAAGGGGTAAAGAGAGCCGACGGGAAAAGAAATGTAGTGCAGCATTTGTATTTCTCCTTTGCTGAGTTGTGTATTTCCATTACTCAGAAGAGGACGCTCTGTGAGGTTCATTTGCACACAAGAAAAGCTCTTTGATCTGTGTTATAGGATGTTTAAAACTGCTGAGTTTGCCCCAGATTAGCTCTCTTGTTTTATTATCTTAGTAGAGATGAATTCAGGGATGAATGATCGTTCTATCTATCTATCTATCTATCTATGCCCACTACCACCTCCTTCACTTGGAAGGACTCTATCTATCTATCTATCTATGCCCACTACCACCTCCTTCACTTGGAAGGACTCTATCTATCTATCTATCTATGCCCACTACCACCTCCTTCACTTGGAAGGACTCTATCTATCTATCTATCTATGCCCACTACCACCTCCTTCACTTGGAAGGACTCTATCTATCTATCTATCTATGCCCACTACCACCTCCTTCACTTGGAAGGACTCTATCTATCTATCTATCTATGCCCACCACCACCCCCTTCACTTGGAAGGACACTATCTATCTATCAATCAATCAATCAATCAATATGATAGACAGAGGCCATGGGGCAAATTTGGCCAGGATCCCGGGGTTACACGCCTACTCTTTTTCGAAGGACATCCTGGGATTTTTAATAACCACAGAGAGTCAGGACCTCGGTTTAACGTCTCATCCGAAGGACGGTGCTCTTTTGGCAGTATAGTGTCCCCGTCACTATACTGGGGCATTAGGACCCAACAGACCACAGGATGAGCGCCCCCTGCTGGCCTCACTAACACCTCTTCCATATGCACATACAGCCAGCACATTTAGCCCAGAACACAGCATTGTTTTTTAAATTCGGTAAATTGGTCTCAAAAGCATTTTTCTTTTTTTTTTTGGTATCTTTAGCTAAAAGATTAAAAAAATTCTAAGCGAACCAGGACTAAATGTATCATTTTCTTTTGCGGCCCGGACCAAAATAACCAAGAGAACCGAACAACAAGTGTGGACACTGATTTTGAGTTTTATTTTAGATTCTGTTCCTGACTCTGATTTGTTTCGTTGTGGCCAAATGTAAGTCTTTGAGTAGTTCTGATTGGCTGCATCCAAAAGCTTAGAAAAGCTGCCTTCAGAGGACAGATTCCAAGGTAGGAAGGCATCAAGGCACGTCCCAGTCCAATGTTAGCTTCACTTCCTGTCTCCTGAGATACCTTAATCTGATTGATTTTTGAAGGCAGCAGAGATGTATCCTTCACTGCCTTTGATATCCCACAATTCTGTGCTTTCCATTCTGTGACAGTCAAAAATAAAGATGGCATCTGAAAGTTGCCATTGGTGGTCAGTTTGTGTACGTTTTTGACCAACGTTTTCCACTTCTGATGTAATTTCTAGTGATACATTTCTATTGTAGTAATTCAATATTTGTTCATTTCTCACCAAAGCTCGCTCTATTTTGCTGTAGATCATTAAACCGTTATGCTGCCTCAGAAGTCTGTCTGAAATCAGTTTCGCGAGGTACCTTTGTGCGCAAACACTGCCTGCAAAGTCATTGCCTGATAGGGCAGTTAGGTAACAAGTCACATGCCTGTTTTTGGACTGTTAATGCAGCAAAGCATCATGGGAATGTGCTGTTTTTGGTCTCTCTCTCTTTAGGAGTGTATTTAATTGGGTTTAATTGGGTATTTATATATATTTTTAGGTTTTTAGTACCATGGTCTGCTTTGTCAAGTAGTACTTGTGTGGTCAAGGCTGTGAGAGAGATGATTGATCTGGGTAGACTATTTACCCATAACTCTGCATCCAGTGCACATCAGGTGTGTGTGTGTGTGTGTGTGTGCAAAAGGCACTGATGCACAATCCAGCATCTCTCTGATTATCCTCCCACGGCAACAGTGGCCTGATTGTCATGGTTACGGTCATGGTTAAGGTCACCGATACGCCTGTCTGGGGCGTGATGTAAATTAGAGGTTGTGGTTTTTATCAAGGGTCACAGTCCTGGGTCCCGACCCTCTGGTGGCCTTTGGCCTTTTCTCACCTGTTTTTGATCGATGGATCTGGAAGGTTTGATTGATTGCCTCTCAAAATTGCCACAGGAGCAAACTAAGATACTACTTATCAGCACACGCTCATTTGACTTCCTGTGAGGTCACAGATGTCGGTGCATGTGCAACTGTATGTGTCTTCAAATAATATATGTTGCCCGTCTGCATGCGGTGTGATTTCTAAATCAATTGCAGGGCTGCCAATAGTAATTGATGTGGCTTTGAGTAGCAGAAGGCCGTCCCACCCACAAGATCCCTCAAATTCAATTTGGAATCAGAGGGCAGAGAAGAGGTGAGCGACTCAATATCTCATTCATTTCAACAACACACAAACACACACGGACGCACACACATCACAAATACCCCAGAAATAGACCCCCACCACTGCTACCCCACATAAAACCTCAGATCTCAAGAGCAGGACTTATTAAAGACCACTTGCCCAAAGTAAATCCCCCCATGCCCTACTCTCCACGCATGCCGGGTAATGACTTGGCTTGAGTTTTAATGTCTACCACTGCCCCTGGGAAGACAGCGTGCATCTTTTTTTTTTTTATTGTTAAGCTCACAAAACAGCCCTGGCATTCATCAGGAACGCTAAACGTTAAATACTCACTGAAAATGTTCATCAACCTCCTGCTCCCTTCACTCCTCCTGCCTGTTAGTGAGTGAGGAGGAGAAGGAGAGAGTGTGATAGAGGAAACGCTCCAGTGCTCGGAGTCGCAGTGCCCCCGAACTCTAACCCGTGATAGATTGGATGCTCCTGCAGCGTGACAGACGAGCGATTGATGGAAGGAATGGTGGATAGATGAAGGATTTTATGAAGTATACTTAAGTAATGTTCAAGTATATTTTTAAGTATACTTTATGTAGTAAGCATATTAATATCAATGTGTACTTGTAGTAAACTTGTAAGTGTACTATTTCAATACTGCTTGGCACTAAATTGGCCCACTTTTAGTATATAAAAGTATACATTTAAGTGCACTATAAGTGTAACGGTAACTTTAAGTACACAACTAAGTTTCTCATTTGTAATGCATCTGTACTACAAGTGAACTTATAAGTATACTAGTAGTTTACTATTTTAATACAAGTAGTACATTTTTTAGTTTATAAAAAGTACACACTGAAGTAGTAGGCTACTCAACTAGTTTAGTAGTTTATACTGCAAACTTGTAAGTTTTCTTTAAGTAACATTACACTTATGGTTTACTATTTCTATATTATTTTTGCACTTGCAGTATACTACTATGTTCAAATGAAGATATTATTTTTTATACTTAAAAAATATCTTTAACTGTACTTTAACTTTCATTCTTTTTTTTTTATCAACACTTGAATGTCGGTAAGTTTCATTAAGAAAGGCAACATTTTAAACAAAAAAAATGAGGAAAATCGATTTTTTTTCAAAGACTACTACGCTTTGATCAGGTTCAGAACGATGATCAAAACACAGATGGAGTCAATCGAGTCCAACACCCCCAAAGCTTCACAGTCGTTTTCTCTTCATGGGTTCGACATTTCATTTGGTAATATTAAGCAGTTTTGATTTACACAAACATGTTTAATGTTTGATGATCACGTTATTTTACATTTGCGTGAGCAATCTTCTATCACTTGTTTCAGTTTCTTCTTCTCCTATGTTTTGATCCAGAGATTCTGTACTAAAAGATGTGTCACAATACCTTATAACACTGAAAACATGGATAGCTGGAAAATTCAGTCAATGGTGGGGAAAGAGTAAAGTAGAATTAAAGTAAATTCCTACACTACCAGTGGACTAGCCTACACAAAAATTCAGAGACGCAGAATTAGAAACATATCTGCTTTATATCAATATTCTAATCAATATTTTCAAAAAAAAATATTTCATAAGACATATGAAAAACTATGTAAAAAAAGTATATTTAATAGGCTACTCGATCAAAAGAGTTAACGGAACTACAAGCCAAGTATACTTTGAATACTTAATTATACTTTTAAGTATATCTCGATCAAAAGATTGAGTACAAAACATAGGCTACTTGGACTTTCTCTGCAGTATAGCCTAAGTCAAGCACACTTAAGTATAATTTAAAGTATTTCTGAGAAATACATAAAGTATATTTCTGAGAAGTATGTAAAATGTAGACTGAAAGGATACTTTCTTATTTTGTTTAAAAGAAGTATACTAATAGAACACTTGAATAAACTTCTTTTTCGTAAGGGTACTTGTTCAACTGCTTGTTAATGCAAATATCAATCATGTTGCTGCAACTCAATGCATTATTTTGGCATGGACAAGACGAACTGCTGAAGATCAAACTCAGCATCAGAATGGGGAAGAAATTGATTTAAGTGACTTTGTTAAATCTATGCCACAAAGAATTAAGGCAGTTCTGATGGCAAAAGGGAGTCCAACCCCGGTACTAGCAAGGTGCACCAAATAAAGTGGCTGGTGAGTGTAAATGTAAAAAAATTATTCAGCAGACATTTAATTCTAGGCAGAGGAAGTTCTATTTATGTGTTGCTGACATAATTCCTGTGGGTATTTTGCGTTACTTTACTTGCCTTTCATGGTTATAAGATAAGCTGAAAGATTTGCAGGGACGAGATAAGTGATTTTATCTTACTATTATTTTACACTTTATTTATTGATTTTTGTTCAATTTACCAATTGAGGGACAAATGACAATCATTTTCTGTGGTAATCGACCGCATCTAAAGTTTGTTTTGAACCCAGACTACTGTACTGAGATAATATTGAATATTCATGATCAAATCCTTATTATTCATAGACTTCCACAAAATATTCATGATATCATTGCCTTTGGCTATCATGTGTTTTCAGAGCACAGAAATGATTCTTCACTAATTTCATCTGAGATCTAATCTTATCAAAATTCTGGCAGTGCGGAAGGCCCGACTCGAGGTTTGTGTGTCTCTGTAATGGAATTTGTTTCACTGCACAGAGTTTAAGCACAGCTAGTGATTCAGTGCAGCAGGGCATCTGGGTCTCTCTCTCTCTCTCTCTCTCTTCCGGCCTCCACGGCACAAGCGTCATTTGTTGACTGGCAGGCAGCGTGCCAGGAGCAGCATCAGTAAAATGCTGCTGAATTATACAGCCTTTACGACTCCCGCTATAAAGCAGCCGTTTAAGGGGAACATCGCCATTTAAAGCAAAGACATAGTGTTGCTGTTTAAAGCCTTTATTGTCCATAAAACAGACTCACATTGATTGTCAGGGAAGGACCCTTCACTATAGGTTGAGCATAAGACCTTAAAATGAATGTGAAACAGGTGTGTATTCTTATAGGGATGTTTCAGGTGCATGTGGATGCTAAACATGATAATTCCTCTGTATATTCCTCAAATATATTTCTTTAATGATATGTTGTTTGTTTGTGTGTGTGTGTGTGTGTGTGTGTGTGTGTGTGTGTGTGTGTGTGTGTGTGTGTGTGTTATAAGCCAACAATACTGTGCTGGTTAGAGGAGGCAGAGTGCAAAGAAAAAAGTCAAACAGCCAGGAGAAAAAAAAGCTTTTACTTTTTCATCCTCTCTCTCTCTCTCTCTCTCTCTCTCTCTCTCTCTCTCTCTCTCTCTCCTCCCCTTCATCGTTTTCTCCTTCCCTGTAGCTCTTTCACACTCCTTTCTCTGTGTGCCCCCCTTTACCTCCCCCACCTCGCTCTCTCTCTCTCTCTCTTTCTCTCCGTGCAGCTGATAAACCCTCTCACTGCGTTTCCAGGTCTGCCACCCTCACATCAGCTAGACACTGATCTCTGCCAAGCTGTCAATCAAACACGGTACAGACGACTGATACGCAGGTGAGAGACAGACAGCGAGAGAGAGAAAGGAGGAGAAGGAGGAGGAGGAGGGAAGGGTTGCTAAGGTCTCTCTTGATTCCTCACCGTCTCTATGATACACTTTCTCTCCGTTTTATGACTCTCGCCCCTTCATCTTTCTCCTCGTTTCTTGTTTGCGTCTTTTGGGTTTTGTTTAGTTTCGTCTGCCAGTATAAACACACCTGCCTCGTCCTCGCAGGTTTGACACGCCGGTGATTGACAGCCGCACTGAGGTGCGTTCAGTCAGCGCGAGGGTCTGAGAAAGAGAACGAGAGAGCGCACTGACAAACAATATGGCGTTTTAAATGTCATTCTTCATATCTGTCCACTTCAGAGTGTGTGTTCAACCCGTATCACACTGCTGCAGCCACAACGCACACACATACGGCGGCCGGAGACCAAAGCAAATCTACTTATTGTGAGCTTCTTTGTATTATTTCTTTTCGTGCTTGACACACAGAAAGTGAATAATCTGGTGCAAGCGATGCGATAGCGACCGAACAAAAGAGAGATTCATTCAGCAAAATGCCAGTCATCATTTTCAGCAGAATATATCACGGTGATATAACATGCTGGGCATACCACATAAAACCATACTATTTGTAATTTATTAATTTTGGGACATAGCATAGGCCTACACTTTAAAAAACGTCAATTGTGCCTCTTTCTTAGAGGTTCTCAAAAAACGTCAATTGTGCCTCTTTCTTTAGAGGTTCTCAACCTTTTTTTTTTTTTTGTGGTCATCTGAACATTAAAGGAAACGCCGACTTTTTGGGACTTTAGCTTATTCACCGTATCGCCCAAAGTTAGATAGGTCCAGACATACCTTTTCATCTCCGTGCAAACTCTGTCTGACGCACCCACCGCTAGCCTAGCTTAGCATATAGACTGGAGGTAAACGGCTCCAGCTAGCATACTGCTCCCAATTAAGTGACAAAATAACACCAACATTTTCCTATTTACATGTGGTGATTTGTATAGTCACAGCGTGTACAAATAACAAGGTCACATGAGACACAGCCATCTTCTAACATATACATACTGGGAACTACAGTATATTCTCAGAAGGCGAAGCACTGCTACTTTTGCGGAGTGATTTACTCCAACTCTGAGCAAACTCTCTGCTCCTCGACACCACAGGGCTTCTCAGGTGCTGCAAGCAAATCACTCCGCCCAAGTAGCAGTGCTTCATCCTTTGGCAAAATAAATTAAAGTCAGCATGAAATGGAAAGAATGCTTTTATGTGATTTTATTGTGACGTATATCCGAGTCAAACAGCTTCTTAAACTAAAATGTTTGGTTGGATGTTGGATAGATGTCGTTTGCTAATAGAGTTCTGTGATGACTTATTTTTGTAGGCTAACCCAGAAGTTAGCATCACCTAATATGATATTTGCTTTTGGATTATAGCAGAAAATAAGGTCTGTGACCAAAAGAAGTGTATGATACACTTCATCATGATAATCTTCACAAGTGAACACAACTTCAATGAATTTTTAAACCTAAATACAATCGCCTTCTATAAAGAAACTACACTACGGTCGCCTGACTTCAGCGTCACCATCACTAGCTTCTGACAACTCTTTCAGTCTTTGTTTAAAAACATTTTCCCTGAATGTTCGAGTTTTAGTTGTTTGCAAGAGTGTGATAGGCTATGAAAGCCAACTAGTGAGATGAGTTTACCTGTTCGGCTGGTGATGTTTAATGTCCCTGACACCCCATGCAGTCCATTTAGACACTTCAAAACAAGTAAAAGCTTTAAAAAAGGGGACGAGTTTCTGAAGTATTTTATTTAGTTGAATAAAACGTGAAAATATCTTGACCTTATTTCAGGTATAGGCTATTTAACAAAAACCCATTCTAAAAAACGCACTCACTGCATCCGAATATGCTTACTTCCATCTAGTAGGTGGAAACCAAATGTGAGCCGAGTAGTATGTCCAAATCCATAGTAGGCTATTCATAAAACAGTACGTGAAAAGTACCTGGATGACCTACTAACTCCGGCGAGATTCTGAAGTGCATTTGATTGACACTTTACTGTCCCATAAGTCCATGGGAGAGGATTTGTGAATGGAGGTGAAGTGACACAACTGATGACGCAGGTCACATGATAATGACAACATTGCAGATGTACGTCCAAATTTCGTTCACATTCATACTATATAGAACATGTTTTTTAACAGTCGCAAAGTAAGTTTCAAACCAAATGTAGTACCTACTAGGCTATATGCGATTTCGGACACAGCAATTGACTTCGGGACGATTGAACCCGAAATATTGATTCTGGGTTTTGGCCTACAAAATTACATCATCCCTGCAGCACATTACTGCGATCTCATGTAAGGGGGAAGTTGCTTGATGGGATAGATCTTTGCCAGGGAAACTGTTTGAAAACAGGTGCCAATTCATATAATATTCACCAGTGTTGTGTACTCGAGACTCGGACTCGGTCTCGGACTCGGTCTCGAGACCATATTTTAATGGTCTCGGTCTTGTCATGGACTCGTGTGCATTTTGACTCGGAATTGACTCGTACTCGAACATATTAGGACTCGGACTTATTCCCGAGTCCACTCGAGTCCCATTCAAAATATTTCATGATTGTTACTGTATGTTAATATTTCTTTAAATTGTTGTGTGATTGAAACGTCTAATGATTGCTGATTCACTTTCTTGTGCGCAACTGCGCATGACTTGAGACTAACGTTCGCGCCACGCAAATGCAGCAGGAGCCTGGTCAGATGTGAGTGGAGCCTCTAGCTCAACTATGAATTGAAAATGTCTGCCTTATATAGATATCTTTAGGTCTGGTTTTTAGACCCAACCTTAGGTTATTCAACCTCTCTGGTCTCGGTCTCGACTCGACCGGACTCGACTCTCTCTGGTCTCGGTCTCGACTCGGACTCGACCCTCTCTGGTCTCGGTCTCGACTCGGACTCGAGTGAGCTGGTCTCGACTACAACACTGATATTCACCCTTAATAGTATTCAAGATTAGTGATCTTGAACAACCTAGATGGATAGTATGCGTATTGGGATGCAAGGATTATTTTTGCGATTCTGTTTGTTGTGTTTGGTACAGAAAACACTTGTCACCTTTAGTTTAGATGTTACCACTTGTCACCTGAGAAAACATTTTCTACAGTGAATTTTGTTCCCAAAATACAGCATGACAAAAGAAAGAGTCAGAAGCAATTACAATTCGCATTATTGTAACATAAAAAATATGAAGATAGCGAAAAAGCGTGTGACTGTTGATGTTGTACTGGTGGCTGAATAACTGATCAGTTGGAGACATAAGAGCCACCATCATCTACATCTGAACAGCTGGAAGTTGGCAGGCTGAACGTTCACGGGGTCACGTTCAGTGCAGCAATAGCATGACATTCAAATTGCACATAAAGCATAATTGCAACCCAAACCGGTGAGGTGTCTCACCATGGCAGGGGCCAAAGAACTTCACCACACTAAATTCAGCTTTATTCAACCATCCATTATGTAATTACACTCACGCATACACACAGACACAAAGACTTGAGCAAATGATCATCTAATTGCAGCGGAGCGGTTAACTGTATGTGTTGCTGTCCTTGTTGATTAGATTCTGTTTCAGTCTTTGCATCTGAATGTGATGTGTGAGGTGTTCGTGTGTTAGCGCATTAGCGAGGTGTCGGAACGAGGGGCCCATCAGCTCGTTAATGAGCAGAAACGCTAATCGTGTTTCACACTGACACAAACGCAATTAAAACATCTGTACCGCGGCGACCTGACTTGCACGTCTTTCTCTCCTTTCCCTTAATGCTAATGTTTTGCAAACAGAGAGCGAGAAATTGCCAAGTGCAGTTGACTGTTATTATGACACCTGTCAATCATATTGGCTTTAAAGTCTAATTCAGAGCAGTGATATCTCACTTTTCATAAATGACAAGAAGATAATAGCCAGTATGAAAGCTGCTGCCATGATGCTAAAGTGTTTAGAGTGATTGTTAGCACTTTGCTAAGTAGGAACATTCTGGTTGTTTGCTAGGTGGTTCATAGTCATAGCATAGGCTACTTAAACAAGTCACATACACAATATATATACATACACACAGATACTCACACACACAGTGTATTTACAAACTTTTATGTTAGATGCGATTAATCGATTTGACATCACTATTTAAAATGTACTTCAAAGTAAAACTTTAAATTTTACATTATTACAAATTGCCTGTCTTAAAAGTGCACTTAAGTGTGTTAAGAAACATTGTCATGAAAGTGTTCTCTCTTTAATATTAATTTCATTAATATTATACGATACAAGTGCACATTCAATACAATTAAGTGCACTTCTTTTTCACAATGGGTCTCTATGACATTCTATTATGAGATAAATCTCTAAGGTATCTATTTTTCCTATGTGTCAAAGTCGGTTTGTCTAGAAAAGTTACACGTCTCTCTTCAAAACGCCACTTTTTTGGGATAGTGGTTTGTTTAAATCCCTAACTCTAAATATAAGCAATAGTAGTGATGATTGTGTTGCATGAAAATAATAAGCATAATCAATGCATTAGGATACAACTATTGATATGCATTTGTGGTCAAACACACTCAGCATGCAGAAAAGGCCCTTTAACAACCCAAAGAAAGGCACATGTCTCTGCAGGGGAGTGGGGTTTCTCATTTATTATGACAAATTAAAACCATCGTTTAGATTATGATATTCTCAAGCTCAGAGATCTGTTAGAAAAACCCACCCGCGCTGCCTCGCTCTCTCCGTCTCTCCGTCCCACCCACAGCCCTCCCTCATCTCTCCAAAATGATGCATGGATGGTCGGCCCGGTGTTGTCCTTGTGATGGATTAGAGCACTTTGGGGAAAATTTCAGTTCACGACCACCCTTGAAGAGAAGCTTAAGTAAAACTCTCTTAATATTGTAATGGAGAACAGAGAGAGAGAGAGGCTCCCGAAATGAAACCCCTTTAGATTATCTAATGTAGGCTTTATGATATGAATCCCATGTAACTTTGAGAGGAGGATAAGGTATGATTGACGCTCATATTTGCTGTTTTCTTGGCAGATTCACTGTATCCAGGAAAGAGTTGCAGATTAGGTCCGTCACAGTGTGGATTTCATGTGATTTCTGTGGACAACGAGAACTAATTATCATACTGAAGAGATATCAGACCACCTGCTGGTGTTTAATACACTTGGATGGCCTATAACCGACACATAGACCCTGATATTATTAAACCACTTCCTTAAGTAACCAGCGGCAATAAACAGGCCAGATGTCCATTATACATCAGTGCTCTTTAAAATATAAATAGACAAAATAGCCTAATGTCCAGTTAAGGTATCACACATTGTAGACATTTGAATAGTGTAGAATGAAATGACAAACAGAACGATTTTAAACCCACAACCATTGGCTCCAATATGATAATGAGATTGAAATGATATGATAATTGTATGGTAATCTGGCAAGGTTATTCAGAAGGGGAGGGGAGGTTTCTGACGGAGCAACCGTCAAAATGTCACACGTTTTTAACATTAAAAACACTAACTGAAATACACATATTGAAGGATAACACTGGATGAGACGGCTTCTATAACTCATAATTAGAAACTCAAATAATGCAAGCTAATAAACGGTTACATTGTGATGATACAGTTGATAGAATTGTACAGTGATAGCCTACTTACAGACAGGATCAAAATAAAAAGCATTAAATAACAAAAATGCCAAGACTGGCATAAACTGGCAAATATACAGGACATAATAAGACTTCACTGTCGAGGAATAATAAATATCGAGTTCTTCACAGTTTTGGGGACGAGGGCTGGAAAATGTATGTGCAGTGCTGCTCTCTAGTGGTGAGTATTAGTAATAGCGTCGACATCTACTTCCACTTTCCACAAGTTTTTTTCCCCCACAGAAGTTTTTTTTAATAATTTTTTACACCAATTAGGCCTACGACTGTCTCTCAACATCGTTTCCACCACAGCAATGACCTCTAATCGTACACATCAATACTTTGATGATACCATATGAGTAGCGTTTTTCCATTACTTCACAGCTTTTTAAAAGTTTTTTAAGTATAGGTACTTTCCAGGGAAAAGTGTCAGCTGGAGATGAAATATAAGAGACGTGATGTTCGGGGTAAATGTCCCTTATTTTTACTGTAGAGACGTGATGTTCGGGGTAAATGTCCCTTATTTTTACTGTATTTTTTTTTTCCAATTATGCAAAAAGATTAAACATATCATTAAGCTGTGATAAATAAAGAGAAAACCCTGTTAACTGATCTTCCTCCTTCCTTTAAATCCTTGCTGACCTGTTCTTATATCAATTTAAATAGGCTATGCATTCTAAAAAAATTAAAATGGATTGTTCAAATGAAGTGGTAAAATTAAAAAAGCCAATAGCAGGTTTCAAACAGAAGCTATATGCTTATATTGTGACATTGTGTCTTTGGTTGGAGTGACTCTGCAGCTCTACGGTGACGGTCAGTAGATGCGATTACAGACTTGAGGTCATTTGTGTGTGCATGTGTTTGTTTATTATATGCAATCAATTGCTGTTCTTCAGAGTAAGAAATATTTCTATGCAACCATCAAACTAACATTTACCAGTAGCATTTAGCAATTTTGGTAATCAATCAATCCATCCATCCATCCATCCATCCATCCATCCATCCATCCATCCATCCATCCATCTTCTTGTTCTTTCTGACAGTTTTACCGTTTCCAGGTTGATTCAATCTCTGATGATTGAAGTGGTGGAGGCCATCAACAACTCCTCCATGTTGAAAAATCTCACATTTAGCTACAGGATCTAGACACCTGCTCTGATGTGACCACTTCAACACTCTGATGTCTTCAAGGACAAAAGTTTGGTGGCAATTCAATGTTTCAGACTGTAATGGGAGAGTACCATTCAGAGGTTTCCATCACAGTGGCATGGTTTCTCACTATAGGGGTTATGCCACAGGTATGTTTTGTTTAATTGTTCAGAATGCCATATTTTAAAACTTTTTTCAACAATGTTCTTATTATGATCACAGATCAGTTATGGTTCAACAGTTGGGGTTTTGAGCAATAAAATCTGTTTTCCTATATTCAAGATGACAGTGCTGGATGATGACCCCCAGGCTCAACCAATCGCCTAAATTCTGCGCTACGACAACTGGACCTAGATTGTCATATTAACCACAGAGGGAGATTTTTGATGCTACGCCATGGACCATCTGTAGGCTCACGCCAAAATCCAGAAAATGATTGTGTCGTACCGTGTCGTGCTACATGATTTTCTTGACGATGAAAACTTAGATTCAAAACTCAATGAAACTTTCAAACAAATCAAGAGCACCCCAAGATTTAATGTCATTGTTTCCTTTGCCAAACCTCACCACATGTTTTCTTTGTTTGAGTAAGTCACTCCCAACGCATCTGGATGTTTCTGGATCGCTGGTGATAGTTGGGCTAAGTCAGTCGAAGTGCTAAACAACCGTTCTCTGAATGAGGTTGGATTCTTGGAATAACCCTTTTCAGGATACTACTCTCATTTCATAAAGTACCAGAATAATCTACAGTAGATCTAAACCCTGATTCACATCCAAACAACACCATCCTGCAGCACTTACTAAGAGGAGAGTTAAATAAAAGCCCTGAAGAAATAAGTGTAATCCTGATGAAAGCTATATACCTTTAATCAGTGCAGTATAGGGCTGGCTGTGAAGTCTGTCGCTAATTAAAGACATCTGTTCGTGAAAAACCTTCTGTGGAGGCTTTGATATCCAATGCTCTGAAGTAGCCTAAGTAATGACCTCTGTTATTCTCTGTAAAATCAAATAACAAAAATATTCAAAAGCATATATATTGTCATATTTTCCAGCTAAATGATGCCTCGGCAAAAATAGGTTTAATGAGATGCATCAATCTGGAGAATTGGATATACCGGCTATGAGGTCAACATTTGGGAAGAGGCAAATTGGGATTCCTCAGAAAGATGTGGTAACACAGTGACTGAAATTGTGAAGCCCTGCATGATCAACAATAACAGCATGCGTTTCCTGAATGACGGATACAGAATTTGGGTGAAAAAACATCACAGTAAGTGTCTGATACCAGATTTGATCTTGATCGAGAATTTCATTTTGTGTATTCCTATCATATTATGGTAACTCATACCTGCTTCTGGCAGAACATTAAATAAAATGCAACCACTTTTGTTTGCAACTGTGCTTTATTGCTCTTTTTGAAATATTTCTAGGCACAAACAGGGTTGACAAGTCTGTGGTTTTCCTGTGGAATTGGGAAACTTGTTTACTGTTGCGGCAGGTTGATTCCCCCCACATATTGATACATTTTGTATAAATTATATTGTACTGAAATGCTATATTCTAAATGATAAAACTGCAAGTTTCGGGATCACTATGATAATGGTTTTCATTTTGCATAACAGTGACTGGATATATAATTTAGGTATGGGGAAAGGGATATTTTGTGTTTGTGGTCATTGCGCTTGCTACTTATGGGCTATTTTTCATTGGTCATTGCTAATTTTGTTTCACAGACCTGGCAAAAAGCACACTGTTTAAGCAAAAGCAGAGACAATATTATTCCACAAGCACCATTCATTTATGGGTAAACATTTATTGAAGAGAAATCAATGGGTGCAGTAAAAGCTATTTACACATGATAGAACAAACTATGATACAATATTCCTTTTATGGCTCATTTCCATTCACTGGTAAAACTGGTCTATCTGTTGCAATTTGACCATTGTTTAAATAAAAGTTACTCTACTCTAGAATAATCTCCAGTCTGAGTTGTAAGTGAAATGTAGGCCTAGGCCTACAGCAAAGAAATAAGATTAATGCTCCACACACTCTATTTAGTGTGTTTACAGTATCTAACCAAGCGAAACATCTAAATGGAGTGTGTGTATGTGTAGACTTTGACTGTTCATTTGCCACTCATGCCAGTTTCTTGACTATGCTGATTAGAAGCAGTATTCCTCAGCTGTCAGGCTGACTGAAAACAATCAAACCTCCATACCCCCAATCACCACAGCTCTCTCCCCGAGCGCCGCCGACGCAATCAGCCGCTGATTAGGGAACCTGTCGCCCTTCTCCAGCCTGCAGCGGGGGTTAATTCCTGCGTCAGATGGTGTCGCAGAGGGCCACGCAGAGGGGAATGAGAACGTGAGCTGGATGATATTGGACAGATATAGTCGACCTGTCAATCACTTGGGATTCACTGTAAAGGCTCAAAGACTCTCTTCATCTCCCCCCCCCCCCGGGCTGGGATAATCTATTTAAGCCAAATGTGTGGATGCACCAATTAAATCAGACACTGTTTGGAAATTTTTGCCTATTTTCAACACCTGAAAGCAATCTGATAACATGGTTGGATAAATAATGTAGGCCTATTTACCTTGCATTGCACATAGCATTTTGCATATTTTATTTCACTACTGATACTATTTTTCATTGCTACTTTTACATATATTTATAGTATGGACATATCGTTTCTACCATCTAGCCTATCGGTTTTAGATTTTTAATATTTAAAAAAATTAAGATTTCTGTTATTTTGTTCTATTTTATTTAGTCTCTCTGGAGCTGAAAGAAAAAACACTTCATTGCCAGCAATTGCTGCTGAATGCTGTTTTGTTTAGAAAAATAAACTTTGACTGATTTCACTAAAATGATCAATTTGATCAATTGACTTAATTATCATAATAGAGAATATTATGCACATTGTCTTTTTCTATAGTTATTATGCTTGTGAATAGATAAAATACTATTATTTTACTTATGATTTATTTGGTTTAATTTGCGTAATTTTTTAAAACATTTATTTACCATATTTCTTAATGCAATCTTTCTCTGCACTGCGGGACTTTTATGATCTGCTTTTTATTAATATTTCATTAAATCATTTATTAATTTCTCAGGTGATTGTGAATTGTATCCTATACAATGACAATTAATACACATAAAAAAAAATTAAAGTGTGCTTTTGTACCAGTGTTGTAATGGGACACTGGGCGGAGATTAGTGTGTCGCGCATGTGCGGAAATGAGTCATTGTAAAGTTTCGTTTAGTTTAATCTCAGCTCAGTTGACAACCCGACCGTTTTTGGACAACCCAGAAGCTGAAAAATTCAACCGAGGTATGTTTTTGTTTCATAACATGTTTTATTTACCAAAGTGGAGAAAGAGCCACTAAAGCTTTCGGTTAATGAAGGTAAGTTTGTCCAGCCGTTATACAGAAGCGTCTTGACGTCACTCACAGCATGTCGATGTTTGAGTTTAGTGGCACGTTTTTGTTTGTTTTGGTGTGTGTTTATAATAAGGTGTTATTATAAGGTGATACATGCTAACATGAATCTAACTACATTTAGTTTAGTTGCTAGTTAGTAAAGCTACCCGTTTTTGGCTTTATACTCAACCAGCGTCTAGTTCTGACAGTTCTGACATCAGCTGTCAGTTTGGCAACGGCAAGTTTCCACATCATAAAGAAGTTGTTTTCAGTCATGCAAAGTGTTGCTAAACTACGGCATAACACTAATAGGCCTACACTATTCCCCCGGTTTCACAGACAAGCCTAGTCCCAAGAGTAAAATGCATGTTTGAGCTGTCTTAACTAAACTGACATAATCTTAACATATGTCCGTGCCATTGTTTGTCTCAAGATGCACATTGTCTTTTTCTAAGGAATGTTTAAAAAAAACTATTGAAATGTCCTAATTGAATTTAGGCTTAATCCTGGCTTAGTCTAAGCCATTTCTGTGAAATCAGGCCTATGAGAAGTTAATGTAACTGATCTTTAGAGAAGTAGAAAGTAAGAAGTAGAATCATGCATCCTTACATTAGGTGAAATTATGTTTCTAAAATTAAATCCCTGCTGAAATATGTTTTGCTTTCACATCTGTGGGATTTCAAAGTTGACTCAGACACATTGCAAACCAAGGATTTCTCACTTCTGTCTTTGTTATTTGACACATACTATAGGAGTGTGACTTGTTACTGTAAAGTGTTCAGGAGGTAGCTACACTATAGCTACACTATATTTTTTTATTCAGTATTTGTCTTGTTTTCCAGTACCAATATATAAACATTCTTAAATCAAGATACACTCTTATTTTGATTAAAACAAAACACAAATTGAATTCAAAGGGAAAAACAAGATTTTTCTTACTTCACTGACAGATATTTTTCCAATTTTTTAAGCATAAACTCAATTAGTTTTGACTTAATATCTTAACTCTATTTCATTGTCTTGATTTAATAATTTTTTATGTTTTATGTAACACAATCTGTTTTGTTAATCTGTTTTTTTTTTTTCCAGAGCCACTTCAGAGTGAGTAAAACTCTTATGCATGAGCACCGGACAGTGAAAACGCAGAGCAGTATGTAATGAGATATGATTATATTCCTTGATTTAAACATGAGTCACCTGACCAAGTGAAAAAAATCTAAAAGCAGAAGAGGATCTGTAGGAGGCCCACAGTCACAGGGTGGAGTGAA
This sequence comes from Leuciscus waleckii, assembly GCA_900092035.1. Classification (NCBI taxonomy): domain Eukaryota; kingdom Metazoa; phylum Chordata; class Actinopteri; order Cypriniformes; family Leuciscidae; genus Leuciscus; species Leuciscus waleckii. Next base: position 17,872,884 of record FLSR01004880.1, on the reverse strand, counting down.
AAAGGGGTTAGATTAAAACTTAGGCTATTTGTGCAGCTAGTGGTTATATATTATGATCCTGTCTTAAATAACACATTCTTGAAGCATAATGGCATTACATTGAATCATTGTGATATCAAACGACTACATAAGGTTCAAAGTCAAACGTATATCATCAATACAATCACCAGTAATCCATTATTTACTGCACTTTTCAGCATTATCATGTTCACAAAGCCCTCCAAACCTTTTTTGTGTAAAGGGAACATAGTCATGTGATCTAGACCAAGGGGATTTCAAATCTCAGGACAGGTTTGAAAACCCCTGATCCAGACCATTGTGTAATTCTGTTTTGTTTGCAATAAAGTTATAAAGGACTCCCTCTAGAGTTTGAACTGAAATGCATGTGACATTTCACGTCCTTGCACTGATTTGGCATTCACAACACTGAATGGAATCTCATGTGGCGGTACCAGTGATGGTATGACGAGAATGAGATCGAGAATGCTGTGATCTATTCATAGAGTAATGGTATAGTTGATATACTGTATATTCATTTTTAAAACTTTGTTTCTTACACCAGCTTACCTTCAAAATATGTTTGAAACCAACCTGTAACGGTCCACAATAGATAAAGTAATCTTCTCAATGCTCCTAGAAGAAAAAGCTCCTATTGTTCTGCTTTTTAATTTTGCTGCCAATACTGACTGGAATAGTTTACAGAAATGACAGAAAATGTATGCATATATTTGTTTAATCTTTTACAAAATTGGTCATCAGTGCTTTGAACAACCGCTGCAATTGTTTTAGATTGCTTTACTATCTAAAACCATTTTTTTTACTAAAACTAGTAAAAAAAACTAAAACTCATGTGTTTTTGTATGTGTGTCTGAATGTAATGTATGTACAGCAGTGGCCAAAAGTCATGTCCGGACTTGGAAAATTGACATCAACATTAATTTAAATATGAATAAAAATGATTTGAAAAATATGTAATCCTATTACGTACGGTAGTTGTGTTAGGAGTCAATTGTTTTATTTGTAATAACGCAATGAAACTGCGGACATAATGTTTGGCCAGGCTGTCATAAAAAAAAATTATGAACGCATGCAAAAACGAGAAAGACGCTCAAAGTTCAAAGCAAAGGGAGATATTTTCTTTTAAAGAAATTGCTTTTTAAGGACTACAAGTCTACAACAAAAGGCTGGTAGGGAGTACACGACATTCCTCCTGGGTTAGTGACATCACCAACCCTAAAATTTACATAAACCGGAACACGATTTTATAGATTACCAAAACTGAATATGCTAATCCATGACTAGAAGATAACTACACCTAAGCTACATAAATTCATAAACTAACCATTCAGAGATGTTGTCTACATGTTGCCACTTCTTCTTGAGTCTCTTCATCATTGTCTGACTCCAGTTTGAACATAAAAGGCGAAAAGGTTTTGAAATTTTCAGTGCATGTCTGTGTGAGGTAAAAGGACACAAGCTGTTGAAGCTCGCGTCTGAAGCAGCAGCTCCTTTGCATTTAAAGGGACAGACACAACAACTGTGCGTTTTTGCTTACCTTCAAAAAGTGACAAATTTAACATGCTATATAAAAATATCTGGGGGTATTTTGAGCTAAAACTTAACACTTTTTGTTTTTTTGCTTTTTGTTTTTCTATCCTTTTTTTTGTTTTAGTTTTTTTTTGCACAGTAAAATCAAACCTGTAGCTGTAGTTTGCCTTTTTTGCCAATTTTAAAAAAAAAGTTTTTTGTTCTTCCCTCATATTTAATGATGGTTTAATGAAACTTGTAGGGTCATAAAAACAATTATACCCTCCGGACATCATTGCAGGATGAAGTTTCTTTTCCTGCCATGGGTCATTGTAAATAAGAAACTGACTTGTCTGTTTAAGTGAAGGTGAACAAACAAACAATAGTCACCTGGGATGTTGATGGCATATGTGCCACTGAAACAGATCTTTTCAGAGACAGCAAAAAAGCTGTTTGTGTGCCCTGAAAAGAAATCCTTGTATAATTTGAATCTGTTTCTCCTCCAGATGGCCTCCACGTGGTGGGGGCAGCTCTCCGTGCCTGTGAATAATGGCACTCCCCGAGTGGATAACAGTAGCTGTTTCAGTGCCACACAGAGCACTGTGCTGAAGGGGGTGAATTTCGGAGGTGTGCCCATCGTTTTGCTGCTCGATTTTATAGTCTTCCTGGTAAGTTATGGAGTTAGTTGGGATTCAATTGACTTGCGCTGTTAGCGCCATCCAATTACATCTGCACCAACCAATCAAACCACATGACGCTGTGTATCATCTTGCAGGTGCTGCTATTGGCCTTCACTTTGATCAGAAGGAGACTGTGGGATTATGGGAGACTCGCTCTTGTTACAGAGACTGATGGGTATGTGACATGAAGGCAGTACTAGTTGCGACGGAAACATACAATGCCATACTGTTACTATAGGGAACATAGTGTCTAAAAATGTATTGTAAAATGAAGCTTTAAACTAGCCAATATTAGTATTTTTTAAAAATGATTATAAAACCATTGTTGCCGTTTCAGAGACTACAGTAAGCGACATTACCGTAGAATGACATCATCCATATCCATTGAGGAGCCTGACTACGAGAAGGTGAGTTTAGAACACATCATCCTCATTATGACATCATTCATGACATCATCAACATCTTCCTCATTTCCTGTAGGGTTGCTGCTCTTGGGTCACCTTTATCATCAATATGGAGTAAGTGTTGTTATGTTTATACCCGGAAAGCTTTTGCCTGTTGATGTTGTCACTTATTCCTGATTTAAATAGGGAAGTGCACATGTGTCTTGATGAAATAAACAGAAACTGATCTGTGTGTGTGTGTGTGTACAGTGAGACTACAGTCCAGGAGAGATGTGGGGTGGATGCAGTACATTATCTGTCATTTCAGAAGCACTTGGTCACCCTGCTCTTGCTCATCTGTGTGCTGTCTGTGTCCGTCATCCTACCAGTCAACCTGTCCGGGGACCTGCTGGGTAGCTCGCTCATGCAATTACAAAAAAATTCAATATGGTCTCAAGAATGCTTCATACAGTAGCTTGGCTATAAACCCTACTGCTGCCTCCCTGTTCACTGTCTAGAGAGGTACTCAGCTACTCTTTAAGGCAGGGATTTGACTAATAACAGAGATGCTGAATTAGAAAAATGAATTGGAGAAATAGGGCGACTGTAGTCCAAAATACGTTTTTGACATTTTTATATAAAAATGTCTATATTTATAAATTGAATTAATATAATAATATGATTTATATATTTATTTAAAAAAAATTTTTTAATTATAATATAATGTAATAATTTGTGGTACTATTATTGATAGGACTTATGAAAATGCTCCTAGACAAGCTTGAAAAATTAATTTCATTAAGCATTCTTTGGTTTGTGATACTGCATTGTACAATTTTATTACCGATTTGAAATATGAAATTAATCATGGACAGTTTTCTAGATTTTTTTCTTTCTTTATTCAAGATGAAAGGGCATTCAATTTTATATATTTTTAATATAGTATAATATAATGGTTGCAAAAATCTATATTAGTCGTCAAAAATGATAAAATACTTGTTTTTTTTATTCAAAAAGCTGAATTAAGGCAAAAAAAAGTATTGGATTGGATTGAATTGTTCTTTATTTTTGGACAAAATTTTCTTTTAATGTGGCGTAATTTTGCTGCATTCTGTTTGAAACAGAATAAATGCGTGTTTATGACGCCTAAATATGTTGGATTTTTTGGCCCCTTACCAGGTTTTGGAGGGTGGTAGTGGTTTATAGTGTCACATAATGTCATCATGAAATATTTTCAAATTCCTTTTCTTAGTCATGTGTTTCAGTCTCTGCTGAAGGCAAAAAGACTGACTTATAACTGTGTTCCAGGCAATGATCCATACAGTTTCGGGAGAACCACCATAGGGAATCTTAAGCAGGGGTATGTACCGTATGTGTCTATGCACATATGACTGCAGGCATTTGTGTGTGTCTATTTGAACTGTATTTTATATGATGTCTTCGCAGTGATAAGCTGCTTTGGCTACACACTGTATTTGCCGTTTTATATCTCATGATCACGGTGGCCCTGCTGAGGCGCCACACCTCTCAAATGAAGGGAACCAAGAGAGAGATAGTAAGCCATCCTGACATTTCTCTCTCTCTCACAGACATACATGCTGGTTAGTGTTATTCTAACCCTGGTTTATTTTTCCATAGGCCAGAAACACCCTGTTTGTGAGGTCTGTACCCACTGCAGCCAGTCATGAGAGTATAAAAACTCACTTTATGTAAGTGGGATGACTTTTCCAATCTCTTTATTTTTAGCCATTCATCCAGACATCTTTTACATCCCATCTCCACGCAGTTTTTTCCATTCAGTGTGTAAGGCATGATCGCAGCTTACATAATGTGGGTGGCTCAGTTGGATCTCAAAGGCAGCTACTGACCAAAGTTATTGGTCAGATTTGTTCAATAACAGTAATTGATTAACATTACAGATATGGATTATACTTAATAATAACGATATAATTTTGGCAGCAAATGGAATGTTCATTTGAGTGACCGATTGTTCAAACAATGGCTTGAGTGGGGCCAGTAGTACCTGTTTGTCTTGAGCAAAGGTAGACAGGGGATGTGTTTGAGAAAATTATCATGATTTTTGCAATTCTGCTTGGTGCCACTGATGCGGAAATCACTCTGTTAACTTTTAAGGTATTAACATGTCTTGATGTATATTTGTTTTCAGGGAGGCATACCCTACCTGTCAAGTGACTGAAGTTAACTTGTGTTATGATGTTGCCCAACTGATTGACCTGGACAGAAACAGGTGAGAATGACAATTTGACCCAATATTATTTGTAGTTGTCCAAATATCTTATAGGACATACTCTCACAGACGATAGTGTTATTTTAGTATCATTGAGAAACGCTAATTTGAAATAACCATTAACTGGTTAATAACATTATTTTATTGTTCTGTTCAATATTTTAATTTGGCAGTCACCCAATCATGAATTCAAATGATGCATTTTGTTCATGCATTATGTTTTCAACATCTTACAGGTTACAAAGTTGATTGTGTGGGTGCTCAGTTTTTCATGTTGTTTAATACATTTGGCAAAAATCTTGTTTATATAAAAGATGAAGTCATAGCCATGATGATTAGATGGCAAATACCAGACTCACCTCTCAGTTCCTCAAATACATAAAACATTAGCCTTTTCAAACATTGTGAAGAAACAGTTTCAAAGAACCAGTTCTTTATTTACCCTTGCACTGCAAACAAGCAGAGACGGTCACGAAATTGTGCAGCACTTCATTCACAATTGAGGCAGATGGAGCTATACTGTATGAGGTTTTTCTAACGATCTGCTGGAGTTACGAGGTTTGGTCACAAGCTCTAGTATAAAGTTCTATTCAAGGTCTGGTATAAAGTATTGACAAAAAAAAGTTACCATTTTCGGGAACTGTAATGTTTCAGAAGAACGCAGAACAGAAACATTAAAATAATGATTCTGCTCTGAGTTTTTATTTTTAAGCCTGATTGCGGCTGCTGTTGATTTATTGTGCTGCTGCAGAGCAAGTACAGAACTTGCTACTGCCAATACATACATGACGACACGCTGCTGTGAGCATCTACTGCTGCTGCACAAATAGCATATATGAAATTACCTATAGAAGATCTACACTGGTGGAGCTGGGGGAGGTGAAGGGTTTCAGAGGAACTACAGCAAACACTGACCAACTATTTAAATGTTGAGGAGCAAGGTCATTGTCTGCAGATGAAACGGGAACCAATCAGCTTGTGCCATGTAGTACATTTTATAACTGTTAGAAGATTGCGTAAGGATCCATCAGCCTGCTCCATCTAGAGTTACATGACAGAACTTGGTATTTATTTTAGTACATCAAGTTAAACTAAATGAAAATTGCCATTTGCTACTAGCTTTTTATATAATTTTATTTCAATTAACAACATTTTTTAAATGGTTTTAATTTTAGTCAAATGTAATAACCCTGGTATGATCATTAATATTTTTTGAGTTCTAGCATTTACTGTTTTGTTCGTGTATTATTTTTTTTTATTGTAATATTTTGTAACAGAAAACGGGCAGAAAACAACCTGCAGCATTACCGTAAGATACTCGATCGCCAGGGACAACGTGAGGTCATCAACCCGCGCCCATGCAGCCACCTGTGCTGCTGCTGCCACTGTGAGGGGTGTGAAAAGGTGAGTACAACCATCATTAGCAGTGGCCTTGTTTTGACTTTTCAAGGTTTTGGCATCTAAATAATGTGTGTGTTTGTGTGTAGGTTGATGCTATAGATTTCTACAGCTCACAAGAAGCTGCTCTGCTTGAGGAGGAAGATAAACTAAGGCAGAGTAGGCTGTATCCTCTGGGCATGGCATTTGTCACCCTCCAAAATGAGTACATGGCCGCTTAGTAAGTGATCCACACTCAGACTCAACTGCCCATTTAAGGAAACTATGCATAATAATTATGCTGCTTATAAGATCGTTTTACATTGTTTTTACCAGAATATAAGGCTGAATAAATTGCCATTATCTCTGTGAAAATAATCACAAAATCGTGGATTGAGTCAAAGAAACTTGTTTATTGATATCATTTTAGACAGAAGTATTTTTCTAATGTATTTTCCGGTATAATTTCAGCTCACTTGGGTTTTAAATGTATGTCCTTTGTCTTTCCTCACAGTATTCTGAAAGATTTCAATGCTCTTGAGTGTGGAGGTGGGGCAAGTGGTGTGGCCGGAGAAGAAATGGGTTGGGGAATCAAGTGTGGGTGTGGCCGAGAGCCTCAGCCGTCCTCTAAGAGTGCAGAGCTGAGGGTGCACAAATGGAAAGTGTATTATGCTCCTCACCCTCATAATATTTACTGGTATGTCCTATTATGCCTTTTTTGAAGTAAAATCTTTAATATTACAACCTGCTTGTTATAGACTATCTAATATCAATTCACAATTCTGCTTATCATAATCTCACCTTCTGTCTCTTTAAGGGAGAATTTGTCATTACGTGGGTGGAGTTGGTGGCTACGCTGTGTGCTGCTGAATATTGCACTCTTCATCCTCCTCTTCTTCCTCACAACACCCTCCATCATCATCAGCACCATGGACAAGTTTAATGTCACCAAGCCCATTCACTATCTGAACGTATGTGACTGAACACAGCACTTAAAATGATGTGTGCACATGGATGGAGTTCAGTGGTGTGAAGACTGTTTGTTGTTTTTGTAGAGTGCCATTATCAGCCAGTTCTTCCCCACTCTTCTACTGTGGACCTTCTCTGCCCTGTTGCCCACTATAGTGTATTACTCTACACTGGGAGAATCCCACTGGACCAGGTAGACATCAACACAGAAACACACACTCAAACTCAAACAAGTTCACTCAATAATGCGTGTCTGTGTGTGTAGGTCTAGTGAGAATATGAGCATGATGTACAAGCTCTACACATTTCTGATCTTCATGGTGTTGATTTTGCCCTCACTGGGCCTCACCAGGTAAAGCTCTTTAAATATTTCTCCACATTTCTATACACACACTTTTACTGTAAACTAAACTAGGTTGAGGGTTAGGGCTGCATGATTAATTAATTTTGAAATGTCTCCTGCGATTATCAGTTATTAATGCGATTTAATTAAAGGGGCTATATGTAAGAAATGGAAATTTAAAAAACGAGACATCCCTGACTTCCTAGGTTGTCTAATGCAAGCCTGTAGACTGATTTTTATGTGAAAGACTCACTGGGAAAATGTATTTGACATTTGCGTGCGCTCCCAAGAGCCTCTCTTCTGTTCAATGACACATGGAATGAATGCTTATACAATGTTCAGGATAATGAGCTGTACTATATGTTCTAAGGAAGAATGCAAAGAATTTAGTTAGTTCGTTCTAAGCAAAGAATGAAAAAGAACTTCACCGTGAGTATATCGGGGCATTGAATCATGTCCAGTCACTTGCGTTATGTGTGCATGAGTGTGAGCACGAGCAATACGTTGTTGGCTGCAGTTCACTTAATGGCCACCTGTGCCGCTAATGACAAGGGTTTCTGAATTCTGCATATAGCCCCTTTAAATAAGCATACGAGCCGCATTTTTCAGAGTGAAGCGCATCACTGTGTTCATTTACACATGAGCAGCTCATGATTCAGTGTTTTCAAATGACTATTATTATTTATTATTGTTATTTTTATTAATATTATTATTATTAGTAGTAGTAATATTAGGATTTTTAGTTTACTTTAATACATTTTTTTTTACTATAGTAATTACCAATTTTGTTTAATATTTTTAGAATTATTATTATAATTACAATCATATTGACACAAAATAATTTTTTTGCCAAATTAGCCCTACAAGCACAGCAAACCTGGAGCTTTTATTAAATATGGCATTTTAAATCACAGTTTTTATCAGAAAATTCGCAATGAGATTTTCTTCCCCAAATCATGCAGATCTGTTGTGGATCACAGTCTAACTTAACGGTTTCATTGTTAACCTTGTCCTAAAAAAAAATGCAACCACCTGGATCAATGGGCTAAATTTGAAAACCATAAATTAATTCTTGATTGGTGTATAGTGGGTCTTAAATGTTCCCAAAGTGAGCATGTATTTTTGCATGTGCTCTCTTCCACTCAGTCTGGACGTGTTTTTCCGCTGGTTGTTTGATAAGGAGTCTGAGGGGAAGCTGAGGTTTGAGTGAGTATACTTATGATTTTATTCGCTCAAATCAGAATGATTTATTTGTTTTGTGACATGCACCTAAAAAAACGATGGCTTGACTTCCCTTCTCTTTGTTTGTCTCAGGTGTGTGTTTTTACCTGATCAGGGGGCGTTCTTTGTAAATTACGTGATCACAGCGGCTCTGGTGGGCACAGGCATGGAGCTGCTGCGGTTGCCAGGGTTACTGCTCTACATCGTGCGTCTGGCACTCGCACATTCGGCTGCTGAGAGGAAATATGTTAAACAGGTTGACTTTCGATCTTTCAAAAATGATTTGGAATTTTTTCTATCTATTTATTTTAGTATTAGTTGTTTACTTGAAGTACCCTGATATCTTTTCAAAATATAATGTTACAAAATCTTTGTGTGTTGCATATTTCATTATTTAATTTTATTTTCATTATTTATTCATTTATTGATTATTATACTTTAATATGAATTGAGCATTGACATTTACTAATAAGCTGTATAGGAATTAGGTTGAAAATAAGCCGGATTATCCCTTGAAACTGATTTGAATAGAATTAACAGGAATGTGTTTCTGATCCACTTGTAATCTTGTCTCTCTGTAGAATCAGGCGTACGAGTTTCAGTACGGCGCGATGTACGGATGGACTCTGTGTGTGTTCACGGTCATCATGGCGTACAGCATCACCTGTCCTGTCATCGTCCCCTTCGGTCTGATTTCTTTCCTCAAGGGCTTGTACACATTATTGGTGTGTGTAACATTACATTAACATACAGTCAATGTTTGCAGGTCTGCTGTACTTGTTGCTGAAACACCTGGTGGACAAACACAACCTGTACTTTGCTTACCTGCCTGCCCGCTTGACCGGCAAGTTCACCTGGGAGCTGTCAATCAAGCGTTGGCTGCACCAATCATATGCCTGATGTGGCTTTATTTTTTCTCTGTGCTCAGGACAGGTAAGTCCACTAATTGTCTGATTAAATCAGTGTTTCTCAGGCATTTTGTTTATTGTATTATTTTGTTTGATTCATATAGTGTGTGTATAAATACAGTATGTTGACTATGTCCTCACAGGCTTCATGGCGGTCACGTCACTGTTCACACTAGTGGTTCTGTGCGTCACCATCTGTATCTGTATAAGCTACACTTGCTTTGGACACTTCAAATACCTCAGTCCCCACAACTACAACGTAAGCTGCTTTGTTCTGTATCAGAGTTTTGTCCGACTTTATAATGCCACTATTGTTATAATTGTTATAGTTTTACCATAATTGAATAGTTATGATTTAACCACCCCCATTTAAACCATAATCATTTAAACCACTTACACACACACACATTTCTCCTCTTCTCTGTTTCCAAATCCAGATTTCTTATAAACCTATAAATATTGTTGGCTCTGTGATGTATTGCCTATGATCCTCTACTGTAAGTCGCTTTGGATAAAAACATCTGCAAAATGCAAATATGTAATTGTGTATGTCTGTGATTCAGATTAAGGAGGAAGATGAAGACGCTGGATCTTCATGCTCATCTGCATCGGCAAGTTTCACATTTTTACATTAAACATTATCACACATTTTGTTTTCAAATTGATAGATTTCATAATTACCATAATCTCTCTCTCCATCTTTCTTACTCTACGTAGGCGTATCTTCCTAAAGTTCTGAACCCAGATGCATTGTCCGAATCTTCTGATGATTGTAGCACTCGGCAATCCTACGGCACGACAGACACAAGCCCGCCTTTCCTCAGCACTGAGGAAGACTGTCCAGACTCTGATATCTAACAACAATTATCAGTCTACATGTAGACTGATCCAACTATCCTTTGGAGGAAAAGGTTCTTGCCATATTGGCGGTTGGAGGTCAGTGTGGAGAAGAGGGGATATACTTTTGATCACTGTCAGGCTTTTTTTGTTTTTTTTATACACACTGAGAGACATGAGGAACATTTAGTCATAGACTGCCATATAACAAATCAAAAGAGCTTTTTGGGAATCATTTCTTCTCACCAAAGAAAAAACTCTTTTCTAAATTGCCATTCAAACACGCTGTCCATACATTTCTTCATTACAAAAGCAGCTTCGCCAATGAGCACTTGCCAAGGAGTACAAATATAACTTGAGCATATCAAAGCGCACATAAACACTTGAATCATGGCACTTGTGCCTTGTTGGAAACAACTTAACACACTTTATAACTGTAATTTGTGTGAGTGTGTGTGTGTGTGCGTGAGAAAGAGAGAGAGAGAGAGAGAGAGAGCACGCTTACATATTGAATGTCATTCTTAATGTTTTCTGTTTAAAGCAAAGTTTTATATACATATGTTAATATATTGATATATTGACATATATTGAGCTCATGGCTCAGTGGCCTTTCATTAGTCATTCTATAATTTAGGGTACATTTCACATCAGCAAACAAGTGTAAAACCAGTATGCTTTCTCAATAAATAAGCTATTGGTTTTTAATTTATATATTTTTATCAGTGTAATGAATCTGCTAGTTGCAAAGCTTAATCATTAAACACCATTTTGATATAAAAAAAAAAATGTTTTCCCTGGAGAGTTTGTCAACTATGATACCTTGTATGGCCAACCAAATGTTATTTTCTTGATCAGGTTAACCTAACATTTTAATATTCATTTGAAATAAAATCATAAAAATATTGGAAATTATAACAGCGTTCTCAACATAGTTGACGGCAATTAATATACTCCTTGACAATAGGTCATTGGAGATAATATATATTAAAACAATTAAGAGGATATTTACCATAATGTGTTCACAATATCTACAGCAGAAGGAAATGACATCACATGATGCTGGTCACATGGTTTTGGGATAAATAATTTTTTTTTGTTTTCAGGGGGTGTTTAGATAGTAACATAGTTGACAGAATTTTGGGGACATTAATAAAATGAATATATTTTCTTATTTGAAAGAAAATTAAATTAAACTCAATCTATTTTTCTAAGGTATTTAGATTGTAGAAATACATTAAACTCAATCTATTTTTCTAAGATATTTAGATTGTAGAAATAAATTTAATTTAGATGATCTTGACTTTAACATTTTTTTTCTCCATTATTTTGAACTCGAGACCCAGTTCAAAATGTGGACATTGCAAAAACTGTCATTTAAGGGATACAAAGGCAATTTCAAGCAAACTGAAAAACTGGATGCGTAAGATATTGGTGTGAGATTATAGTGTGCATTCTCTTGATGGACAAAATATGAAATGTCTGAAGAAAATTGTTAGGAAAAAATATATTTATCATCAGTGGACATGAAATGTACCCTAAATTATAGAATGACCCATTTTTGTGTGTGTTCTTGTGTATATATGGTTTATGGGGACACAAATGTGTATAAAGACATGGATATTTCAACGTAAACATGGTTTATGGTTTACTTCCTGGGACCCTGTAAAATTGTGTGTGTCTAAAAGAATGAATAGAATGTATTTGGCTGAAAAGTGGCTTTCTAAAAGCTTCATCACTAGGTGGCACTGTTGGTTTCTGATAGTTCTTGGTCTTCTCCGAGCAGTGGCATAATGTCAATTACTAGAGAAAAACAATTATGCAAAGATTGAATTTACAATAAAGCAAACAGAGCAATGCATAAACCTTAAAATACACACTGCTTTGAAAGTATAGCTTCAATACTAAAGCATTCATGAGACTAGCGTGATAATATCGCTTGATATGTAAAGTTCAACTTAAGTGTCCTGATCACATAATGCCTGTAAACCCGGTAACTTTTGCATGATATCCGCAAGAATACCAGGAATGGACTGTTTACATGGAGCAAATTCTAGTTGCAGGAATTGCAGTTAACTAGAAATTCATCTACCTAGAAAAGTGTTCCTATGTCAAAGGACTATTTAGAAAACATTGATCAAATAAGAAACGAGGGTTTGCAAAAAAAAAAAAAAAATTAAATTTCTCCTTTTACAAAAAAAAAAAAAAAAGTTACATTTCTCCTTTTAACTGTAATGCAATGGGAAGATATTGTGTATATGAAGAGAAACTGTTGATATAGTTCCTGTGCATTGTCTTAGTTCTGTATTAATTATATGATTGTAACAGAAACCGAATTGCAGTGTCTGATCATTTTAACGGCTCAACATTTGTACACTGAGTCTCATAGTCTTAAGCTTTAGATTTTCCTGGAAATGGATGAATGAACGCTCTCCAAACACACACTTGACACATTTCTCCTGACTGCGGTTTTCAGCTCATTAGTCAGGATAGAGCAAAATCGTCTTACTTTAACACCATAAGCAGCCCAGAAAACTCTGTGGCAAGAGTGACCTGCTACAAACGCCAGGATCAGCGTTCAAAACTCCATAATAACAGAAACTGATCTAATGAGTGTGTGTGTGTGAAGAAAAAAAATCTTTTCTTCTCTTTTTTCTTTTTGATTTTGAGGCAATAACAGACAATATTGAAGATCTTTTCCAGTGTTTTGCCTGTTGCCATTCAGGAAGGTCAGCTTATAAAGCAGGGTACCATCACGTTGATGGCTGGTTCAGTGGGTTCACTTATAGGTTGCCAAATATTTTATTGCACAAAAAAATCAAAACTTTGTAAGCAAGTTAAGCTTTAGCTTTAGCTTTGTTAAAGTCAGTATTAAATGTAAGTTGCAATAGTCTTTTCTTCCCTATTGTGATGTATGTCCAAGTGAAACGGATTCTCGAATAAGAAAAATGTAGGACGGGACTTGATTATGTCCATGGGGAATTGATTGGATGGTTGTGGTTTGCTATTGGTCAATCTCATGTGAGTGACAGGTTGCCCCGCCCTCACGCCAGTAAACGCGTCATAAGAGAAGAGATGGGCACATGAATAAAAATAAATAAATCAACATTGCAATGTTCCATGATACAGTAAGAATTGTCCATTTTGATATATATAGTGACTAAGATTTGTTTTCCTCTTTGTGTGTATTTGGGTGTGTAATAGGAAAGCTCTTTAACACAACACTTTTTAAATCAAACATCACAGATCTTACACTACATGTCACATTTTGGTGTAAAAGCAAGTGCACAATCATATACAAGTAGTTTTACAATTAAATTCATTCTGTGAGAGCTAGAAATAACAGCATTTACAGTCTTTGACACCGCCATAAACCCTAATAGACGCAAACGCCCATGTGCAACTTGAGACAAAAGATGCATGTGAGTCAAATAAAGCATTTCAGTAATTGTTTAAATGGGCTGAAAACATGCGGAGAGCAGGTCAAGTTTCACTGAATGGTGTTTGCTGGGGGCCTCAAAGTGGCAAAACTCCCAGACCAAATGCATTCTGGTTATAAAGTGAGTCGAGTGTTGGCAGCTGAAGCCAGTCTAGAAAAACCTTATTGCACCTCTACAATAAGGACAACAGCTGCTGGACGCCTGGATGGAAACCAATGATTAGGAAAGTAAATAAACATTTTGTTTGCATTATTAGTTTAGCTTGCTAAGACAAGCATCACTGTTACTATTCCTCATGATTATGGATTTAAATAAGTCCTTAATACTAAATATAAACTTCACAAAGTAACTCAACCCTTGCTGTTTTTGCCACTTTTATGAACAATAAAAAACACTCTTTTTTTGTTTTTTTCATATGACAAAACAGGTAGGAAAAAGTTTCATAGAGGACTAGAGATGCAAGTTGTATATAATTGAGCAACCACATAGCAACACATAATAAACAGCTTACAAATGCCCTGGCATCATCTTAGTGACTTTTGCACAGAGAAAAACCATGAAAAACAAACAAAAGTCTACTTTTTAAAAGAAAGATCCTGTAAACTGGGCTCTGGATAAGTGGACATGATATGGATTCTGTCGTGTAACTCTTCTGTCATAGTTGAACATGTGCATACACATACAAACATTGAATGGTTCGTCTACAGCTGCGTTTGGTCTTTCAAACTACAGGAACTAATTATTGTTGCATTTGTATGTGATGTCTTGAAATAGCCCAAAGATGATGCATCCCTCCATAACAAGGACGTAGATGTTTCCTCCTCTCCTCCCTTCTTCTCTCCTCTTTTCAGATGGTGCGCGCTCTTTTCGGAAGCCATGATTGATGCCTCTGACTCGTGACCCGGAGTACGTATGACTGATCTCTATGCCAGCCAACCACAAAGCCTGATGGCATTGATTTCCCCTTCTGATCCCTCCCTTTTGTCTGCTGGGATTATTCCCATGGCAACGCTGGTGGTCCGTAAGGTAACGTTCTCAGAGCCGAGAGTAATAGACCCTCGCCAAGCCCTGGGGGTAAACTTATTCCACTTCACCCAGACATAGCTTTAAGGGAAAACTAATAGCAAAGTTTAGTTTCCTTGCCAGACGTCTCTTAAGGTTTGCCGAGTTTACTCAGCGAAAAAACAGAGCCAGAAAGAAGAAAAAGCGAGAAAATAAACTGAAGAATTAGAGGGAGAATTCCCAGATTGGGACATTTTGCTCCATTATCTGATTATCAGCAGAATAAGGGATAGTTCACCAAAACAATTTCTGACTTGTTCTTTTGTATGTCTTTGAATATGATTTTCTTTCTTGTGTGGAAGAAACAGAATTAGGACAAGTCACTTTTTGTGAGGAACATATTGAAAAGTTTTTATTTACTCTCAAATCCTATCTATTTTTCCGTATATGGAAATATGTCGATGCTATCCTATGTTATCTTACCACGTGGTGCACATGAAAGTCATGTGGAGTACTTTTAAGGGCCATTCATTCACACAGAAAGCATTTTTGTGGCAAGGTCTAGAGACGTGTTTTTTAAAAGTAGAAATTATTTTAGCTTTGTTTTATGAGAACGCCTCTTTAGAAGTCATGCACGAGACAATGCAAACGACGTGAGCACACTGTTTAAACGCATTCGTTTAGCGCGTTTACATTGGAAAAACAAGTGGAATGGAATAATGTGTTGTGTATGAACGGCCCCTTATGGTGCATTTTGTTCTTTTGGAGCTTGACAACCTCATTTACTTTTACTCCACAGAAAAAGGTGATCTGAATATCTGCAAAACATCTACTTTTGTGTTCCACAGAAGGGAAGAACCTCATATGGGAACAATATGAGGGTGAGTCAACGATTTCCGAATTTATTGGAAGACTAACCCTTTAAAGTAACTCTAGTTCCACCGTGAAAAGAAAAAGAGTTTTACTCTTATAGTAAACTTTAAGAAAAAATCCAAATAACAATGGAAAAGGTACTAGGGATTTTCTGTAACCCTAAAACACAATACAATGCATAATTTAAAACACAGGGAAAACACCTGTGAATAAGCAAGATGGAATATTCCATCATATTAGCACAGTACATTTGACCCTTTTTTACAGATAGTGTAAATAAACTGACATTAGCTCCTATACATAATTACTATAATAGCATATAAATAATGCTAAAATAACACTGGCTTTTGTATCCATGCCAGAGGCGTCTATTTACGTCAAAGTTGGGTCAGGCAGCAAAACCTAAACAAAAGTTAGTGCACCTATAAGGCCTTCTTAATCGGTCATGTTGATTACTACCGACTGAGACTAGCATGAGACAAATCTTGTCCAAAGAACTGAAATCCAGACATCTTTACTTCCTTTCCACCCTCATTTCTCTCTTCCTCTCCTCCTCATCCTCCCGTTCCTGTCTCAAATCTTCCCCCTCTGCCCGTGATCTTTCAGAGGGGTCTGCGCTTTGTGAGTTATAGCCCGAGGCGGGTGTGATGTTTTCGCCACTAATCTCCTGTGAATGAGGCTGTCCGTCTGTGTGCGTGTTGAACTTGTGTGCCGCTAACTCAACGGGGCCTTTGTGGCTAACCGTTCCTTGACAGCGCTGAAGTACCGTTCCTAATCACAGTAATGCAGACATACGAGTCTGCTAGTGCGCACACACGGATCTGCTTTAAGAGCGTAGAGAGTGCTAAGCACTTGACACCTGTAACGGATGTTGCTTGTCAAGGTTTTACCATGCAGGAAAAAGCTTATGCTATAGAGCAGACATACAGTTTCCACCTTATTTTGCAAAGCTATTTTCTGTTAATGGAACTAATGGACTTACGGTTCATTAGCTCCTGTAGGTAAATAACCTGTAGAAGAATAACAAAGTGCTGTAAACGGTAAAACTATTTGCGCTAAACGTGTGTTTATGATTAGGATAATGAAATTAGAATAATATGATGACAAAAAAAGGTTTGCAATATAAACAGCTAAACTGGAAACAAATTAAAAAAGAAAACAAATTTACTAAGTATATGAAGTTAGAACTGCCACGATACTAACAATTTAATCCCCAAATTTAAAGGAAAATAAGAAATTATATTTTGGCATGGAATTTTTTTCAAACTTACTTTACAACCTTTGTATGCATTTATTTTCATGACAATTTGCAATTTATATTTAGTGTAATGATTATTCTCATTACTGCAATACGTTAATGCAAATCATCCTGGCCAGACACAATTATTTGATTTGAGTTTTTAGTTTAAAGCAGCATAAATCGAAAGCAGTACAACAAATGCTGTCATGGTGTATAAATACTTCACAAATGTATCTTTATGTACATTTTGGGATGAAATGTTCTTAATTGTCATTAAAATAATGTCACAATACAAATAATTAAATAAATACAATTATTAGTATTATTATAAATATATATTAATGTTTAATATTAAAATGTATAATTTCCTAAATGTTTTCTTTCGATTTTGGGGTGAAATATGAATTGTGTAAATTAAGGGCAGTATAACTAACTAACTAACTTGAATAATAAATAAATAAATATTAATAATTTATATAATTATAAATATATAAAACTTAGTTATGTCAGTCTGATTAATCGTGATTAATCGCATCTAACTTTAAAAGTTTTTGTTTACACAATATATGTATATGTACATATACTCTCTCTCTCTATCTCTCTATCTATACAGAAATGCACAGACATACAGTACGCCTATATATAATAGATGTAGAAATATAATAATATGTGCACACCTTATACAAACACAAACTTTAATGTAAGATGCGATTAATCGACTTGACAGCACTAATAAAACTATTATTTCTTTTTTTTGATTTTGGGGTGACTTTCTATAGGCTTTCTATAATGCATGTGCAAAAGTGTAATCAAACTTCCCTCTCTAGTCTACTTCTGTTTGCATCATCTTAATCAAACCGCCACGCACACCCTGCATCTTCACACACATAAACATGCTAGTGTGTTCACAACAGGCAGCTGACTTCTCCCGTCACCCAGGGCTGCTGTTAACAGCACGAGTTCACACGTTCAGTGTGTGAAGCTGTTGGTATCACGCAGAGGGCATTAGGTCGGACAGAACACACATCCTGCCAGCTGTGTCAGATGCTTCCTGTTTGTCTCTCTCAGCAGATGAAGAGCGACCAATCTGTTCATCACACATGCCAAATTTTTAAACCAAAAAGAAAAAAAAAAAAAAAAAAAAAAAAAAAAAAGTTTAAATACTATTATAAATATATAATGTAAATATATTGCTATGTGAGAAATAAACTATTCATGTGTTTCTCAAAAGTTAACTTTCTAAATAAGATATTTCAGTTTGTCCCTCTAGTGAGCTGAGTGTCTATGAGTAGCTATAGCAACAGGCTACTAGGGCTTTTGTTTACCTTAGCAACCACAGCGTCACAGGAGAGTGAGGGTGATTAGCTTGCTAGCAGCAGCTTTCTAACAAGCAAAATAAATACAGATCTCTCAAGTATTAATTACAATTCTATTGTAAACATACATTTGTCAGTGAATAGAGATGGACTCCGATTCTTTGCATTACTCTTTGGATTTTACTGCTGGTAATGGTTTGACTCTGAGCAGTGAGCAGAGAGCTGCTCTTCAAACCTCTCTGGTCATACTGAAGAGAAGTTACAAATTCAGCCGGGTTTTATTTTGGGGAAAGATTTTGGGGATAAAATGTGACTATTTTATTGCTCAAGGAGTTGAAGAGGATGAAATGAAGAAAAATAAGTCTTTGTACAGGTAAGAAATCATGCTTATTCTTTATATAACTGCTTGTTATTAACTCATTGTGATTGTGTAAAGGTATATTGGCTTAATGCAGGGCTGTAACCACCATAGACATTAGGGGAATAAGTCCCCCCCCAATAATAAGAAATGGCCAAATTGCAATTTGCATTTTCAACATTTTAGACATACGGATATTCTTATTTGTTTTTTTATTCCATGAATTCCCCTTTAATACATTAATTACTTATTATTTAAAACTTTGGTCCCTTCCAATGTTTAAGACATGGTTACGGCCTTGGCTAAATGCGTCTTAGCAAAGTTTGACACATAAAACGTATAATTTCAATTCAGTTCAATAGGTTTTATAACTCAATTCATTTTGCAGATGTGATCTTATAGTGGCCATTTAAATGAAAGTTCCAAAAACGTGCAATAAAATATTTTATATTATTTTAGTTTTATAGTTCTTTTGGTCAGTTATATTCAATACCAGTATTTCTTTAATCTTGTTAGTGAGTTCTTTCTGAAATAATTTTTGATTCTATCTATCTTTTTGATTCATTAAACAGTTTAAACTGCTTAGATTGGCACCTGCTGCCACAAGCCACTGAGTCCATGACTGCAGACGTGGCATTAGCAGCACAGGGGCGATTCACGGGCGACCCGTCCCATGAGTACGAGCACACAGAGACATCCACTGAGGGAGAGGGGGACGAAGCCACGGAGGTAGAGGTCACGGTGAGAAGAGGGACCATTGGGATACACGACACCGATGGGGCTATAATAAGCATGAGGAAACAGGAAAACAGATTCAACAAAATTAATAAAAGCCCATCTTGGTTTATTTGGTGTATCGGCACTTCATGATTGTGGCATGTTTGTGTCTTTATAAAATGCAGATCTTACTTCGCTGACCAAACTTTAATTTTTAGAAATCAAAGTGTCTAAACATTTCGAGGAAAAGTGGAAGCTTCAACTAAACACACACGCACACACACACAAAGCATGATGAATGTTGTGTTTATGTGGATGTAGTAATGTTTGGATGTAGAACAACTGTTATTATTTATTCGGTTTTCTGTTTATTCGTGGTTTATAATGTAGTAAACATGGTAGATGGCAGGCGGCTTGTTGAATGTTTAATGAGCGATTAACATTGCTCCCTTTCTGCAGGTGAAAGTGAATGAGGCGAGTCGATTGGCCACGACCGTGTCAAACATCGATAAAGATGTGTCTGTAGTGCCCCGTGGTGCATTTACAAAGAGTCCCAGTGGCAAAGTGCAGATAAACCGAAGCTTTGGAGGTATGCTTACAGCCAAACCCTTAGAAGTGTTTGTATATGCGTTCCACCGGAAATCAGATGCAGCTGTGTGAGAATAAAACTGAAATGTCAGCTCACTTCACTTCTCTGAAGACACTTTCTTGTATCAGTCTTCAGTTCATCTCTTTATGTTGTCATTTATTTGAATGGTCCGACCCCAGATCAGTTTTAAGTTTTGCACATGATCGCAGGTCTACATCCCACTGAAGCCGCGAAACTTCGCAACTACCTGCACTTTCGTGAGCCGGTTAACCTGAAAAAGAAGTCCATCTTAAAAATGTCTGAGCTGAACCCTGCTCTCGACTTCCTAGATCCTTTGAGTGAGGACATTCCCAAAGGTAATAAAAGGAATGATCTGTCATTACCTTTCTGTGTGATGATTTATTCTTGATGCGGTTTTATTTCCAGCCACAATATTTTTTCTGAATGTACTTGTGGAAATCTCCAGCTCCCACCCTGTAATGAAACGTTGGCACTGAAGTCCGACCCCTCTTTTGCTTTAGATTTTATAATTCAAAGGTGAACATCACCTGTTAACACCACTATACTTTCCCAAAAATTATGCTGACATGCAAATTGCATTTAGGAAGTCTTAATAGTGGTGGGAAATATGAGGATTATGCAAAAATCCTTCTGCGAAGCATCCCATGATCCCTGTTGCTGGATTTCCCTCAGTTAATGACAGATATGATTTGGCAGCTGCCTAAGGCCGAGCGAAAGCCAAGGAGACATCTGGGGTGTTGTTCGGCAAACTATGATCCCATTGTTCTCTTTTCTTTCTGGGAAGAAGCGTTTGAGGGATTGCCATTTTCTACATCAATGAAAATTTCCTGTCTCATATATCTTGGTGTGTCTTCCTGCAATGTTTGTCATTTGGGAGTGAGCTAACAAAACAATTATTCAGAAAACTATTGCCTGGCTATTGGTGTTCTCCACAAATTCAAGTCAGACATAAGCTTGCTGAAAGGTATTCATCCGGCATGCTTCATGAAGCTTTGCCCCTTGCTTGCTACAGACCACTACTGATTGTTTAACATCGAGTTCCTCAAGGAATATCTGGTTCTGCTGTTCCTGAATCTTAACCAGATGGAATCTGATTTGTTTAACATACCGAGCAAACCACTAGAACATCATTGAGCTTTACTGAAAAACATGAGTCTGGCATTTATGCCTCATAAAGCCCTCATTGCAAGATTAAGAGTGACCTCCTGCTAAATGTGACCTTAAAGTGTAAAAAGATAGTTGAGGTAGTAGAAGTCTGTGATCACCCATTAAAGACTACGTTATAGGATAAAGAAGCATTTCCTCACAGGGAATATTGTTATCAGACTCCGATTTAAGAGGCAAATGCTGCTTTTGTGCCTTCAAACTCTACTGAGAAACAACAGTCACCCTTCTGGAGACATGCCCAGACTTAAAGTATTAGAAACATCTCAGCTGTTTCATTTAAGGAGGCGATCTGTCCTTTTATTTCTCTCTCTAAGGGATGGGCCCTCACCTCCGGCAGCACCCAACTAGGCTAAGTTGATTTGTTTCGTCTTTAAAAACTGAAAAAGTAGAGTAGGTCTCAGACAGTGGGCATTTATCCGCCCTGCCTTACAGTTTCCACTTTTTCCACTTGACCAATCAGGTGGAAAAAACCCATATCCCCTCTCAAGAAGTGCCAGAGGTGAACAGGTTCATCTGGACGTCTCAAATAGTGGGTAAAGGTGACTGGGAATGGCAGTGGTATTTACCGCTGCCCTCCTTCGGCTTCACTCAGGTTTCCTTGAATGTGGCTTGGACAAGGAAAAAGTTGGGAGACTTTCCAAGAACTTGGAAAGGCAGAAAATGTTGTATAACTGCTGGTTTTTAAACAAATTTCACTGTAACAGATTAAGGGAAATGGTTTTATTCAGTGTTGATGGAAGTATCGTCTTATCTAATATCTAATTCTCGGACGAGAAAATCGAATTACTACATGTCTTCCTCAAAAGCTTTTCTCATTAACATAATGTCATGGTCGTGTATTTTGAAGAGCTCTCTATAGAAATGCAGTCTGTTAAATATTTGGACTCATAATAAGGCAAAGAGTCACAATGTACATTTTGTAGACTTTTGAGTGTTTTAGGTTAACCATTGTTAGCATTTAATGTTCAGAGCTGCAGTTCAAACACAGACTTCATTGGCATGGAGCTTTGCGGTACTGGGCGCGGGCCAATGTCGGCAGCTGGATGCAGGGGCCACCCAGACAGAAAGACCCCAGAACGCCTCTTCTTTATACACTGCTGTGATAATAGTTATCTATAACTGAGCCAACTCTCTGTCACACGACTTTCTTCTCCAGATTTTACTCTGCTGCTGTCACACTATCAGAGTCTGGACTCTGTCAATGGTTATGTTTAATGGTTTAAAATTCAGGTTCAGTTTATGCAAAATGCTATTTGCTCTTTTCCTCTTTGATCTTGCACAGTAGGATAATTCTAATGTTTTTCTTGTCATTTTGCTTACTGTGTGTGTTCTTCATGCAGGGTCATGGAGCCTGCAGCTTGAGCGGGGCGGCACTGTGTGTGTATTACGCAGTTTGCTCTGGCTGGGTCTCACCTTCTTCCATGTTCCTCAGACCCCTCAGCATGGGTATATCTACATGGGAGATGGACTTATAAACCTGGACCTGCCCTTCATGTTATAGCAGCCAAACTGACCTCAGAAGCACAATCTCCTTCTTGTTTTTGGTGCCACATTTTAAAGACATCACAAGTTATTGTGTAATCATCTCTGTGGCCTGACATTCACTGTAATTTTCTTTCTGTCAAGAAAACATAAACACGCCAACATTTTTGGAAAGTTGAAGTTGCGTTGGTGTTTCAACCCTTAAAGCAGACACGAAGTGTACCTTGTTTTCTCTCTGGCACAAACACATGCACACTCAGAAACAGCTGCTATTGAGGTAAACAACCATTTTATTTGCACATCGCCTTTCCAAATCAGACAGTGGAACGGTAACCAAAATCAGAGGGATGAACAAAGATCTTTGAGTCTTGATGTTTCAGTGCACTCTGGTTCATCAATTAACAGTCTCTTTGTGGCTGAGGCAATGAACAACATGAAAAGGTGCAAATTCTTTGCCATAGATCCTCTCTGTCCCATATAGGAAGTCACTGTTTCGATTGGGTAAACAGCTCTGTTTATCAGTGCTTTATGTACAGTGGTTTGGGGCTGTATCTGACGTTGTTTTTCAGGGCAGGATGTCCGACACTCATTCTCTTTTTACACCACTTCAGCCCTGTCTTTAAGATGGGCTCCACAGACTTCACAGAGTAACGTGTCAGATACCTGCAAAAGACCGTAAGAGACAGTTAGATTTTTGGGATGCACCCAATATCAAAAATGGCACAAGCAAATATGGCTCATCAAATGTGTGACATTATAAAGTGCTGTTGTGGCATCTGAGGTGATCGTACCGGTTGAGAGGTGGGTTGGGTTTAGGTTTTGGAACATGGCCTTCAGGTAAGCGGGGTCTATGATCTGGTAGGAGACCTAGAAAAAAAATTCGAAGTAGTTGACTTATCGTAACTATTAATATGTACATCAAAACAGATAAGGGTAGTTGATGCTTAAATCAAGATGTTTTTAAATTTGGGCTAAATGTTTAGATGAATGTACAAGGGAAAGTGTATATCTGATGTCCTTTAACTGGCTACCATTTTCTTAAAGGTTTAAAACAGTTTTAGATAATGTATTACTTCCACTTTATTGAAATTGAAACTGACACTGTTTTCATACAACATAAATAGGGTAACATCAGATTGAGTCCATGATTATACTTCTCTCAAATGAAAGTTCCAACTCACCTGCCCGATGGGCCATCTGTACACAAATTGCTATCTTGTTATGCTCCTGAGCACAGGGCCTGTAATGCGCCGGGGAAGCATCCCGCCATCTGAGCGAATGAACTGACAGAGTAACAGCACGTCCTGCATCACGTATGAGAATGGAGAGACAAGTCTTAAAGATAACGAGATACAGATAATGGTTTACAGAACTGTCACATGTTCAAGCACTTACGGTGTAGTTGTACTTGTTCTGTAGGTTCCATCTGTAGATAGGACAGGCAGCTTTGGGATTGGGAGGAGGTGGTGGCCGCTCCGATGTAGGCTCTATAACACCCTCAATCTGAGAAAAGAGTGACAAAATAAGAATTCTATTTTAGGCCTGGTTTCACAGAGAGGGGTTAGATTAAGCCAGGATTAGGCCATAGTTCAATTAGGACGTTTGATTTGAGTAGCTTTTATAAATGTGTCTTAGAGAAAAAAAGAAGAAAAAAAACATTACAGATGTGCATCTTGAGACAAAACAATGGCACTGAAATATTTTAAGAAATGTCAGTGCAAATAGCTTTGAGTTAAAACAGCTCAAACATGCATTTTAGTCTGGGACTAGGCTTAAGCCTTGTGTGTGAAACCGGGGGATAGTAGTTCAAAATCTAAATTGGGACTAACATAATTGCTGGTTCAATCCAAAGAAGAGATGAGACAGAGAGTTCTATTCTGGAAGCTTGAAGGACAGTCCTTGCAAGTTGCAACTGGAATATTGTTTTGTTTAATGTATGATAAATTGCTTTCTAAAATGTACACTTGGGATGCTACTTACAACTGTTGTTTTGCCCTCCTTGTTCTCCACCACTGTGAAACACAAAATGCACAAGAATTTTACAACATCCCATGATGCAGACATTCAGAATTACACACAGGGAAACTTCTTGCTTTAATATCATTGGAGTGCTATTCAAAATGTTTTGCATTCTTCTAATTTACAGGGGGGTTTTTTGGCATACAAATTATGTTAAAAGGCAAAACTGAGTAAAACGTTGGGTTGAAAAATCAACGTATTATTCTAATAACAACATGCATTCTGGAAAGTCTGTGCAAACCACCTGACTGACGATACTTATTTGATTAGTTGCTTAAAATTGTGTAGAATGTTAAATATTTCTTATTTCCTTGACGTAATAACATTCTTTGAAAATGTTCTGTACATTTCAATTTCATATAATTAATTGTTCTATTAAATCCCAGATTTTCAACGTGCGCTCATGCGCTCAGCATTAAATATAATATAATACATAAAAGCTCAATAACAGCTATGACATAAAGAGGACGATGCTATTGCAGACGTCCCGAAATCATACTCCAGTAAACTCACCATGTCTAAGTCCGCGACACGGCACACTCCCCAATAAAGAGACCTGTGGTATCCTCTGAAATAAGCCCTTGTTGATGAATTCGCTGTGGACGGACCTCAGCACTGTCCTTGCGGACTGCACAACACAGCGCGCCGCCATTCTTTCTCCAGACAGTCACTTCCTAGTTAATTACGCATTTCCGCCTCCTTGTGAAGCGTCACAACGTGAGTGGAGCGCCAGTGTTGTTTGGCGGTTAATGCAAATTCGTCATCCGAGGAAATAATTTATTAAGTATCGGATTTATGACTGAACGGTTCGTGAGGTGTGAATAACATTAATAATACCCTGCTCTATTTCACTAGCTTTCGTTTTTAACTTACGGTTTATTTCATTTTACAGGTAGAAAAGGAGTGATAACTTCAGCACACTTCCACTCCATTCTTCGTCAAGTGAAAGTTACAGTCAACGGCTGGGTGGGACTGATAATGAGGTAATAAGCACCAAATTGTAAATAATTTCTAAACTACACTTATTAAGATTAATTACGATCTTTAAGGCATTCATTGCAGTTGGTCAAACTGACTGACGATGTATTTTCTGGAAGAACCATCTAGACGTCAGTGAAAGGTAACGTTAGGTTAATAGTCACATAAAAAGGTGAGTTGGTGACATGTAAAAACAGACTGTATTTTGTAAGTGTGACATTAACTTACATATTTGCTATTCAAATATATTGTATATTGGCTTAATGGTTACTGAAAGAAAAAAGTAAACAGCTTAAACAGATTAGCAAAGATAGATTTAGTAGAGGCACATTCATTGCTTACATTTTTTACATTCACTGTGTTCTGAGCAAAGGTGTGGAGAAATGAATTTGTTGACCACAATTACTGATAGCACTCTTATAATTAGTGAGTTATAACCACGTGTAGCCTAGTTTTTGCTTTTGCAACAGTTAAGGATTTCGTGCTTATCATGAATGCAGTGAGTGGAGGGAAAATTCTTCTGTAAGAGCTGATTTAGCTATACAGTGACAGACTCTCACCTTAGTTATGTATCCATCTACTGTCTACTAGCACAACATGAAGCAAGACAATTCAAAGAAATGAACCAAAGGCGAAGAATTCACTCGTTTTATCAGACTATGCAAGATTATATCTTTCCGGAGCATCTTAACATTGTGCTGTGATTTGTATTCACAATAGAGTATAAAGGCACTTTGTGGTGATGCTGTGCTTTATTCACATACTATCAGTCACTAATCTTGGACTTTTTTTTTAGGTTACTGTTACCAAACTGCACCTGCATAACTAGACTTTAGCATACGTCAGTGTCTAAATGAAAGTACTGAAAGTCATTCATTAATTCAAATCAAGTTTTATGTATTTTGATCTAGACAGTTTGAAGTTTGATTTACAGTATAGCTTACACTGAAACATCTCCCATAAACTTACCAGAGATTTACAGATGTAAAGTTATCACTGTTTCTAGTCTAGAACAATCATGGATACTAATACTGGAAACAATTGTGTCACTGAATGTTTTTTGAATTGCTTTTTAATATGAAAACTCTTCATAAATCATATTAATTTGAATCAGACAGAGCAAAAAAGGTAGGACTCAAATTACAGTTTATGCATGAGCCAAGACTTCACTCTGAATTTATGAGGACTTGTGGTCTGGAAATGCTTTTCTTCCAGATGTTTCCAGATTTTCACAGTGTGAAAAATTCATTGATTTGTGTACTTAGGGAGGGAAATAACCTCAAATATATCTACAGTGTCTTGATGGAAATTATATAATAAATAAACATATAATATGTGTTGATCTGAGACATTTTTTCAGACATTAAGCCTGAAGTGTTTTGTTTCAAACCTGAAGCAGTTAAACAATGATGTAGACAAGCTGTGAAAATCCCACAGAACTTCAGAAGTTTAGAAAAAAATTACCGAGCCTAACGACACAGGAACATGTCCTGACATTCTCTTTACAGTGTTTGAGATGCAGGTGTTTTTCCTTGGGTTTTAGTTTTTGATTGCGATTGTAGAATCTTTGCTGACCCCCTATGTCCCTCATGTAAACAGTCTTTCACAAAACATGCAGATTAGGACACAAAGAGACAGTCATTATGTGATTATGCATGTGGATGGTACATATATTGACATCAAGGAGTTTTCATTTTGTTCAGATTTCTTTTTATAGTAAGCTGAATTGTGTTGGTTGAAAAGGAAAACCTCTAGAAAGAAAAGCCAGTCTTACTGATGGTTGGTGATAAAATGGCTCATAGATTTGGACATCTTGGTGTACTCTCACACAGAAAGGCCTTTTTGTGACTTTGTAAAATTGCGTAAAAAGCCTTCCCATTTATCTCTCCTCATTTTTAAGGGAACCGAGAATGCCTGAACACCTCATTCACAGTCCTTGGCAAATATCTCAATAGTACTGATGGAAATGGATGTTAACAAGGTCGTCTCTGTAGGGAACAAGTACATAAATTCACACTGATGGTTATTGGCCTTTACACTGGCGCCCCTTGGATCTGGTGGGCCTTTTGAATTTCTGGCAGCTTCACTAAAATTATTGGTGTGTTGAATAATAGGCTCCTCTTGTACGTTCACACAAAACAGTCGATTAGAGAGCTCTTATGGTGTGGTTGAAGCCATCTGATTGTTATTATGTCTGTCCTTCTTGATTTATAGATGTAGGTGATGTAGTGTATCACTGAAAGAGGGCAAGATGTCTTAAAAATAAAGACTAGACTTTCAGCTTCATGACATCATATCTTGGGAGCAGAATTTGAGGGAAATGGTGGGAACCTTTTCCGTAACCCTCAAATGCTGTTTAATAAGAGGAATCTTTTGAAAACCATTTGTTGCTTACGATAAAAGACTGGAAAAGTGTTTGTTGTTTAATAATACTTAGTATTTTAGTATCTGTAATATACGGGCACTCATGATCCTGTGCCGAGTCTCGATGATATAAGAGTGTCTGTAACAGTAATGTAATCAGTATTAGGACATCTGTTAATCTTTGATTTGACCCATAATTTCAGAGCATTAGTCAAAAGTTTGCCTATTTTGGGATCCAGAAAGTGATGGGGCTTTCTGATCAGGTTTTGTTTTGTGTTTTGTGTGTGTGTGTGTGTGTTGGTTGTGTTGCACAAAGCAGGCTTTGTTTCGCCAAACTCATTCCTTTGGTCATTAACACTTCAGTGGTCACATTCCTTGACAAAAGAGCTGTACAAAAATGGCATGTAAAGTGTCTGGGCACCTTCTCATGGGCTTTGATATTCAAATGAAATGTGTAACTCCCTAAATAGCAGCTGAGCTGAGTGTGGAGTGATGGGAAGTAAATCAGATCACTTTCAGAAGATGAAAAGAGTTCTTCTGACGTCCCTACGGACAGAGATGGAGGACAATGGCTCCATGTTGATTCAGTGTCACAGTGAGAAGTTATGGGTGTGCGCAGGAGGTTAGCACCACAGAAACATGTAGGGGGTGACGAGCTTGCCTGCAGGAAGAGCCATGTAGAGGTCACAGACGATATGAGAGTGCTGATGCAGACAGTAACATTGCCTGAGGAATAAGAGCACTGGACAGAAGGAAGTCATCCTTATCCTGTATTGTGTTCATAGATAAGCCATCCACTGAAAGAGTAGCAAAATGAATACTAGGCCTTTGGATTCAACATGTTATTGTATCGCTGTTCATGGATTGTGCCGTTTTGACTGTGTTTGAATTCAGTCTAGTAAAAATGTCAGTGCAGAATCAGATTACATAATTGTTCTCATGCAGGCTCACTGTCTGACTTTGGTATTTCCCAAATTACCCAAGTTAAAAGCCCCTGTAATTCAATTAACGCAGAGAGTTTTTGCTGCCTGAATAACCTCACTGAAAAGCTGTTGTAGCATGAGTCAATAAGACATTTGAAAACAGACCATCATTAGTTCAATTTTCCTTGAATTAGTTGGAAACCGGACCTAAGTGCTCTGCAAACACACACTTTCTCTACACTACGGTGCATCATAAACGCACATGAACATGTAAACAACCCCTTCTTACATTCAGCATTACTACACAAACTCAAATAGTGTCTCATCACAGACCTCATTCATCAGAAAAAGCCTTTTCAGACACTTCCCTGCTTGTCTTAGTCCAGATGGAGTGATACATGAATGATGGCATTCACAATATCCACAGTGTGTATTCACTGCCCCCTGTCCGAACAGAAATCTGGGATATATCGCACTGCCAGCAACGTGAAATTTCACCCATCCGCACAGCAACAAATGTGTCTCTTTCATCCTTTCTCTGCCTCCCTTCCTCACACCCTCCCTCCCTGCCCTTGCTCTCCTTCTCTCTCTCTCTCTTTTTCCCATTCCCTTTCTTCTCCGCTCCCACACTGAAGCCAGGCGACTGGAGAGGCTCTGGGTGTACGTGCAGAGTGGCAGAGGCTCTACTCAAAGAATCAATGCGCTTTTGGAAAAGCCTCAGGAGATTCAGGCCTCTCCATGTCCCCGTTCTTTCTCTTTCTGCCCAGACTCTTCACATCCGCCAGATTCTATCCTCATGTGCCCTTTTCATTCTCTCACTTCCTCTCTCTTTCTCCTTTCTGTCTATCTCTCTCTCCACCTTTCTCTAGTTCAGGCAAATATATGCGTACGCTTCGGCCCCATTAGCGTTAATGTCATGCAAGGTGCATCCAAGTCAACACAATGACTGATAGACTCCTGAGAGCTTGTGGTGCAGGAAAGGAAACATTGCGCTTTTTCTTTGTCTTTTACACTTAGTTTGATTGAGTTGCGGTGTAGAATAAATGTAAAGTTAGTTGATAAGTTGTTTCTGCGACAGCTCTCTGCGCACGGTGTAACACGTGTCCTAATTCCTTGCTTCATTTTGTTCACTCCTTGCTGATATAGTGTACTGAACTGCCAAGCATATATGGGGATTAGAAAATCAGTGAACAATATTTCAGACACAGCAACAGTCATCAACAAGAGTTGATTCCTGTGCTAGTCGACCCTGACCCTGACCCATTGACTCTTTTGGAGGCGACTCCCCATCACTAAGTACAAGCAAAACATGACTCAGCCCTGCATTTAAATGTGGTTGTCACTCCTGTAACTTTACAGTGTGTACGGGGCCTTAGAGAGTAGTCATATTTCATTTATTATAATTAAAAACTAAATACTGAAAAAAAAGGTGTAGAATATCTCTTCCCTGTTACTTTTTCTTTTACAGCATGAATCTGCTTTAACTCAGATTTTGAAATATATTAACAGTAGGTGTTTGATTTGCAATTCTCATACCACCCCCTATGTCAAATATGCCTTTCAGAGGGAATGAGCACCTGCCATAAAGATGACATCACTGTCCTCCTCTCACTGTCACTATCAGTCTTGTTCCCCCGTTAAATTTTTTGCATGACCATTTGCTTATCATAATCCACCCACTGGCGGCTGGGTAGCTTTCAGTAATAAATGTGGCCCTGAAAAGTGTTTAGACATTTGAGCAGCACTAGATATATTGCAATAGATAAAACAAATATTAATGTAACATCTGCAAACAAATAATGTCAGGTATTCTCCCAGATCTAGACTATTCATTCCTTTATTTTTAAGTCTTAAGTGTCCAAATACATTTCAAGATTATAGCCTGCATTACTTAACTGTCCTGCTGTGGGAACCTCAGGTATGTTTACCTTTTACTGTTGTGCTTAAACTGTCCAATAGGGGGTAGTATAATTGTTAGAGAGAAAGCTTGCTCTAAACATTGCGATCATCTTTTACTGTCTGCAGATCCATGTGAACCTGGAGATGTGCCAGATAGGAGACATTTGGGGAAAAACTGAATATAAATAAGTAATATTGCAATCATCCCTCTATAATGTTTTTGAATGAACATAAGGTACATTTTATTCTAAACATACTCCGAGAAGAGCTAGTCTAGTCTAAACTATAGTATATTCAGCACTATAAAGGGAGTTAGTGATGCTAGTCTGGAAAGTATGTGGTTCGATAAGAAATGTTCCTGTGACAGGCTCATAAGTTAAAAGATGAAATGTAAGATTTTATTAATGCATCATTGTTCTTGTTATCAAAATGACCTGCATTAGCCCCCAATTTATCATGTCAACACAATGCTGACCTAGGGAGTTGTCCAACAAGAACAGGTTTCTTTGTTTACTGGTCTGTTTATTGGTAGAACAGTCGATTGAAGAGTAGTTTTTGAGATTCCCTGGGCTTGAGTTTTAGTATGCCACCTGTTCAATGTTTTTCTTTCAGTCATTGTGCAAATCTTTTTTTTTAAACTGCTCCTTTGGCTCAGAATAGTATTTTTTTTTTGTCCCTGCATCTTATGTACCATTAACCTTTTACCAGGCTTCTTTGGATTTGTGGGAAGGTACCCACCACACATTGTGTATTTTCAGAGTTAGCCTTTTATGTTTTAAACCTTTTCGTTTTTTGCTGTGTTTCAAGATATTTTAATAATATTTAGTTTGAAGCACTGAGGGAAGACTGACATTGAAGTGAACCCTACTGTGTTCGGTCTGTGGGGTTTGTTTAGCTGCTTTTGAGGAAGAGGCACAAGTGTTTGGTTTTTCCTTTCTTGCATACTGCCTCCTAAGGATTTCTATCCATCCAAGCAAAGCTCAGTTGAAGCAGAACATTTTCAAAAAGGACTGGACTTTGCCAAGCGTTTGGCATCATGCTGCTTGAACAATCTCCTTTATGTTTACTTTTCTTATTCGCTTTGGCAAGTGGTCTGCACTCCTGGTCTGCATCACTCCCTGGAGAAGTACTATCCTATTTTATGCTATTATGCACTTATTGTCAAGTCAGCTGGAAGTTCAGAGATCAATAGCAAGCATTTGTTTTTTAAGAGAACCTAGATTCTCATTTGAGCAGAAAAGCCTGACCTTTACCGAAATGCATGAAGAAATGTCAATATTGTGATTAATACACCTCCTGGAGTTTCCCCATGTACTAAGGTGATGGATAAGGAAAGTTGAGGAGTTTCTACTGCAAATGTGAATGTCAACCCGTGCCAGTGGTTAGTTAGAGGGCAGATGTCAGGCCTCAACACATGTTCTGAGGTGGGGAAGACCGATTAATCAGCTTGTGAGGTAGCCAACATGTATAATAACTTTGGAGTAGTTTCAGCTATCCTCATACATATCGTATCCATCATAGAATCCCTCTGAATTCCCGTTCTAAGTTAATATTAAAATAAGTTACATTGAAAGTTTTAACTATTTGAAAAAGTTTGAGGAGATAGTGATTTATTAAGTGTGTGTAAGAGTTTTTTTTCTTCTTTTTTTCTGTTGGTCACCTCTGCATGAAATGTGCCTTTTACTCTCGGTGCATGAAAGTCAATAGTAATTACTTTTTTTATTTCACTTAGCTGACCTTTCTGTAATAAAACCATACTGTAGATTTCTGTCATGAAACATCTCTACAGTACCCTAGTGCATTATATAATACAATTATAGGAGGAGAAAGGGAGAACAAAATCACAAGACTCCAGGGAAACACAACCTTCAAAAAAAATTGTAGAAACCAAAATTTGTATTCACGTCTGTCTCTTTACTTAGCCACTAGTGTTTATGGTTGGAAATGTAGGAGAACACTGCACATCAAAGAGATGAGCATGGCTTAAAACTCCTGCTCTTGTGCTTGAGCAACATGGGAGAGAATCCCAAATTATTTGGGAAACATTTCTGGGTGTGAAAGAAATGTTTAAATCTACGTTTTATCATCTTTCTACATAACATAAAGCCCACTTTAAGTGAGTCTCCCTATGAGCAGTTGTTTGGACTTTGCCAGTGGACTTAATTAAAGCTCTGACCTTATAAAGCATCTTTCCATGGCAAACAATAAAACACACCCCTGATGCACGTCCCGCAAGAGCAGATTGAAGGACGGATGCTTCACACAAAACCAACATGAGATTGTGTCGAAGAAGGGATGCCTATTATTGTTACATCTGTTTCTGATCAATGTTCTATCCATGGCACGTTAGCCTGACAGGAATTGCTTTGCAGAAAAAAAAGGGAGATGTTGTTCTAAACCATAAGGCACGGCCCTGGACCAGTTTGCTTTGAACCAAGCTAGACCCCAAATTAACTCTCTCGTTTCCATTGCATCTGGACTAGATCCTACAATGACTTAAGGTATATTATGCAGGTAAACTGAAAACCGAGTTACAGTTTATTTGATGGAATATATATTGTTTAGGAGGAGGAGGTTATATACAAGAAAAAATCAGAAGAATGTAGTAGTGAACAAGGCTATTTGCTCCTAACCACAGCATATTACAGTCTGTTGGTTCCATAGAACTGTTTTGCTACTGAGAGACAGTTTGATTCACTGTTCTCAGTAACCCATAAAAGACAAACCATCAGTTTCCACAGCTGTGCTGCACTGTCCAAAAGTCCAAGAGGGACTTCCTCCGTTCACATGAAGTCTGCTTTCCTCCCATAAGCCTGACAGGCTGTTGATTACTATATAGGGCTCATATGTTAACTGGCTCCCCTACCGGAGTAAGTATGGATCTGATTATGGGTAAGTGCGTTGAATAACCAGAAGCCTCAAGAGAGGTGGTTAATATAAAACAGACCTCTCTGCAACACCAACAAATCATGAAGAGGCCTGTCTCTGTGTGTGTATATGTATGTATGTATGTATGTATGTATATACGTATGTATGTGTTTATGTATGTGTATATATATATATACACATACACACAGTATAAATATATTTGCCTATGACTATACTGTCTGTGCAATTAGAGGAGGCTTTACACGCCAATATTAGGATGTGTGTGAACTAGGATAAGTCCTGCTTTAGGGTTTGTTACCACAGTCATGGCCTTAGTCTCTTGAGATGTCTTTGGGAACTTGTATTTGAGAGTTCTTTGGGAACTTTTTGAAATGCCCAGTATATTAAAAATATGTTGTGTACTTGTTTCTCTCATAGCTGAATCAACCAGACAGCCCAGAGCCTGCTATAAACCTGTGAATTATCCTACAGAAATGTCGATAAAGATTTGACCGTAATGCAGATTGATCTTTTGAGGAGTTTGGTTTAAGTCTTTATTATTACGTTTTTATTTGAGCTAAACCATAAATTCTCTTCATTACAGTGACCCTAAAGACAGTTTTTTGTCTTTAACTATTGATCTACTAAAGATTCAGGTCTCTGAGGGATGTGAAAAGCACAATCAGATTGGATGAGGATATATCGCTACATAAATGCATAAAGTCTGAACTTCAGATAAAGATTAAATTTACACTTGCACGGGATATGCTTGGACCGGACATTGGTGTCTAAGGGCGTTTTTACACTGGGAATGTTTGCTGAGTCCGAGCGCGATTGTTCTTGGTTCCCCTTGCAGCGTTGGTCTGTTTTCACACTCAACTTGATTCTATCAAACCCTGGTGCACTTGTGTTCATCTTACATCAATCCAAACGTGCACGACCCATGATAGAAAACAGAACTTGGGTCAATATATTGTGTTTTTATTAATTTGGTGTTTTGTATGAGCAGCTGAGTAAACGACACTTGGGTTCACTAACTGTATGTGTGTCGCATGAAGGTGGCTTTCTGCTGCTTGCTAACAGACTCTTTTGAGGAGACAGTGGATTGCCATTCATTTGCCTCCCTGATTGCACTCGCTATGCACGAATACACTGCAGGCTCACTTTTGCTTGTATCCAAGGTAAATCGCAGGTTACTTTACTTCCTGAACAAGTGCGCACACGAGTCCCTGTTGCATTCACATGAATCGCGGCACAGTTTGAGTGCAGCCGAACTCAGACCACCTCAGACCACCATGCGCTCCCAGGTCCCCATGACAGCTTTCATATTATCAATTTTTCCCCGTTCCGAACTAAACTGCCAGTGTAAAAATGCCCAACCAAAGTTCCAACCACCTGTATTCAGGAGGACACAAGCATCTTGCCTTATTTTGCAGTCGTAATGGAAACATAATGTCTCCTAATAAGACTTCTCTTATTTGACAGTGTAAACCTCTGTCAATCCCCAATGAATTCCTTTTGGAATCCCCTGTTATATGAGTGATGAAGAATGGTATTGAAGCATTCATTTGAGAAGACAAGTTCAAGATTCATAAAACCTCAACCTCTCTAGTGGTTCTGATGTAAGAGAAGCCACTTGGCTTCATGCCTATTAGATAAGTCACAGACACAAAAAATGCTGGGAGCTTTGCCAGAACGGGTTCAAATAATTGCCAATCACAGACTGTCAACCCATTTGGGTCTTTATCACATAAGATTTTTTTCAGTACTGTATATTTTCTTTAATTAACCAGAAGATTTTTAACAGTGACTATATTCTTCTGTGGTTTCTCAACTTTCAGGGGTACAACCCTGTCTCCAATATATATCTTTAGATGCTGAATGTTCAACCACTAGGGGACATTTTATCCATGGACTATGATGCCATTCTCATCTTACCTTGTGCATATGAAAAAGCTTTGCCTTTCCATGTCTGGAGTGACCCCTAGTCTGAATCGTTTCGTACAGTAAGTTTGAACATGCTTGTAATGTCTTGTTTAGGAAGTAGGCTCAGTTCTTTGTTGGATAGTGTGCACCGTTGGGTCTGGAGAACGAGGCCTCTGTTCTCTTAGGTCTTCCCTTTAGGAATGTCTGGCTAGAGGCACTGTGAAGGCCTGTAATCCTAGTACCCTGGCAGTGGAACGCAGTGGAACTGCTCCAGATATTGCTAAGAAGCTTAAAAAACCCAGGCTGGAAATTCAATTACCCTTTCCTTCAGAGCACTCTGGTGGTCACGTGAAAAGAAATCACTCTGAGTTATAACTTATTCTGTTCTATCATCATGAATAACAGCATCTCCTGGGATGGCTTCCCCAAGTGCCCTTGGAGTTTCCTCCCCCCCTACATCCATTCACAGCATATAGCCTTTTTTTGGACTGTATAGTATACTGTGCCTCGAGAGAGAGGAAGGCTATTTTTCATGGATATTCTTCCATATCATCACTGTCCCATGCAATACCCATTAAGCCGTTCTAAATTTCAATGCTCATAATTGTCTACTCAAATTCAATATGTGTGTATATTAAACATGTGTCTAATTGCTCGGATAGATGTCCGCATGTCAGCATGTAATGTCATGGTTTGTTTTAAGAAATTTCTTGCTTGATCCCTCAGGCTTCTTGAACAGAAAACAGACGGAAGGCAATTGGAATTCTAAGTGGATGAAGTACTGTTGGATGGGGTCGCTGAATTCATTATAGCTATACTGCAACCATCTATTGGAAAGGAGAACAAGGTTCATGTTTAAATCTCAAAACAGATTTTTCTGTTCCTAATGTTCTAGTGATGATAATACCCCTGTCAACTGTCAGCAATAAGGCCAGAACATAGGAAAAAAACATCCAACTTTACCCTAATACTAGCAAATTGCAACATCGCACACAGCAACCACATAGAAATCCAAAATAATCACTGCGCATTTATGAATTATCATATTATGAGTTTATACAGTATCGCAGACTGAACGTTTCTCCAATACTTTTTTATTCCTTGATTAACGTTTTTGTCAATATTTAGCTGCCTTGCTAATGACAATATATTGGTATACGATATTGGTGACTCCTTAAGGCCAATGTTGAGAGCAGACAGCTAGACTTCATATTTTAAAACAGTAGTAAGGAGAACAACATTGCATTATTTAACTTGCAGCCAGGATGAAACCATACCATTTTTATCAACTTTTCTTGGCTTTTGACTTTGATTTTTTTTCTTCTATTCCCTGTAGAAAAAGAAGGGAAAAAAGTTTATTCTGAACCTGATAATGTGGAGGAGGGTTGACATCACTTTGCATGAGGAAATCGGGCCCTGTATAGACAAAGCGAACAAACAAAAAACTAAAAGCTAAATAAATTTAGCCACCAAAGACACAGCTCATCTTAAAACTGATTGATTTAAATCGTTGTTTTGCTATATTTACAGGTGTGATGTGAAATCAATGTAAATATATGTACTTGATGCACTTTTTTTCCAAAAACTAGAAAGCTGACACTATTACTTTTTTGAGGTTGACTCACACATCTGGGTTTGGTTAAGAGTGGAGGTGTTTCCTCTGGGCCGTTCAGCTTTCTTTCACCTCTCGCCTTTCAGAGTGTCGTCGGACTTTACTCTCTACATGGTGCTACTCTGAAATATGACTTATCCTCGACATCTTAGGATTTATTCTTGGTTTATAGCTCCTCTGAGACCCCTTATCCTTCACTTATCAGCTCATTTTCTGTATGCAGAGACCTAACACCCCCATTATCATCTACCACAGCACTCTATGGTGATAAACAGACCACGGAGTTCATGTCTTGGTGATCTGCCTCACGTGAATAGAGCCTGTGTTATCTGCTTACCCCTCAGTTTTCCAGAAGGTGATGCTAAATCTGCCCACAGGTGAGGTATGACGTCATGAGAAAAGATGTTATCCAAGGTTTCTGTCTGTCCAGTGTTCCTGTTGTGACCTCAGATCATTAAGCACATCTTGTTACTGTTGAGGTAGGGTGCTACTAAAATATATTTTCTAAAAAAGACAGCTGTTGATGTACTGAGACAGCTAGATGGTTACTGGTTATAAAATATGAGAAAAGTACCTTTTTCCCCGGAAGCGGATCATTAAATTCTGAATAGATGAAAGAGTTTGTCTGGCTGATTTACGGCAATTCTTACCATAAGCTTAGGCCTGTGGTCAGGTTTCTGTTTCAATACACAGATGAGTATGAGATGCAGAGAAGTGGATGAGTTCAGAGAGCCAGATACATATTCTCAGTTTGTGGGGCACTGTTGATGAACTTTAAATGTTTAAAATTAAAAAAGGTTGATTTAATGTGGAGTAATGTATTAATGTAATAAAGTGTGTTGCATTGTCCCATTTTCATGCAAATACTCCATATTTTCAGTTTAAATGGTGCTGATTCTCATGTCAGAACCAGTGTATTTAACATAATTTATTTTCCTGTTTTTGTGCTTTTAATGATTGGGCAGATTAGATAGATTTGATGATTATAATGGGATTGATCTAGTTTTCATGGGCACTGCGTAGGCGTACATAACCACCTGACCATATGGGGAAACTAGAAGTTTTCAATTGTATTGTCAGTGAATAAATAGAAAAGTTAAACTTACTTGAAAATTATGCTATAAAGTGTCGTAGTCCGTGCAATAGTTCCTTTGTAACATTTCAGCTCCCGGACGATACAGCTGGGGATGAGTGCATCTTGATGAGTTTGATTGTGTTACTGTGAATGTTTGTGATATGTTGGAGACAGCTTTGTTTGTTTGCTTTTTTTTTCTCTTTCACTCTGTCTTTGTCTCTTGCTCTCTTTCGTCCCCTTATTTCCATAATAGGCCTTAGGGTTGAGGTCTGAAATAGAAACAGCTGTCTCCCTCTAGAGCCACCTGGCCTAACACAAACACACAAACAAACATATTTAGAGAATACTGCTCATCCAACATTATAAAACACAGAAACTCATCGTTCTGTCTTGATTTTTCTGTTATTTACACACACATACACAAAAGTGACAGTTCTGGTTTGCAATGGGGCACCAGGAAAGAATAGTGTGGTAGTGCCAGAACCCACTGATGTTAGTCAGACTGCAGAAATAGCAACAATACACACACATATCCATATACCTCCAGACAGCAGACAGGGAGTTTGTGCCAAACCTCTCAGCCGAAAACACACATCCACACGCAAATAGTGACCTTAGAGAGGTTTAAACAAACCTGCAAACATAAACACACTAAAATCCAAACAGGCAACCTCATTTGTGCACAATTCGGTTGCTAGACCAGACAAGCGTTGCACGTGTAGCCATCCAAGCTCACAAAGAAAGGCTGAGCAAAGGCCTCTGTGCTTTTCATCTCCAATGCTTTTACTCATTCATCTGACAAGCGTGGAATTCAGTGTAGAATCTTCTTATGCGCACACACACATAATGGTGGTTTAAGGTGCAGTGTAAGGTAGTGTCCAGACCACCATGCTCACCGTCCTGTCCACAGTCAGAGAGACGCAAATTGTCGGTTGCTAATCCGCCTAAAGAGTGGAATCCTAAAGTAGCAGTCAGCTTTGATCCACACCCAGAGAGATAAAAGCTTTTAAGCCAGACAACTGCTTTTACACTCTTTTTTTGCGGTTTCCTTGATGTGTTCTCTGTCCTTTCTCATTTGTCACATCTTTTTTTGTCAAAATAACCTCACAGTGATAGAAAAGAGAGACCGGATGGCCTTGAGTACAAAGAACGGACAGATAGATGTCATTGATGTGAACGTTGCATTATCAGAAACTCATCCTGCTTTGTGCTGAATGCCATTTGGTTTCATCCATTTG
This sequence comes from Leuciscus waleckii, assembly GCA_900092035.1. Taxonomy (NCBI): domain Eukaryota; kingdom Metazoa; phylum Chordata; class Actinopteri; order Cypriniformes; family Leuciscidae; genus Leuciscus; species Leuciscus waleckii. The sequence continues at coordinate 17,833,287 of FLSR01004880.1, read as the reverse complement.
TATGTCGCACCTGCACCAGACAACAGTAGCCTGATGTCGTCATACTCAGATTCTAGTCAGAATATGAGTCTGATACTTCTCCATTGGGCTGTGATTAAGGGGCGTGTTTCAACCGAACCAGGAAAGAAAATGCCTCTGCTCTCAATTGGATAGACCTACAATCAATCAGAGCAATGGAGTAAGTGACGTATGTTTTTCATTAATTTTTCCGATCGACAAATGCCTTGATCGCGGTTCTTTGTTCCTCTTTTAAAATGAATGCGCTGTCGATATCTTCTATAACAGACGCGATGGCGGAATCTACACATCTCAATTCTCCAGCTGCAGTCATCTTTGTTGTAAACGAATTCAACCCAAGCACTCTTTGGTGGCGTGGATGATTTTGTACTGTTGATCATCTGTCCATCATCGTATAAAGCCCACCCTGACAATTTGATTGGTCCGAACAGCTCTGGTTCGAGCATAGTTGCTCCACAATGGATCAAGTCCAGACCGAACTTCCCGACCTCAAATGTTGTGGGCGGGGCTAAGTTTGTCTGGCATCCAGGCTAAGACAATAGTGGACTGATATGTAGGCAGCCTTCTGCACAGGGAGAGGGTGTGCACATTAAAGGGGCACCAACCTCAAAGATTTTACTGCAAAAGAAATAGAATTTTTTTTTTACTAAAATGTTCAAAATGATCTCACTTACGTGAGATTTAAAAATACTTGTTTCAATTGCTTGGTCTAAATCCAAGTTTGATTCCACCCACCTTCCGCTGCCCACGCAGGTCTTATTTCTCACAGCATTATTGTTTTTATGTTTGTTTGTTTTTAACTACAGTATGATTGCTCCTTCAATGGGAGTACCAACTGTTTATCACTTTAGTTGGCTAACAAGTCAGCGTTTACTTTTTACTTGTCTTGTACAGAACAAGCAGAGAATGACTGTCTGCACTGTGAACTCAGGTGGAAACCCAAGCATCAGTGGTCAAGAGATGTGAATACTACTCGCTTGAGATTTCCTATTATTGGGCTCTTTCAGTTGCGTAATATCAATAATTAGTGAAAAAAAAATTGAAAATAAAGTAATTCTGCAATAACATTGCATTTAAAACCTTTTATGATGCTACATTCATCACGATAGATGTCAATTCAGGAGATGACTAAGAATACTTAGTGTATCTGTAAAGTTATAGATGACAAAGCTCAACATATATATATACTTCAGCTGCAACAGAATGTTTTGCAAAAAGGCACAGAATAAATATGTTTCATACAAAAATATATATATATATATATATATATATATATATATACTGTTGTCTTACTGAACACAAAAAAAGATCTGACCAAGGCATTGACTGATTTGTTGTACACACTCTTGCTTGAAAAGAGAACACCCAAATACACGGCTTGTAGAGGTTAAGGAGTACAGCTGGGAGCAGCTTACTGGGTAATTTATCTTTCAGCATAGTAATTAACCAAGAGAGGAATGAAAGCACAACCACCTTGTTTCCCTTCCTTCTCCCATCCCTCTTTCTCTCCTAACTACTGAACTGCATTTCTAGCTCTTTATCGGAGTATTTTTCATATCAGACTTGTATATTATCCCTGGCAACTGGATGTGATTCTACTGTGTGTGTATGTTGGCACACAACTTGTCTCATCACTCTCTCAGTGATTTCACAGGCACATACACATACTCCCTGCTTGACTGGACTTCTTTCATTTACATTGCAGTCTGCCTTTAAAAAGATAAAAACAATGTTTTGAAATTTTGAAAGTGTGATTTTTATCTTCTCTAAGAAGATAGACATTTCTAAATTTTACAGCTGCAGACTTTATTTTAGTGTGCAGACCTGTTTATTTTAAAGGTTTTCTGGATTTAAGAACCTAAGATAAAACTCCTCCTCCCAGAAACCACCAACTTTCTATAAATATGAGACATGAAACATGCTTGCTTGACTGTTTTGCCGCACGTACTTTGCCAATGTGACATCATATGTTTCGTCATTTAGGAGAAGAGCTGATGTTGTAAGTGTGATATCTGCATCATCACTGCAGTTTGCAGGTGGAGGGGATCTCTGCATGTCAACTTTCTGATTTAGAGTGTCTATAAGAAATACTTGGCATAACATTTGGTAAACTTGTGCAGGGCGATTTGGATACAGTTTGTTTTTCAACTGACTTTTAGAAATAATAATAGCACCTGTAATTTCACAGTTATGGTTGAATGAACTGTGTGTGAGTAGAGAGGGACCTTTCCATTTAACAGCATAAATCCATCAGTCACACACAACAACAGATTAAAGTAATTATTCTAAACTCATTATGGTCACAATTTAAACTAATTTGGCTCCTTTCCAGTGATCTCAGAGATCACTGGCTCAAGATGCTGATACAACCCATTCTGTTCTTAATTAGATAGTCATCTAATTAGTCAACTCTAATTTGAGTTGCAAATTGCCTTGATCATTGTAAGTGTGATTATAGTATAGATTTATTGACTTTCTTAGCCATTTGTCATGTATGTTTTTTAGCTTAAGAAATGGAGTGTATAAATGTCAAAAGTTTCTGTGATATTTGGTTAAGTTGAAAAGTTGATTAGTGAGATTAAGATTTTTTTTGTGTGTTTTTTTTTTTTTGTGTGTGTGTGTGTTATTTTAGTGGCAGTGCTGACAGAGAAACACCTCAAATGTGATCTTTCTTGAAACCATATTATTGCGACCTAAGTGTCATGACTGCATCTCTATAAACACCAACTCCCATCAAAAGTCTGACCACGTCTCATCTAAAAAACAATCCAGAGTGCAAGAAACAGAAAGAGTTTGAATGGGATGGGTGGGTTGTACAAGCAGAGCGTTGCACTGACAATTAGACAACCAAAAGGAAGCCGAAATGAAAAACGAATATCAACACAAATACAAAAGAGTCTTCTCAAACATATAGACTGGAAAGTAAATGTTTGGAGAGAGAAGGAGGAAAATAGAGGTCATGACCTGCTCCGTATTTACAGCTCCTCAGGTTGCCAGGGTACAAATCTCTAAATATGCAATTCTCAGTGAATCTATTTCTTAACATTTAGGAGCTAGTGAATGTCTTAGAAAGAGATGTGAAAGTGGACAGAGGAGACATGAAATAAGAAAGGTCAGAAGATCAGAGAGAAAGTGTCCTGTAAGCCCCCTGCTATGGAGGAAATGAATGTTTGGGTTGTGACGGACATGTAACTGAGAAGGGTGGTCACCTCTATCTGACTCTATCACCCCGGCACTGCATGGGATGTTAAATTAGATGGAGAAGATTTAGTATGTGTTTGTGCGTCTATATGTATATGGTATACTTTTCTATTTGTTTTGGTAATCGTACTAATTGCTGTTAAATGTGCCATTGCAATGCACTCTTATCTCAAATATCACCCTAGACTCAAAAGTTCAGCAAAAAATAAACCAACATTGGATTCGGGCCCAAATTGACTGAAACACCTATAATTACTCCACAGCTCAAAAAAATCTGTCTGAGCTTCTTTCTTTTTTTTTTTTTTCTTTTTTTTTTTTTAAACTTGGAAAAAATAAATATACAAAAAAATTTGTCTTAGTTTCTTTCTTTTTTTTTTTTTTCTTTTTTTTTTATTGAACATGGAAAAAATAAATATATACTCTGAGCCAAAACATTATAACCACCCACAAGTGAAACAAAAAATGTTGATCATCTCCCAACAAGGTCACATGTCTAAATCTGGGTTGATTAGATGGTAATCATACAATCAGTTCTCGTAGTCAGTATGTTGAATGCAGGAGAAATGGGCAGGAGTAAAGACCTGAGAGACTTTGACAAGGTCCAAATTGTTAAGGCCAGACAAGAGTTCACAGTATCTCTGAAACGGCAAGGCTTGTGGATTGCTCCTGGTCAGCAGTGATGAGATCCTACAAACCACAAACCGTTGACAGGGTGTTTAATGCATGAGGGCAATAAAGGCTATGGTCCGAACTGACTGCAGGTCTATTGTGGCGCAAGTCACAGAAAATTTGAATGATGGTTACAGGAGGATTGTGTCCAACACATAGTACATCACGCTCTGCTGTGTATGGGGCTGCGTAGCTGCAGACCAATGCCTATGATGACCCTATCTTCAAAAGGACTTACAATGAGCACACAAGTGTCGGAACTGGACATAGGAGCAGTGGGAAAAGGTAGTCTGGTTCTATCAGTCCCGTTTGCTTTTGCATAATGTCGTGGACGGCTGTGTACGTGTGCGCCATTTACCTTGGGGAAGTAATGCCACCAAGATTCACTGTGGGAAGATGACAGTTTGTAAAGGGAGTGTGATGCTTTGGGCAATGTTCTGCTGACTGCAAACTAAGTTTTCCCTGATGGCAGTGCATACATTGTTAAGGGATGGTTTGAGGGACATGATGAAGAGTTCAAGGTGTTACCCTAGCCTCCAAATTCCCAAGATCTCAATCTGATTGAGCATCTGTCATGTGCTGAACCAACAAGTCCAATCCACTGCAGCTCCACCTCGCAACTTATGGGACTAATGGGGCTAATATGTCTTGGTGCCAGATACCACAGGACACCTTCAGTGGTCTTGAGAGTCCATGGTTCGGTGGGTCTCCTCTGTTTTTTTCGGCACACAGACCAACAGCATATTTGGCAGGTGGTTATAATGTTTTGGCTCATTGGTGTATACTGAATAGTTTGTTCAATTATAATATTTTTTTTTTTTAAATAGTTCAGTGTTAAATATTTTGCCCAGTATTTTTGTGTGCAATGTATTTTTGTTATCTGGAACTTTGGGCCAGTTGCAGAAAGGTTCTCCACCATGCTGATTGTTAGATTAGCAACATGCTAATGTCAAACTCGTGCGTGGATGGAGTTGTTGCCTATGTAGAATATGATTTTATTGTAAGTTGATGTGTAACATTTTATTGCACTAGCACTTAAAAGCTTGCAGCATTTTTTAGGAAGTGAAAATTAGAGAAAATATGAAATTGCCCAACTCATCAATTTTATTTTGACCAAAAGCACGTCACATCGTTATTGTTGTAAGTATTGCTGTGAGTTTCTTTCCTTTCCTGCTTCAGTGTTTCAGTGATTGATTAACGAGTGTTAGTGGCAAGTATAGTGTAGTCTAATGAATTTGCTGTGACATTTCTGCTGTCTTCTTAGGAGCACAAACTCAGATGAGGATAGGAGCTGAACCCTGTGCACCATTTCTATTTTTCTCTCTAATCAGCTGACATGATTAAATTTTGAGCCCTAAAAATACAGTTTGCAATGACTGGTCTTGTCCAGTATGTTGTTCTCTGTCTACACTTTTTAGGTACACGTTTTTACCTTTGTCTTTGCTTGGCTATTTGGCTCTTTATATTTAAAACTTGCGCAAACAAGCAAAGCACAAGCAACATGGCCAAAGAAACCAGTCTGAGCTATATTTGAGAAACCAAAGAAAAAGGAAGGACAAAAAGACAAAAAAAGAATGACGAAAAGGAAAAAGAAAGGGAGGAATGGACAGGAAAACAAATTACTTGGCTGGGAGGGTTTAGAAGACAGTAAGAGGTTGCTGCTGACAGTAGATTTCTGTTCTCAAGCAAAAAGAAATACAAAAAGAAACGTAAATCACACTCTCACATCAAAGATCATTGACTATCTCCTTTTTTAACATATCTGATTTTGCCACCATGACAGATATAATAAAAAAAAGAAAGAAAGAAAAAGTTTACATTTAACGTCAAGTCAAGTCAAGTCAAGTTTATTTGTATAGCGCTTTTCACAATACAGATTGTATCAAAGCAGCTTCACAGTATTAAAATAAAATAATACAACGAAGTTTGTTTCAAGAGGAATTTATTGATTGATAAAATTAAATTAAATATCCCCAAAAAAACCCCAACTGAGCAAGCCAAAGGCAACAGTGGCAACGAACCGAAAAACTCCATCAAGTGACCTAATGGAGAAAAAAAACCTTGGGAGAACCCAGGCAGAAACCCTTTATTATAAAGAAAAATCTTAAGGTGGCTTTATGGGAGGATGGAATTGCAGTGCACAACAAATCCTTTAAATGGTATTCAATGCAAAACAAAAAATGAAAATATATAAGTAGCCTATAAAATAAACAAATAATTGTGGCATTAATTAGCCCACAAACAATATTTATTTTAAAGCCTAAACGAATTTATTTAAAGAAAAACACCAGCTTTCTCTAGTGTTGTGTTTCAGCCGCCCACTGGCACAGCGCTTACTCGCCGTAGAAAATGTATGATTTAATTTGTTAGACACGAAGAGGACTTATCCGTCTGGCATGGCCGCTCGCCCTAACGTTAACCTATAAATGTTCGCTATTATTAAGCACATATCCAGGTGTTTGTGCGGAGTGTGGAGCGCGCACTGCATGACATGGACGCGCCGGTGCCATCACTCGCATTTTCCTATCAACAGTGGAAACAACTTAAAATACTCCATCATTTCTGGTCATACAGAAAATAATAATACATCAGTCGCAACTACTTTTATTTGTGTAAACTCACAACAACAAGAAAACGTTGTGCATTTGTAAAATAAAAGAAACAGGACGCGCTTTCATGATCTCTGTGAATTGGAGCGTATCTCAAAAATGAACTGAAAAAACAGCGTATCACTAGCCTCACAGACATGAGAAATATATCTATAAAACTTGAAATGTTCACCAACGAAAAAAATCCAATGGAAGATTACATCTTCATTGCCATTTAAGTGAAATTACTGAACTTAAATATACGAGCTTGATAAAAATGATCATTCTATAAGAAAATTTCAGATGGCATTTAGAGGCTTTTGCATCTGAACTCTTCATATATATATATATTTTTTTTGCATTTACAGGTCACCTGCCATAGGTAAAAGTCACAAAATAATTATTTGAAGATCGCTACAAGAGGCCCTATTGCATTGCACAACTCAAAAAAGGTTGATTTGTTCATCCTGAAATTCTGAATCCACAGTTCCTCTGTGAAATCGTGTGCTATAACCTCCCAGAAGCATCTCATACGTGGCCTCGCCCACATATATGGGGCTTTCTTTGCCATTAATGCTTGGATAACATGCCTACATTTCCTTCGATTAAACCAACATCCGTCCCATGATTTTTGGAGTGACTTATCGCGAGAGGAAGAAAATACGTTTTAGTCGCATAACGTCGGTTAATAGAAACGCTGTTATTTCGCAATAGTTTTTTAGTGACATTTAGAAAATATCGCAAAAGTTTTGTGCAAATCTGCAATGGAAACGTGGCTAATAATAGAGATTACAAAAAACTTTGGAAGTAAATGTGCTTAGGTCATAATGCAAAAAACACTCACATCATTTTCATTACGCAAACTACAATTTATTAGTTTCTTTCTTTGATTTTAGGGTGAAATGTGACATGTTTTCAGATTCACCAAAGTGTTTCCATAGAGATGGTAATGACCTCAAGCAAGATAGAACACGAAAGAAAGAGAGGGGAAATAAGAATGATGAGGGTGTCTAAAGATAATGAACTTTTTTAAGTGCCGTACATTAACTGCAGGTCAGTGGAGTCTGACGCCGTGGAGGGGGGCTGCAGGAGAGCAGTAGAGCTTTGTGGGGAGAAAAGGTCAAGGCCGGAACGGATGGAGAGGATGGCGAAGGTCAAATGCTGGGGAGGAAAAGACAAACAAGGAGAAAAAGAGAAAGAGGGAGACAAACAGAGAGAGAGAGACAGAGAAGGATGGGTTGAAGATGGCCACTAAATCACTAAATGTGGTAACAAAGACATCAGCAGCTTTTTGTTCCCATACAGTCTGTTCTTGTGTTTTTCTTTTGTGTTTGTGTGTGTTGATAATGGATTTACAAAGAGTTTACCAGAAAACAGGAGGTGATGGGTGCAATTTCCTGTTTTCAAACAAGCAGGGTCTGGCATGAATCATATTTCCACTTTATTTGTGTTTTACATTAACTTAGACCGTAAATTGTTTTATCACAGATCCACAGTATATTCCCAGGCGTATTTGAGTATTATAGCTGGAGACCAATTATCACACAGGAAAGCCAATCTGTTTATTTTATCAGCCTATATGCTGCATATCATACTAAGTTCAGCTCACACAAGATTGGCTTTGTGCTAGTGTAGTAGATACATAGATAGAAAGACATACTTAATCAAACCTCAAGGGAAAATAAGGACATGGAGGAAACGTGACCGGTTTAGACTAGCACAAACACGTATGACAAACTATGACGCGCCGTGACAAAACCGAGCCAATGAGGTATTAGATATACAAAGATAGGATAGGAAAAACCATGCCATGTGTATATGATGTGTGTGTGTGTGTGCTTCTATGTGTGGTTTTATGGCTATAATTACATTAAATGACTGGAAGGGCCCATTTCCCCTCCGCCTGCTTAACCCGGTGATTAAGACGGGTCATCGCTACTCACCCGTCAATACTCACACACAGCTCCATTTACACCAATCCTTAACAACACAAACGTTGTGGGATGGAGAGAGAGAGGTTGTGATCAGTCACAAACTCACTCACTCATGCTTATTATCGTAGTTATTTTTGCACTAGTTTCCAGTGCTGTTGATTCTTATCTGCGATCATGTTTTTATCAGAGCGTTTTCACACACTCTTAAGTTCCAGTTTACTGAGAAGTTTGATGAGGCTGCTTCATGCTTCTCTTGGAGGAAAATTGTTTTAGAGGTAGCAGCACAAGTTATCATGTTGAGATGAAAGATTACAAAGGAAAACTTTGCATTAAGAAAACTTTTCACTTTGACTTTAATGAGAAATGTTAGGAATTTTAGAAATTTTCTATAAAACATATAGGTTGTTATAAACATGTGTTTTCATTTATGCTTTTGGTTGCCACATGACTAGCGTATTACAATAAAGTGAAATAAACACCCCCCACCGCCATCACCACCCTTGCAGTTTTACTGCGTTCGCACGAATGTGCTTTGATGTTGCTAACCCTAATGCAAACACACAAATCAAGGCCACAGAGAGTGTCTGCATTGCTTACAACAGCTTTCATTTGCTAATGGGCTTCTGACCCAGAACCAGGGCCCACCTGTCGCCCCAGGCAACCAGACAGAGGCGCTGATAAGGTTCTGCAGGCCTATAAGTGATGTAGTTTTTGTCCGAAACACTGATTCTCTGGGACATGCCATCTGAGTATGAGACTAGGGTTAATACTGAACTGTTGTGATTGTTTCAGGCACTTTGTTGTCATTGTTGTTATATCAATTACATCCTAAATTGTGATTATGGCATGGATGACTTGGTTTATTTCACACCGTTTATGTGTAGTCAATGTTTACTATTGTTTACGATGATTTTGTTGAGAGGTTCAATTTAATATTTAACTGGACAGATAAAAAGCTTTCTCACAAAAACCTTACCAGATAAATGGTAAATTAGCTAGCTATTATGTTATATAATTGCACCCTTTCATCTCACCTCAATTTTTATTCCTGCTTTTTTTTAATCCATTTTTTTTTTTTTTTTTTTTTTTTTTAAGGAGTCTTTGGCCTTGATGCTCTTTCTCTTGTCTGTCTGCTTGTCTCTTTCTCTTCATCTTATCTAAACTCTTTGAACTCTTGTTATATTCTTCTCTGGATTAGTGCAGTCAGCTGTGTTTGGGTGAGAGTGTGAGAAAGTCTGGTTCAGTAGCGACTGAGTTCATCTCATCCCCCCACACTATCTCTTTCCAGGCCTTTTCCGAACTCTGGCTTTCTGCCTATTAACCGTCACCTGTCTGCTCCGTACCATTCATAACTTGTGATGTGCCTCTGGGAGCAAGAATGTGCCCATTCACAAGAGCTCTTGTGTCTTCTATTTATTCACGTAGTGCAAGAAAATGGGGAGGAGGGGTCTTGATACCACAGATCTTAAAGACAGTCACCTACAGCTGTGCAGAGGTTTTGATTGCCCACAGCTTCAGAATACCATCCACTTTGGGATAGATCTGTCTAAATCCCAATGCATCACGATATCATATTGTGGATTTTGACTGAAACTGTGTCCAGTGTGCAAGAAAGATCTATTGTGTCTGAACCGCAGGATTAGTTTCACTTTCAGCTCACATCATAATCTGAACGCCTTTCTGCACTCTACACCCCCCAGATTCAGTACTGTGAACTCTCTGACTTCTGAGTTATCAGCAGAGACGATTTGAGTGAGAAGTACTTTAATGTGTAAAGAAATCACATGTTCCTATTCAGTACATTTAATACGAGTTGTGAAGTTGTTTCTAGGAGAACAACAACATGCAAAGTGCAAGAGGTAGTGAAGCTATGACACCTGTTAAGACATTACCACACACTCATAAGCATGCACAGCACACACATCACATAAAAGAATGTTCACACTGACAGTGATTCAGTTGACGGAGGTCTCGCTGTTCTGTTGTTGTTTTTATTAGGATTTCTTACTTTAGTATTTTTAGTACTTAGGGTCACTGAGTTCCACCTATTTTATCCAAGGGTTTTCCTGTGTCTGAAATTCCTGTAACTTATGCACATGAGCATTCACATGTAAAGTTTGATGATTACATAATTGCTTAATAACTGATTATTTAATAATTAACATACTTGTTAAATGTGATTTTGTTTACATAGGTTATATTGTTTATCTTTTTATCTAATGATCTTAATGATAGTATCAGAGAATCTATAAAGCAGACTTCCACCTTCCCCTAATTGATTTAATATGATATTTAATAATAATAATAATAACATTTGTATTATGATCAAAAATTATAATATTTAATCTTTTTTCCATCAATTTTGTCTAGGCATGGAATACAACACGTTTTTGCTCTGAAACATCAACATGGTTGAGGTGGTTTCAGCATTGATTGTTGAGTTATGTCTTTCACTTGCATAGTAGACTGACTGCTATTTAAAACACAGAGGTTTTGTGCATTTTTGTCAGTACTTCTCTGTGTTGTGTAAGCGGGACTGACATGGCGTGAGTAAGGTGTCTGTGTGGCCAGAACCACTTCCAGTTGTCGTTGTGGGAGGATGTCGTCGTCTTGTAAACCAATTGTAGATACTCTCTAAGCAAATATGTACACACACTTATGTGTGTCCATTGGTTAAGTATCTTCTTTAGCGCTCTGTAGATTATGTTCTAAAGACACACATACCCTCTTGCACAAGTTTGTACACAAAATGCAAAACGCATTTTAATACCAGTGTAAACAGGGCTTTAGTCACAATGATCACATTCAGAATTTGTTTCCAATATTCTGGAGATTAGTATTGTTTTATGTATTTCATGATTTGACAATTTTTTTCTATACCAATTTCATGGTTATGCTCCTGACATGAATGAAGGATCAGCCTAAAAAGGAAGCGTGAGGTTTTTCCCACTTTGCTCTGTTATTTCAAACATGCATAGAAGGTTGTTGATGGAGGTCTGTTTTTGTGTGTTTAAGTGCGTGTGGTCGCGTGTTTGTGGTTTGCGGCTCACCTCACTGGCTAACCGCCTAACAGTGATCTCTCTATTGTCCTGAATATAGAAATATAGAAAATTCCGAACTGTCTGTTACAGAAAATTCCTGATATCTCGATATATGCAGCAATGCAAAATTAAATTCTTAAATCTCCTGATTCTAAATTATTCTCCTGAGGACTCCTCTAGCAATTTCCAAAGAAAACTTTATTATATTCGCCAAGACTCCAAAGTCTGTGATCAAAATCAGTGATTTAAATATGAACATTTCCAGTCAAATTCTTCAGAAAAAAATGATCTGTCTTACAGTATGTTTATACATTTATTAAATACCTTCTGTACATACTCTTTTTATATACTGTCAACATTTGTCTTTCTTTCGTTTCTTTTATACATTTCTTTAATTATTTTAAGAACACATTATTTTATTTGTCTAACAGAAAGAGATGAAAAGAACAAGACTGACAGCCAGGGAACAGAGAAATGATGAGACAAGGCTGGAGGCATTAGATCAGAAAGAGAGAGACTTTGAGGAGAAGAGAGTAAAATAGTGACTTAAATGAGAGCATTGATGTGGCATTCAGGCAGAACTGTGGCATATCTGACTCCCAATCCTGGACTCTCTCCAGCACTCTCTCTCTTTGATTGCAACTTCTCAATGACAGCTTTCACCTCATTCTCATTTGTCCTCCCACACACACACAACACATACACACACACACACACACACACACACACAAACCAGAACGTCCCACAGGACAACATTAAAAGTGGGTTAAGAGATGCATCTATCACAGACTGCATGTGTGTGTTTGCAATTGTTGATTGTCTTTTTGTGGACATTACCTTTTGTAGTTATTTTTCCCATCAGTTCAGAATTCATTCTTGTGATAAATTTGAGCTTTTAGCTTGTGGATCAGATGTGGGTGAGAGAAATCTGATTCTTGATCAGTGGCTCCAGAGGATTCTCTGATTTCAGTGTCAAAAGTAGGAAGAGATCTCCGCTGTTCCTGCCAACCCAGGTGGTTTCCCACTGAAGAATCTCTTTGGTTCCTTCTGTTGGTCAGTAACTATCACAGAGAAAATCAACTGACAATCTATTTACACCAGATTACAGATTCATAATGAGTTAGGGTCTTAATTTCACCTTCACTCAAAATACAGCAAGAATAGCAACTCATATAACCTGTTGTAGAACGCTGAACTTTAGTTTTGCGAGCAGTTTGTATTGTAGTAGATTATTCAAGGCCTTGAGTAGTAAAGTTGAGCAATCCCCGTACTGACCACATAAACTTATCCCACACCACTCCACATCCTGAATGTCTCCAGCACTGTAATGTGGTTTCCTGAATGGTCATTTGTCGACTTGGTTCCAACTGTCATAATATGCTTCTACAACATTCTACAAAAATGAATCAATATGGCAAAGAGGTGCCTATGATCGTAATCTCTGTACATCTCCTTCTTAAAGGAATAGTTCAGTTCAAAATTCTCAAACTCATTTCATACCTATATGGCCTTTAAAAAGTGCAATGTGTACTACTTCCCAGTCTTTTATTTTGGTAGCAGATAATGAGGTAAGTGGGATGTTTGCTGACGTCCCTTCAAGGGTATCAGAGGGGATGGGTACAGATCAGGGTCACTAGAACACACTAAGATGTCATACAGTGGGTTGAGCCTGATGAACAAATAGACAGACAGAGAAAAATGGATAAGGTAGAGAACACTTAGCTTGAGAGACGGAAAGAAGAGGCAATTTGAGGAGTGAAATACAAAGTAAGCAAGAGACTCTGAGTTAAGACAGATCTAAAACTACAGATCCCAAAGGGAATGGAGCTAAACTAATACATAGCCTGCAGTGGGGGGATGGGAATTTTACTTTCTGCTCACTTTCATACATCCACCTCCTCCATCATTGACCCAACTCATCATAGCCTTTCATTCAAAATTGAAGCCAAGACGTTTCTGGATATCTTTACAGCCATGTTACTTATCTTATTCCTATTATTGTTAAGAGAGCAACTGAGAAAGTAACCATGCTTTTTTTGGCTTCTGTCCCAGCATGCGCTAATACACACAGAGCTGGTTTAACCCTGATCCTCTGCTTGATTTCTGCATTCATGGCGATTCTGCTTCAAAAATATTTTTCCTAGAGAAAGGCCAGACCATCACAGAACATGTTTAAAGGGGTCATATAATGCCATTTTTTGTACAAGCTAATATGATTCTTTAGGGTCTAAATTAAAAGTTTGTAATATACTTTAATTAAAAATTCTCATTAGTATTGTAAGAAAACATTAATTTTACCTGGTCAAAAACAGCTCTGTTTTCAGCACGCCGTTTAAGTGCATGTGTCTTTAAATGATAATGAGCTTTGCTCACCCCGCCCCTCTGTTCTGTGCGTACACCGTTTCTAACACAATAACACAATAACCATAACGTGTTGTTCATTATAAACGTGGGATTATGAATTATATCGAGAATGTCGTACATAGAAAACATGCCGTAATGTACCCTGAGTGTAAACAGCCACATTCATCGTGAAGCGTGCAAGCGATTTGCAAAGATTAATATAAATATTAATATAAAGGTTAATAAAATGTTAAACTCACTTCTTTTTCTGGAGGTGCAGCAGGAACACGAATAGTTGGTACCGATCCTTTTTTCAGGAGCAGCTTCTTTTGGAAAAAACAGCTTTACTGACCCTCGAGCAGTCTGGTGTGTGAAATGATTCGCGCAAACATGAAACATTGACGTTGATCGTGGGGAATATTCCCTTCGAAAACAAACTCAGCCACTGCGTCTTAGCGGTTCGTCAAAATGACTGCTGTGTTCCTTATTACACCCAAGAACAGAACACCACAATCGCTTAGACGCCATTCTGCTCAGACAGTGCCAGTATCAACAATGACGTGCGGAGTATGATGACAGACAGGCAGCTCGCTCATGAGCGGGGGCGGGTCTGTGTTGAAACGCTGCTGTCAATCAACAATCGCGGGAGGGGCATCCGACCGTGTGACGTCACTAGGTCGAACGGCTTGATTTGAGAGGGGGGGAAACATATAAGGAGATACAGCTTGATTTGAGATGGGGGGAAACATATAAGAAGATTTTTTTTAAAACACTGGATGGATTTTTATCATTTTATGATGGTTGTGTACAGGCACTGCCAACACACATTTCAGTACAATCAACTTGTAAAAGTGCATGTACCATTATATGACCCCTTTAATAGTCTCTTCATTCTATACAGTCTTTGTCTGTGATCTGGTTCTATGAAACTGTTTGTTTTCAAGTGTTTGTCTGAGAAGTCATACTTCACAGATTTGATGTGTTTCCTCAAGTCTTGAATCATTAAACATCTATAGCCCTATTCGGACGGGACTAGTTTAACATGGAGAGGTGGGGTAAAGTAATAATTACCAGAGCTTCTCTGTGATTTTAGTCCCGTCCGAATGTGCCATCTCAGTAATCATTACGGACAATGTCAGTAAAGATTACGGTGACTTTTACCTTCAGTAAAAAGGTCTGGAAAAATGACCTCAGGTAATACTAATTCCGTGCTAATAGACCCGCTGTAAATATGTACGTAAATATTTCGCCATTCCCTGTTTAAAAGTAGTTTTCCGTGGTTTTTCAAGTATGGAGACGCTTGAAAAAGCATTGAGTTGCGTTCTAGATGCTGGGACGAGTCTGTGGCAAAACTCAACACATACCATTCACATCAGAAAGAAGATCGAAAGCACTTGTTAGAGGTACAAAACATCTTTTAGCGTTAAGTAAGTGCCTATTACCAACACAATCCAATCTAAGTTAATTAATACATCGTTCAACCGGACATAACTGTTTTATATGAATATAGGTTTTTGCGCACGTGATATCAGGAAGCAACGTAATACGCACATGACGACAGGAGGGTGACGGCGATGCACAAATCGAGTTACTCCTCCCACTTCTGCTAGTTTTACTGAAATATATTATCCGGTGCAAATTGGCCATTAATATTTCAGACGTCCCAGGGTAAAATTACATTACTCCATCTACCCTTGTAAAGTTAATCCCATCCGAATAGGGCTTATGCTGTCCCCCATTGAAGACTGATTCCCTTGCCTCTACTCTGAGTAAAAGTGAATTTGGCTGGTTTGAGTCAGCTCAAGACTTGTGAGCTCTGGCTGTGAGCTCTCAGATGAGTATTACGAGAAACCCATCATCGTGATGATGGGCCACCAAGCACGAAGTTTTACCTCGTAAAGAGATCTGTCATTATAGCGGAAGATTTGCCCCAGGGGGTCTTCACTTTCACTGCCGCTGTGGTGCTGCAAAGACAGAAGCGCCGCACTGTACACACACACACACACACAGGGGAAATTGGCCCCTGAAATGTGATACGCACTGTGAGGTAGGGCCATGATCTTTCTCTTCCACACACCCCCACAATGAAACACAAATATATGTATAAAATCAAAAACCTTCACACATGAAACACTTCAAAGTCCCACCTTCCCCATCCAACCATCCATGTCTTGTTGATCTTTAAGGCTTTAGGCTAAGAAATTCCACAAAACCACTCAAATGATCAACCCTCGCCTCACACAAACACAGATTCTTAACATACGATTAAGAAACATCCGCACATTACTCTTAACCAAGTAGTCTCACACATACATGCACCACTTTCAAACAAATACTTAAGCCTTATAAATACTTGTAAGTCTTTTAAAAAGCTTTGGCAATCATAGATGTTTTCTATAGTTTGACCATGTCATTGTAGCATTTTTATAAAAGTATGTTTTTTGTGTTTTTTTTTTTTTAACAAGTTTCATAATGATCTTACCTCGCCAAGTCTTTTAAGTATGTTGAAGAATGCCTCTGCCGTAGTGCCAGAATAAAAGGAAAATAAAAAAGCACTCATGTTTGTTGATCATGAGTTGGTCTGCTCACATATTTTAAAGGAATTGTTTCACCCAAAAATCTAAATTTTACTAACCGTTATATCTTTCTAGCCTGTATGACCACCTTAATGTGAAAAGCAAAAGAAGTTTTGAAATGTGTTCACTCTGCTCTTCACCATAAAATGAAAGCATATATTAACTAAAAACTGCCAAAACCATAAAAGTAGGACTACAGTTAGTGTGCCATATCTTCCAAGTCTTCTAAGCCCATAAGTTTGAAGTGTGAAGACGTGTCATCTAACCACTGAAAGGCTTGTGAGTGATCTCGAATATGTTCTTTTTAGAGTTTGACAGCCACTCAATTATATATTTTCATTGTGTGGAAAAGAACACTCAACAGTTTCTAAAACATTTTCTTCTGTGTACCATGCATTGTGAAAGGCATGAGAATGGGTGAATGATTAAAGAAATTGCATTTTTGGGGAAATTTTTGCATATAAAATGACAAAGACAGGAAAAATGCTGGAATATTAGTTTGACCACCACACATGGAGTGAAAACTGCATAGTTGTTTTCCACAGGATATATTGTCATTGTGGTCAGGGTGAGACATTTTTTTTGTTTTAAATCTTGTGAGTAATACTGCTAACGTTTTTTGGAGCTTTTAACTTATTTAATATCTGCCTATCCATTCACAGACAAGACTCCTGTTCTCCTTCCTCATGTCTGCATTAGTATTTATCTCTTACTATTGCTCCAAGGTACGTTCACCACCACATCAGAAGTCAAAGGTCATAGGCGTAACACCCTCATTCAGTCAAGCAAAAAGGAATAAGGATTTTAGGAAGCATCATGTTTAGCTGATCAGTCAGGCATTTGACATTTTAGCCCAGCCTTGAATCCTGTCCCTGGAACAGACCCTTTTCAGGAGAGCAATGATGAGGCCTAACACTGTCAGGCAGCATGACCCAAACCAGTGAGGGGTTACTAGCTTTACCTTCCGGAAGACAACAGGGGGTAACTGGACCACAGGGTGCGTGTTTTGGACATAACTAATAATACCCAGAAATCTTTGCCTGAATGTGATCATTGAGTTTTATACCTTGATCTGCACCAAAAGGCACTTTGGAATGTATTCTGGTCAGTATAATTCTGGCACCAAAAAACTAGGAACCTTATCTTCTACACTTAAAAAAAAAAAAAAAAAAAAAAAAAATCTCTCTCAATCCAAATCTGAATCCAAGTCTTGCAATATGTAACCAGGAGCAGGTGAGGAATTTTGAATGGTTTAAATTCAAATTTTAATTTAAAGAGATTTAAATCTCTTTTTCTTTTCTTTTTTCTTCTTTTTTTGTGTGAACTGGGGATAAGTGCATTTCAGCCCATACAGCACTACTGCAGTAATTGGAGACATCCACTTTTAAAGGAGCCATTTCAATGTGTCATTCAAATGTGTCATGAGTTTTGAGTTCAGGCTCGATTTGTTCAGGCCCTTTTTTGGGTCATTGAAGTTGCTTGTGCATGGACAAAGAATGACTGCATCTTTACCCTCTCCTTCTGCCTTCCTAGGAAATTTCCATTTCTGTTTAATGTGCAGGTGTTATAAAAATACAGTAAGAGCTTGTAATCTATACCCAATTACTCAGTCATACACCAAACCACCCAAGTCAACTTTGTGGAGAACTTCTAAAAGTGTTGCATCTTCCAGAGTAGTTCTGTGGAAATCTTGAGCTGAGGTACTTGCATAATTTCTCGGAAATGTTCATGTGTTCTAATAAAATACATCAGTGTTTATGAAGACCTGCCAGTTTACACGTTCCCCTAGCCCTGTCCCACACACAGTAAAGAGACACATGTACACTTTTAGACGCAGAGGGAGCTTTTTTCATTAGCCAGAATGAAACATCTGCTGAATGTCACCTCATGGAGTGATAGTGCAGGGAGGTTTGAGTGATTGGTACTCATCTCCTTTGAAGGTATCCACAGATTGGTTAAAGTTACAGATTGAAAACTTCCTTGTTTGAAGGGTTTACACAAGGCCTGACTGCCGCCCCCTGCCAGTTTTTTTCCAAACAGCTATATCCATAAAGATCCTTTCAAGTGCCATATGGTTTGGTTTTGACATGCTAGGCTGTACAGAGAGCTAAGATATATGTTGTGTGTTTACACATGATTGGTATTACATACAGTTTCAGAAATGCGGTTCTAGCATGTTGTCTCCCCGATGCCAACCTCCTGTATTTCCAATCTGTTGCCCTGCAGGAACAGAAATACTCATGGGACCAATTTGTCACTTTTGGACTACATCTGGGTTTTTTATTTTTTATTTTATTTTATTTTTTATGGTTAGCAGGTGAATCACAGACGAATGCTCATTCCTCTTCTATTGATATTTCTTAAATATGAGGGGAGTGTGAGTATTTGCCATGTTTCTGGGAAAGCCTTGATGTACATTCAGTGTAGGGCTCTACTCTTAAAGGTTGCTTCAGGTCGGGTAGACGTGCGCTACAACACTGCTGCACACTTGCCACAGCTGGAGGGGTCGGGGGTCACTCGCTCTGCCATCAAAATGGCAGTGATTTATTGGCCATTTAAGTTTAATGACTGAATTCATCTGCTTTGTGTCCTGTCCAAGAATCTGTCAGAGTTCCTCGGATATTCTGGTTAGCTCAGACGAGGTTTCTCACTGTCGGTCTGGAATACTCCTACAACAAAACCATGGGACTCTTCACTGAAAAACAACTGCTCTAACTTTAAGCCACTTAATGCAAGATCAGCATTTAAGACAGTAATTATCAAATACAAAGGGTTATTATGAACAAACATATCTATGCATATCCATGTTCTAAGTTTAATACTAACACCTAGGGGGGTTTTTTCTCTTCATTATCTGGAGGACACATTATTGGTGCATGTGTGCCCATGCAAAAGTCACCACCATGATGCTAGAGTGTTGTTGGTTGGTTTGCTCTTGTCAAAAGTCTTAATGGAGATTAATGGAATTTTCCACTTGTTTAATTTCCTGTAGGGCTTATATCAATCTGAATGCTTAGAAATAACATTATGCTTGAGAAAAATCGGATATTGTATGACAAACCTGTCCACAAGGAAACCCCGAAAAGGATGTAATCTCGAGAAGCATCACAGACATGAAAATACATGGTAGGTGTTTTAAGTTTAAGCTCTTTAACTGTGGTACATTGTGTAGACTTGTCTGCAGTCAGTGTTAAATTTTTTCCCCCTAATATTTTCACTTTCAGTGTTCACAGAAAAACTGCTTGTAGTTTAGAACGAACGTGACAATTGTGAACATGTATATGTAAATGACCCTTCACAACAGATAATGCTTTACAATGAACTCTTTTAGAGAGCTACATATGGCAATGTATCTGTTCAATAAAATTGATCTCGCTGTGACATCTAACCAAAGCCACACCCATATCCATCAAAGTAGCAACTTTTCTCTATTTATGAAAATGACGAGACACACACAAGCCAGTGACATAAGTGTGCAATATCCCGCGAAAAGCATCCCGCTCGGTCTAAAATATAAACACTTCTAACGGGCTCACCATAGTGAATCAGGGTAAGACAAAAACAAATTTTGGAAGAAGGATTGATGGTGTATTGACTTTAAATTTGGTTAATTTTGAACATAAAAAAGTTACATAGTGCACCTTTAAGAAGCCCATTGGGGTTTTTTTTTTCAGTGTTGAATGTACAAATAATCCAAATATGACTTAGAGTTGCCACTTGCAAGGTGAGTGACTAATCACACTGGGTAAAGACTTCTTAAAAATTAGGTTAATATGCCACTTTCAGGGATGATGCAACCACATAATCAGGTTTCATGATGAACTCTTCTGCCTACATCAAGGAATATTCTGGGTTAAGTAAAAGTTAAGCTTTGTCAACCGCATCTGTGCCATGATGCCATATACCACAGAAAACCATTTCAACTAGTCACTTGGTGCTTTGACAGTTATGTATTTACAAGGACTGTCTATCGTGCAAGCATACATCTGAGCTCTCAATAGAGCTTGTATTTAACCTGGAAAATTTTGGAAAACATTTTATAATTTGATTAGTCTCAGAGTAAACCCAATTGAAGGATTGCATTTTCTCAGCATCTGCCAGAAACCTACATATTTGAGTCGGATTTCCTCCTCTGAATTCCCTGATGGCTGTGGAATATGTTCTGACAGATATGGCAGAAATTTCCCCCGATTCTCTCTCTGGATATTTGAGCTGTGCTTTTACTGGAACGCCAGTTCTTGCATTTTAGGGTAGTCTCTAATCTGGGCTTGGCCACGAGCCATTTCATTCCCCTCTGACACGGACCTGTGTGAGTGTGTGTGTGTGTGTGTGTGTGTGTGTGTGTGGAAGGGAGTGGTGTATGCATACAGGACTCGCCCCATACCTGAGTGAGTGATAGTGAAGTGTAATAGATTCTCTTTGTGAAGCGCAGATCAAGAGCTGCTAGAGCACTGAACACTAGACAGAACTATGAATGAACCTATGAATACAATGACCATGAAAT
This sequence comes from Leuciscus waleckii, assembly GCA_900092035.1. NCBI lineage: Eukaryota > Metazoa > Chordata > Actinopteri > Cypriniformes > Leuciscidae > Leuciscus > Leuciscus waleckii. The sequence continues at coordinate 17,812,413 of FLSR01004880.1, read as the reverse complement.
CGAGTGTAAAATGCCAATCAGGAGAGAAATTGATTTTAAACAAATGCAGACTACATGAAAATCAAACAATACACCTTTTCCTAAATAACTTCAATTTAAAAAAAAAATTTTTTTATGCCTGTGTATGGAATGAATGGGGAAATTATTTAAAACCCAATTCCGCTGAAAATGTTGTATTTCACTGTTGCGTTCTATAGAATGATAATGAAATTACAGTCGTTTTTAGTGACTTCCCCTCTGTGGGTCTGTGTTTGTGCACTGAATCTTTCTGGATGAGTAGGAGTGTAAATTTCATTAGTTTTGTCCTTTCTTTGTTTCTGCTGAGTTTGCAGTGTTTCTAACAGGTGGCAGTGGAGCTCATATCAGTCTGTTTTTTTTCAATTAAAATCTGACGTGCAAACCACACTAACAAAAAACAAATGTCTCTTCTCATTACCTCCTACATCAGCTTCCCTCTTTTTAACTCGTTCTGTCCTGCTCTCTTCTGTCTTTTGGTCTTATTTGAGTAATCCACTTATTTCTTTCTCTGAGACTTCCTCCCACTCTTTCAGCTTGCATCAAGGTTTCCACTCAGACTAAACAGCCCTTACTGAGGTGTGTGTCCGTCTGAGTGTGTGTTCGAGAGAGAGAGAGCACTGGGGCCTTTCTGTAGTTGCTGAGACATGCTATTTGGTGAAGAATTTCTCTCACTATGACCAAGATATGCAATCAGGCTGTCTTTATCTAATGTACAGTGTTAAGACACGTTTTAACATCATAAATTCTCTTAGTAATCTTACTCCAAGTGGATTTCACTGTATGGTCAGTAACATGGGAGCTAAGTCCAGTGTTGCCAGATCTGGAAAGAAAAACAAGCAAACAATCCCTTAAAATTGCCTCACAAAAATAAGCCTACATAAGGGACCCCAGCTGTTAGTGCTTTCTATGGATGTTTATGCTACATGGATCAATGGGAATTGTTTGATTTCGTTGATCTGATTTATTGTAGTATACATTTTTAAACAATCAAAAATATGCCACAGTATGCTGGAAGTAAGCTCAAACACCGCATGCATGCCCATATTAATAAGCCCAAAATTACTTTAAGTGGACATGGGGTTAAGTGGACATGGCAACACGGGGAAGCCCCTTACACCTGTTATACGTTTAGTGACAGGCAGATGGCGCCAATGCAACTTACAGTAAAACAAATTAGTCAAGAGCTTTAAAAAATGGGCGCTAAATATAAGTTTTATTTATTATTAAAAAATATTATTAAAAGAAGAGAAAGCACAGGCCTGTGAGATGCTTTTAGTTTCATGAACCGAGTGTCAAGTCTAAGAGGATTTTATGTATTGGGATGAGAGAAGGGATCCTATTTGAAAGAAAATGCAAATGAAATTTCACAACTGCCTACGTGTGAAATTGCCACAAGAGGAAAAACTTGTTTCTACTAAGTGGCATGTATATGTATAGCCTAGCGGGAAAATAAATCTCTTAATTTGAAATACGGAAATAAAACGACGAATATTCCATCATTTTGATTGATTTATATTTCTGTGTGAAATTGTTAATGGAAGCCGAAGAAGGAATGTCTTGAAATTCGAACGGGTCTGTTGTGAAGTCTCGCGCGCTGGCCGGACTGCTCACATGTCCAGCGTGCGCTAGAAGCGAGTCCGTCGTTCCTACGCGCGGGCGCGCGCACACACACACCAGTACGTGGTGATGGACACACACTCACACACTTACACATGTGATCACGCCCTCATTACCTTGCACTCTTTCCGTTTTCCAAGCAACCTTGCATATGACCGAGAAGCCCCAAAAAGGCGTCAGCGCTCCCGTCATGTGATTCCGATGATATTCCAAATGGGATTACGCACACTGTAGACCTCTATGCCTCTGCACGTACGACCTATCATTACGCAGCGGATATTACTTATTATACATGATTGATTATTTATATTGATAATATATTAATGTTGAATTTAATAAAGGAATACACTAAGCCCTATAATTTGCCATATTCCATCCTGTTATTAAAGTAAATGGGGGAACATCAATAGGCTACTGAAATTCGTTTTTTTTTCCCACTGTTATATTATTGTTATAACTATAGTATGTGTATAGTGAAAATGTATTAAAAAGGCAACTATAATTATTATTAAAAAAAAAAAATTGCATTTTTTTTTTTCATTTGTGGTCTCTTGACTTTTGGATGCAAAAGGCAACTATAATTATTATTAAAAAAAAAAAATTGCATTTTTTTTTTTCATTTGTGGTCTCTTGACTTTTGGATCAAACTGCTACGCATACAAATAGCAAATAAGGAATATGTACAGTCAGCCTTTATAAAAGTAAGCTCTTCAGGGTGATCATAAATGGGTTTATTTTGCTATAATGTGGGCTCACTATAGGCCTACATTGTCCCGCTTTTTATACAGCTAGGCTACTTACAAAATAAATAAACAAAATGTTTGAAGAATATATAAGGATAATTTAATCATTTTGAAACAATTTAAAGTATTTTATTAGAACATACGCTGAACTATACGAGTGGCAAGTTATTATACTGCGTCTCTATGGACAACGGTCATTATTCAGAAATATTTGCCCGATGAATGACGCAATTGACCAATTAAAATCAATTATTCAGAGAGCCATGTAATCTATACGAACTTGCAATAAGAGGGATGACTTTTGCTGATGCGATTAAACAGTAGTAGCCGTAATACCGCTTTTATACAAAATATCTAAACATAATTGATACCAGCACTCTGTAATCAGAGAGTGAGATCTCTCGTTTTACAGAAGCTCTTACAGTTATCAATAAGTAGACATCTGCGCATTGAACTTAACTGAGACACTGGACGGCACACTGACACCACTATAGCCACGCCCATCGCAGTGACTCGTCCAATGGCATGAGTTTCAATCTCACTGCGGTGCCAAAACTGACCGACTGCTGAAGCTGTTCGTTAAAACCGGGGAACGGCGGCGTCCGTGATCATTCATAACGGCAAGGGAGAGAACTTGAGAATCAAGCCGACAAATCAAACAGGAAGCGGAATAAAGCGGTGTTCATTCGTAGGGACTAGAAGTGCGCTTGGATATAGCATTCTCTCTTCGGCGTCTTTGTGTTCTCACTGGTTTCACTGAATGGGCAATACTGAAAGTTTTATCAGCGAGTGAGTTTCTTATCCATTCTGCGTCCCTTTCCCAAATGAACCCAACGCACTTGGAGACGGGTGGCAGGCTAAGCATGGGATTACTTTTGTGATGTGGATTGTAATAGCCTTGGAAGAAAAAATTGATCTACTTCTCAACAATGTGAGAGGACCTGCGTCCTGGATTCTCATATTTCTGGATATTCTGAAAATAATCGGCAACAGCTGAGAGACGTTATAACATATTTTCCGTGGGTCTCACGCTCTCTCAGGTGTCTGCATGCGTGTTGTGAGACCAACATGGGATTGTTGTTGCCCCTATAGGTCGGACCCCGTGTGAAGAAGCCTTTACTCATGTCTAACTTGCTTTCTGAGACCTTTACCAATGCGTTTGCTAAAGTCCGCCTATCATCGGATAGGGTTTTAAAAAGAGTTATTCGCCTTATATATTCAATCATGAACTTTGCCGTTCGCGTGCTCCAGTTATTTATTGTGACGCTTCTGTATTTTCAGCTGTCAAGGTAAGTTTTATATCCCTATGCATGCATATAGATAAGACGCAGATGTATTGGTTGAATTTGAAATAGTGTTATTTCGAATGTAATGTCTGCGCCACTATATTGGACGTCCTTGTGTTTCCCCTTGCGAGGTCATTGACCATGTTTTGCCAAGCTCTTCAAATTACGTGAACAAGCCAATCTGATCATCACACATTGAGCCATTTAACACTATAGACAGGTTACAACCGGGGGAATCCAGCGATATACGCAACCCAAGTTCATTCAACTATTTGGAAGTTTGTTGTCGATTTTGGTGAAGGCCCTATCATAGCCACCTTAGTGATATTATTACGCTTTAAAGGCGCAGCTACAGTATACAGTTCAGACGGACCGGGCACCAACATATCCGTCTTCAGGAGACCACAATATTGAGATATAAATCATTAGGTTGTGATTTCAGCCTATCTTAAGAAATTCTTCACTAAATACTCTTATTCTTGATGAAATTCATCAAGAAGTGCACGTGTCTCCATAGAGCTTCTGCAAAATCTGAAGTGTGACATGTTCACAAGTCTCTAATGCAGAGTTCAAAGCCAGTTTTGATTTGAGACTAGACTCGTGACAAAAGACTATCAAGGCCAAGACTAAGTCAAGTCTCAGATCTTTCAAGGCCAAGACTTAAGTCCCTTTTTAATATCGTTTTCTGTATACTACAGGTTAATGCCATAATTGTTGATATGTGCACTTGAGTAAAATAATAAAAAAACAAAACAAAAAAAAGTTTAAATATACACACACACTCAAAATAATCATTCTTTGTGAGAGCTAACCTTATTATTATTATTAAGAACTTTGACTTTAAAATGAAATTAGGTAATTTGTTGCATCATCCTAAAACTTGAGTAATGATGCTGTGGTGAATAACTAGTCAAACCTGTTAGGACTCTTGATTATTGATTGTGTACAAATATGTATAACTGAACACAGTCTTTAAATATTAATTTCTGTCAAAAATTTCTGTTGTTGTTGTTTTTTACCACAGAGTGCCTACATACCCAGGGAGGGAGGCAAAAGACATCTGATGGTGAGTTTCTGCTTGAACTCAATGGTGTCATCCAGAGACTGGACATATACAGAGCCCTCTGGTGGATGGGTTAAGGAGGGCAATGCTGTGCCTTTAATCAAACTGATACTGTATAGCTTAGGATAAATTGTTGTATTTATTAGAAGCTCACGATCCAGTATGGTTTGTATTTCATCTCCAATCTCTAAATCTCCAAGGGATAATTTGGATCACGCATTGCCAAACCGCTCATTGCTCAATACCGCTCATTGCTCAATCTCTGTTAAACCTAGAGAACCAGACTACACATTATTAAATTACTATACATTTGTGCTTTTCTTCTCCATGTAAAAATAGAGACTCAAACAGCTGTGCAGAATAAACACACAGGCTAATTTGGGGTCTTTTTGAAATTGTATTTTTTTAAGTAGGTCGAGTGCAACACAAGGAATGAACATGATTTAAATGGACACCCTTGTCAGTCACAAATTCCTAGAAGGGCTCTCTGATTTTCAAACAGTGTTGGCCATGAAAAAATTGTGCAACTCTTGGCCAAAAAGGTCCAACGTTTTTGGCAAACAAACAACCAAGTAACTGATTTTCCTCTTTTTTTTCTCTTACTTGCAGTGGTGCCATTCATGGAGGTGTATAACAAGTCACTTTGTCGTCCTCGGGAGGTGCTGGTGGAAATTCAACAGGAATACCCTGATGACATAGAGCATATCTTCATACCGTCCTGTGTGGTTCTCACCCGCTGTGCAGGGTGCTGCAATGATGAGATGATGGAATGCACCCCCACCGTCACATACAACATTACCTTGGAGGTCAGAGACCCCTAACTTCCAGACTGTTGCTCTCTTTTACTCTCCCTTTTCTCCCACTATCTGTCTGAATCTTGTTAAGTCTACTTTTTGGAAACCCTACACTCCTCTACTGTCTCCCACACTCAAACCCTTTATCTCTCTCTTTTTGGCCAAGCTAGCAGGGTTCTTCTGAATGAGAGTAGCCAATTTTTAGGTAGTGTTGAATGTACTTTTACTTAAAGGGATAGTTCACCCAAAAATGAAAATTGTCATCATTTTACTCACCATTTATGAGTTTCTTTTCCTCTGTTAAACACAAAAGAAGATATTTTAAAGAATGTTGGTAATCAGACAGTTGACGGTAGCCATTGACTTCCATAGTATTTTTTTTCCTACTATGGAAGTCAATGGCTACCGTCAACTGTCTGATTACCAACATTCTTTAAAATATCTTCTTTTGTGATAACAAAAGTTAAATTTTTTACCGAACTGTCCCTTTAACAATAACACTGTCTTATATGTCTATGATGTGGTGTTTTAATGTTTGTTATTGCTTTTTTCCTGTAGATTAAAAGATTGAAACCACTCCGTCATCAAGGTGACTTTTTCATGAGTTTTGCAGAACACAGTGAATGCCAGTGTCGGTAAGAATCCTCATACATACATATAGCTACCTAAATGTGGACAAATAATTTCTTACCCATGAAAGAAAACCTTTTCAATTTTAAAAGAAAAAATATTTATTTATTTAAAAAAAAATTGTTACTTTTGAAGACTTTACTATAAGGACGCTTGTCCCTAGAGAAAGGCTGTCAGATTCAGCTAACTTTTGGGGACACTTTTTTATGCCATCTATTATCTGTAGTTGTATTTCCAGCTGTATTAATATAACTGAGGGGTGTTAGTGGATGTTTGTCTGTTCTGTTTTGTGCTCACTTAGGTAATGTCTCGCTCTTTTTGTTGCTCTTTCAGGCAGAAAAAAAATCTTCCAGAGAAAAGAGAAAAGTAAGTGACATTGTTCTTGTGTTTGTGTGTATGTGTGTATGTGTGTGTGCTTTTGCTCTCGCATTATTTTGTCATTTTACCCTCCATCATTCTTGCATTCATTCTTGTTTCCTAATCTCTCTGCCTTTATCTCAGTCACTCTTATCTCCAGCTAGGTGTATTCCTTCTTGTTTTGCTTTTCTCCCTGATCCTTTCATCTAAGTCGTCGCTTTTCATGTTATATAAAGCCATAAAATCTGATTGTGGAGAACAGTGGAACTCCTCACTGTTGTTTTTAAATACATGGTATGAGGTAACAGGTGATTTAGATCTTGAAAATCGTTAGTTGCACCATTGTCAAACTAAAGCTAAACTAAAACTAGGACTGGGTGATGTAATGTATGCATGATATCTTTGCTGGCAATATAAATTCAAACAACATTGTAAATATCTCATGACAATCAGTGAATTTTGTGATCACTTCTGATTCAACAATTTGTTTATCACTCAAAAGTATACAAATGAATATGTCTTGTTATACATATACATGCTTTCTAAATGTTTTTCATTTAGTGAAATAAAAAACAACACTTTTTAAAAAAAAGCCTCTTTAAGCTATATTGCCCAGCCCTAGCACAAGACCAGAACTACTGCTTCTGTTAATCCAGCCTTCTTCAGATGAACTGAGATACTCTCTGACCCTTACACCATTATCTGATCTCACTTCCTTTTTGATGTCTTCATGTCGTTGCACGTTGCTCTCTCAAGTGTAAATTCAGCCCCTCAGGTGTGTGAAGAGCTGCGTGAACAGGTGTGCGAGTTTCGCCCTCTAGTTCAGTGCCCTCGCCCTACATTCATCCTACCGTCGGCTAAGCTCTGCTTTATGATTTGAGGTTCATTGAGGTAACAGAGATTTGTCATCTCTGAAGTGTTTTTACGTCCGGCGATAAGATAATGTTTTCAGCGTTTGTTTATGAGCCCGTTTCCACTCCTCAGAGATACTGCAGCGGTCAGTCAACCCCCTCTCCGATGCCTCCCTCTCACCAGAGAATGTGGGCCGAAGTGTTTGAAAGTTTACTGAAGTTGAGGGTGTTGATCTTGTGGCTGATGTGTTATGGGTCAGAGGTTATCTCTAGGGGTTTAAAAAGTTTAAATGTTTTCTGGTTCTGGTAAACAAGTGGCCCAGAGGCTGTTCTACGACAGAGCACCGTGTCCACAGACACAATGATGACAATGATTGAATCTATGAAAAGAATTAATGTAATCGTAGAGAATAACCAGCCTGATTGTCAGCTGTGTATAACAGCAAATTCAACTTTATAGTCCTGACGTTGTTTTTAAAGAGCTTCAGCTTCCTATCGTTTGTAAGAGACTCCTATGAAATGATTTATTAAATTAAATGTTTTCAAATATTTTTTGTGAATATTGCATATGTCGGCCACCCTGCTCTCTGCTTATGTTCATAGAGCATTGAAAAACCCATTTTGGTCAACCACTAATGCAAATAACCTTAAAGAGATCGCAGCACATCAGTTTGTACTCTGATTGCGAGATAGGGGAAAGTTCACATTCTTGCTGCCTGACGTGTCTGGCGTGATATGCCAGGATTCTCAGCTATCTGAAAGATAACTGTACGTGTATGTCGCTAATACTGAGTGTTGATTTGCTGATTGATCAGTATTGTCATTATTATGAAAGAGAACTTTTGACGGTTTCCGTTAGACTTCACTAACATAAGAGAGTCAAATCTCGCCAGTAGACTTTGAGCTTTCAGCTTTGGCTCAGTTTGAATCAGTTTGTCTGTGTTTTGCATCAGCCAGGAATCCTGCTAACATTAGTGATGCTTTTGAAGATTTAATGCCTTGTTTATTTATTGAAACTTCTTCGTGAGAGAGATGCTGAATTATTGGCGAATTTTCCCAGAGCCTGGCTGGCTTTTTATTTAAAATTCATGTCTCACGCCCCTGGACTTTGCTGTCGTGTCAGGCACTAATACAAGAATAAGAAGAGAAAGATGTGTTTTAGTGGGACATGTTTACTGATGTTTCCATCTGGATCATTTTAGCACTACGTTCACTGCAATCTGACTGTGTGGATGATCTTTTGCAACAACTCCGATTCAGTTTTTGTTTTTCGATGTTCTTCTTTGTTTGTCATGTTCCCCTTTTCCAGAAAACCCCGGAAGGGCAAAGGCCAAAAGCGAAAGAGAAAGAAAAACCGTGAAAAAAAGCGGGATTTGTACGTCACCTCTGCGTTCGCGTCCTCTCCCTGCACCTGAGTGTGGCACTCTTGGTCGTCAAATTAATTTGGAGGAGATTTTATGCCTCCTTTAATCAGTGTATTTCTGTCGGACGGTGTTAATTGCCATTAATCCATCCACTCCTCTGCCATTTAATTAAAACTGACCATGCCACAAAACCACATGCTCGATCTCTGCTCTCACAGAGCTTGCCTTACCAATGCAGAAGCACATGCTAAAACTATTAACATAAACAACGTTTGGCCAAATTGTTTATGAATTGTTTTTGTAAAAGGTACAAACCAGTAGAGTGCAACAGTGACTGTCCACTTTTATAGTCAAAAGTTTTCCCATTCAGTCTCCTTAGGCATCTTCGGTAAAGCGGTCTAAGCCTTTAACCAAACCATTCAACTCCAAGATGAATCATAGGAATACAACCTTTGATTTGAACAAAGCAAGTATTTGGAAAAAAGTAATCTCTTATGAGAGAATCTACTATTCATTCCATGCAGCGTTGTGAATGATGTAATCCAAACAAGAGCCACAATACACTAACAAGTCTGACAAGTCATAAATTGTAGGCATAAAGCAAAATGTATACAGACGATACAATTTGACATGAGGTTTTTATTGCAAAGTAATGACATATATTGGTTGTGGTTGTGAAAACTCCTTGGATTTTGTCATTAGCAGTGCTTTATGGGAATGGACAGTCAGTGGCCTCAGAAGCAACCTAGCAAAACGAGATTTGTTCTCATTTCCATGGTTGGTTCTCACGTTCTCTTATCGGAGGATTTTGCTTAATGATTGTGAGTAGTGCAGCACTTCATGGTAATTCAGAAATGAAAAATTACAAAAGCACCATCGCTTAACTTCCTCTGAGCTCATGGTAGGTCTGTCTGTTTTTCAATGGGGGAAATGAATGGGATTTCTATTTCTGGAGCCGTACAGTTGCGCTCTATAGTTTGTGCCACAGGACCTAATAAATAAATCAAGCTCTATGATTGGAGGAGGTGAGCAGTGGGGAGGTAGCCGACATAAAAACTCACCGACCCACTCCGCATGGCTTTCTGTTGATGGTACTAATTTGCACAATAATTCTGTTGGAATCATAACCTTGTCTGTGCCGCTTTCTGTTTTTGAAATTTGAATTATTGTTCTCACATTTTTTCATTGTATTATGACCATCATCCTCACATTGTTCTGTCCTCTCTGACTTATGAGAAGGATTGTGTGAGATGATTTTTATTTTTTTTATTCATTGCTGTGAGTTTTGTTTTGTCATGCTGAGTGAGCTCTGCCGCACAGCATTACGAAAGTCAAATAGCCTGTTTACTTTGGTGTTTCTCCCAGTAATTGGAAAGTGAAATGTATTTCAAAGAAATGCGTACATGAGGACAGTCTGCTCCTGTGAGACTGATGCTTTTGAGGTCAGTATTTTTCTGAGGGCTGGGGTTTGGGTTTTCATATTAAAATAAATAAATAAATAAATAAATTAGATTTAAGGCCTGTCGAGACAAAGACCATGAAAGTATGTTTTTGTTTGCACCACAACTATTCACATTGAATTTATGACATTCTCTGAGAAGATTTGGATTTCAAGTTTGGATGTAAAATCGTATTGTGACTAAATACTAAGAACATCATTGAGATGTGGTGCTCATGTAGGTATAAATCTGACATTTCCCTAACACAGTCCTTTTTCCTCACAATATTCCTGTCAAGAAAGTGGCCAAAGCACATAAATGGGTAAACTATAAGTCTTGTGCATGTTTTTCATGCCAGTCGTTCTTTGTGTAAATAGGCCTTTACACTGTTGTGATTTAAAGTCAGGTCAGGGTTAAATGTAGAATTTAGAATGTGGTTTTGATAAGCCTGTCCTCTGAGCAATATTGGCTTCAAACAAGGTCAGTTGGCACAAATGCGTGTGAATCTTCCTCATGGAGTCCATCATTTCGTACTGTACATGTGTCCTGATGACCCTGATCCAACACTACAAGAAGCAATAAACTGAAACACTGGATTCTTATGCACTGTTCTCTCTCTGCCTTTTATTCCAGTATGCTTTTCTAAATGGAAAGAGTGAAAAGTTTTTCTTGTTTTCTTGCATCACTGAGCTTGCAGGTGCATGGCCACATCCTGCCTATAACTTCAGCTATTTACACTCTACAAAACCCCCTCGGACCCTCAGAAGGGGCGAAACCGTGGTACCAGACCAGGGTGGCTCATAAAGTGTACTGCTTGACTCACTGAGTGCCTGTGTGTGTGTATGTTTGGGTGAAAGTGTTTAATAATGGCCATTACTATGTGTCAGCAGTAATCTCCCCAATCCTTCTCCTTTTCTCTCATTCTCTCGCTTTTCAGTAGTCAGTGTGAGCCTTGCTGTTCTACATGCTCTGAAAGGAGAAGAAGGTTGTTTGTTCAAGACCCCGAGACGTGTCAGTGCTCCTGTAAACACTCTGAAGCCGACTGCAGGTCTAGACAACTAGAACTCAACGAAAGGACCTGCAGGTGTGTTTGTAAATCTACACTCTTTTTGTGTGTGTATCTACACATGTTAGTGCAAGACTGGCCTTCCTGTTTTTGTATTGTCATAAACATCCCTTGACAAAAGATGTGTTTAAAGCAATAGTTCAGTCAGAGATCAAGTGAATTCTGTCATCATTTACTCATCGTCACATTGTATCAAACCCTATGACATTTTTACTTCGGTAGAAGACAAATGGTGATCTTTGGCAGAATGTTCATTGGTCTGGTAAATGTTGCATCTTGGTAAATCAGAGTACAGTTTGAGACATTGATGCATCTCTTCTGAAAATGAGCCTTTGTTTGGCAAGAACCTTGAGCAAAGGCTTAATATTCTTCCTGTCTAGCACAAAACAATTGAGATGTTATAGAGATTTCATTTGTGATTTTTCTACTTACTTTCCCAGATGTGACAAACCAAGGAGGTGAACCGAACAGATTTCAGAATGGACTCTGACATGAAGGAATATTTCTCCATTAATTCACAGCACTTTGAACTTTCAGCTTTGAACTTTGGTCTCATTTTTCCATCACGGAGATATTGAGAGAATGAAGTGAAGGGGTTGGGGAGGTGGGGGGTTAATAGTCAATGAAATGCTCTGTCTGATATTTTCATGATTTTCATGTGTGTATTAAGCGAACCGAGAGACTGAAATCACAGGATTTGATTTGCTGCTAAAGGGTCTTCGCAAAAGACCTACGTAAACGTTTCTGATCTTGGCTGGCGTGCGTAAAGTCGTACTCAAAGTCGTACTCAGCGAAACACATCACTGGATTTGGGTCTGCTGTGCAGTTTTTCATGTGAATCTAAATGTAAACGAGCGCAAACAAAACATTTGGAGGACTGCAAAACTGCGTCAGCGTCCACTACACGCTGTGGAATCATTCCTCCAAGTACGTGAACACTGAGCACAATGCGTGTGTTTTTAGAGATGGACAAATGACTGGAGTTTTGATGGTAGACCGAACTGATTCTGCCGTTGGAATGTCACACAGTGATGCCATGGAAACCTGCTGGCCGCTGTGGTAAATGTTTGCACCAGAGCTCTGACCTTGACGAGGCAAACTCAAGAGGATTTTGGTCATATTCACTCCTTAAAGGGATATTCATTCTTTGACATGTTTGGAAACCACTTTGAATAGATTGTGTGATTTAGATTCCATGCTTTCACACTACTGGGGATTTAAAGGGATAGTTCACCCAAAAATGAAAATTCTGTCATTATTTACTCACCCTAATGTCGTTCCAAACCAGTAAGACTATCGTTCATCTTCGGAACACAAATTAAGATCTTTTTGAGCTTTCTGTCCCTCCATTGACAGCGACGCAACTGACCCTTTGATGCTTCAAAAAGTTCTAAAAGAGATCGTAAAACGAATCCATATGATTCATATGAAGATTTTCAAGTGCTTTATTTGATGAACAGATTTAATTTAGTCTTTTATTCATATTTAAACATTGTGGAGGGACAGAAAGCTCTCAGATTTCATCAAAAAGATCTTCATTTGTGTTCCGAAGATGAACGAAAGTCTTACGGGTTTGGAACGACATGAGGGCGAATAAATGATGACAAAATGAATTATTTTTGGTGAACTATCCCTTTAAGATAACAATTCTGTGCTAGGTTTTTGTTGTCGTTCAGCTAGTCTTGGAATTTTAGTCCAAATCTATTCCCCCAAACAATTCAGTAATTTATGATTATTATATATATTTTTTAGAATATTTTCAGTATTCTATCTCTTTGTATTTAATTTGACCTATTTATGTGCAGTGTTATGTTAAGATGGATCTTCTTGTCCTTTTTTTCGTCTGCAAAGCTCCATGGCTGTCTGGAGAAAAAAAAAAAAAGCTTTTCATCCTGTTTTATTTTCCGTAGATGAACAGAGAAACATTCCTATAACTGATCAGTGAGTTATGTTGCCAACTGCCTTGACTTTGCCGCCTTACTGCAGATGTGTGTGTGTGCCGTGTGATCTCTAACAACTGTGTAAATGTGATTTCGTGTGTATACGAGGCTAGTGTTTGTGTGCGTGTATGGGTGAGTACGTTTGGCGAAACCGTCCTGACGAAACCGTCTTGATGTCAGTGTGACATACGTATTGAATAACAATATAGCAGCCAAATGTAAATATAGGCCAAACTCGTGTCACCATTTACTTCTACTATAATAAGATCTAACAAGCTGAAACAGTATGCTCAAATGTGGTCTGGTTTGATTGGAGTTTTACAGTTTAAACATTATTTATTTACTCTATGTAAATATTTGGATATTAACATCTTTTTGTGTCTGTGTAATGTAGTACAGCATATTTATTTTCAAATTATATTGCCCTTTTTCTATAAAAGTTTGTTTGAAAACTTTCACCGTTTTGATGCGTCTGTACTGTACGATAACGTGAAAACACATGAAAATCATAATCTTGATTCATTTATGATTCCAGAAGCATCATTGCCATTCAGGAGCATGTATGATATTAATTCTTGTAAACTTTTGACTTTTACTTTTTGTGGACTGATCGCCTTCTGCAAATAATTTGGTTTAACCTGAAAACTGTCATCAAAGAATTGGTCCCAAAGAAAACAGGTGTATGATGCTCCTGCATGTCTCGATGTATCCATACATACTGTACCGTATTGCATTGGCCAATCCCATTTATCAGCATTTTCGGCTTCATGTTGTTGGGTTTAACGTCAGGAAACTTTTCAATGACGCTATTCTAAATCACTGAAACGACGTTCATACCGAGCTGCAGGTGAAGCGTCATGCTAAAATGATATTCATGTACAATTTTACATTTATCTTTTACTATAGTTCACTCCATCTCTGCACGAACAGTATTGCCTGCATTCCTGGAGTAATTCCCAAATTTCATGAAACATGCTTTAACATTTTTGTAACAACTTTATGCACTTTAAAAAAAGTGTTATTTGAAATGTATATCAGTGTTAGGCCTTAAAACAATGCTTGATTTTTGTATTTGTTTTAGATAGAGTTGCATCACTTACAGATTCCACTTTAAAGTGATATTTTTGTCCAGAATGTGTCCAGTTCATCCTCGGAGCACATTTACGTAGGAATGTTTTGGTTTGTTAAACTATAAAACATACAAATGTTAAACTAGCCATTACCATTCCAGACACTTCCCATATGTCTTGCTAAACCTGAGCCCACTTGTCCATGTGATCATCAGAAAGGCAGCCATCAGTAGATCAGTGCTAATGAGGCTTAGGTTTAAGAGTAGTTTGTGGAACTTTGCGTGTTTGTTTTGAAACAGCTGATTTTAGCCTGAGCGGCGCTCCACTAACACTAGATTAGCCAATATGTTTGACATAATATGACCACGTGAAGCACTTAAGAGCAGCAGTTTAACACTACCTATGAAATATAAGATAATCCTCATGCCAGTCTCCCCCCACCTGCACAGGCCCCTCAGCTGCTTAAATACCCCAGGAATGTTGTAAGTGACTTAATCTTTGATTAGAGGAGGAATTTTGGGGTGGCAGGTTCTCGTCTCCGGTGCAAATCATCATGGTGTTGGATCTGCCAGTGAACTTTACCCCATCAGTTTAACTTAGAGTTAAATAGCATAAACCGGGAAGATTGTAGGTTTAAATCCCAGATATTTCATGAATTCTGCCAGGAAATGGCTATATTTCCTTGACTTGTACTGATATAATTGACTGGATACTCCACTTAACTTAACACTAAATGAATATTAATATAAATTTATTTATTTATTTTTTTTGCCAATTTGCATGTCTTCTTTCATCACTGACTGTTATTTTTGAAGGTTTATTCAGAATCAGATTCCACCTAAATCTTGCTTTAATTGAAATTAAAATCATGTATTGTCTATGTACTTTCTTGTAATGTGCAACATTTGTATTTCCCCTCAATTTCCATTCAGCCTGGATATGCAGTGACATTTTCCCCTTTTTAATTTTTCACACAGTTTGTCAGTATTTAAAGGAATAGTTCACCAAAAAAATCAATACTTCTGTTATCATTTACTCACCCTCAAGTTGTTCCAAACCTGTATGAATTTCTTCTGCTGAACACAAAAGAAGATATTTTGAAGAATGTCAGTTACCAAACAGTTTTTGGTCCCTATTGACTTCCATAGTATCCCCCCATATTCTTCAAAATATTTTCTTTTGTATTCAGCAGAAGAAATTCATACAGGTTTGGAAAATCCCTTTCAGTATAATAAACGTATGTTCTGTGGTGTGGTGTAACTTGTGCTCTTTCATATGCAGTGCTTCCATTACTAATCCACTATCAGTTCAAATCATATGCACTCTAAACTTACTGTGACAGGGTTTTGGAAGTAACTTTGCAAGGTTGTAACCACCTCTTTTGCATATACAAATCTGCACAATGCAGAAATGCATCTATTAGGCTCTTTTTCCTGAGAATGAGCGTAGATGTGAGATCAGATCCATTGGGACATATAAATCAGAGAAGCACAGTGCAGAGTGTTGAGTTCTTGACATTGATTTTATTGTTTATCAAGCGGCCATAAATTGGTGCCATGTGTAGTTGTCATGTTGCTGAAAATAAACTGGAATTTACCCTCATTTCCAACAGTGTGGCGTGACCAAGGTCTGCGTCTTTAAAAATCAGAGGCAGTCCACACCCTGCTGTAGAGACGTGACTCTGTCAGGAACATACAATTGTCCAATGGCATATTACTCATCTGTCCACGTCTCACACCTGTGTGTGAGAGCATCAGATTAGGTGCGTGCTCACCTACACATACTGCATTTGCATGTGCAACCACCATTTAGTCATCTATCTTATAAAACACGGCTATATTTAACATTTTGTTGGCATCACTTAGGTTATGGAAATGTCTTTGAAGAAAAAGAACATGAGTGGGAATGAATAAACTACCCATTTATAATTTCCTTGCCATGTCTTTATGATGAAAAGCTTTGTGGTTTAAATGTATAAAAGTGGCTATGCTTTCATACTTTAGAGTCAAATGCACGTGTTACGGATTGTTCTCTGACAGACTGCATCTAATTCACTTAAGTTTGCTTACAGATTATATAAGGTTTGTAAAGAGACGTGATGACATTTTGAATTAGACTGTCCCTTTGTTGAGAAATTAGCTTTGATCCTTGTGACTAACAAAGCACTTTTTCAATGTGAAGAGTTTTGCAAACTCAAACAGGAATCAAAGTGGTTTTATAACGAGGAAACTCAATGCATTTCCTGAAGTGGAGTCACCTTTGAGCAGTAGACGTCAGGGATCACAGTATATGTGTGTGTTCTGTTATTTAACACATATGCAAAAGTTCTATACTTTTCTGTCCTGCAAAGACGAGTCAGAAATTAACCAGGGCTTAACCAGGCATTAACCTTGGGGGT
>FLSR01004880.1:17773285-17795746 GCA_900092035.1 Leuciscus waleckii | reverse complement strand
AACTCAGATATTTCAAATGCGATGATGGCATTATCTGTTAACTAACATTCTAGAATCTAATTCTGTGTAATTATGAGTTTGTATTCACTGTCATAGAAGCAATTAATGGATTATTCGGCAGTCTGAGTCAAAAGAGCTCACCCACATGTCTCAATTCTATCCTGGTTCTGAGATATGGCCGGTTCAATTTATTATATTATATTATATTATTTAAGGGTAGTCTAAATGGTTGCTAGGATGTGGCTATATTATTGCAGGGTGATATTTAAAAAGTTCTTGGCAGTCTGATCCAAAGGGCCCACCCCCATGTCTCTACAATGATCCAGAGAAATCCATCTCATTCTTTTTCAGTGAAAGTCTATGGAGTGGTATCTATAGGGAGCTGTATGTGGTTGCTAGGGCATGGCTAATATGAAATGTCACCATTTATTGGTACATACATACATACATACATACAACATTGTGATGCAGAGTTATGATGTCACAAAGTTCTGTCCAATGTTAAGTCTATGGGATTTCCCCCCCCGATTTTTCCCGCATAAACCTCGCTGTGGTCATGACAATCATTGCGAAGTCTCGTTTTCTGTTGGTTGTGCATGGAAATAAAAATATAACAATACAAAAGTAACATTCCGATGTGTGATACATTGGTTCCCACATTTCCGATTCCTGTGTAAATATGCTTATGCCACATTAAAACGCTCTTTTGTCTGGGGGATGAACCACGGCAATACAAAAAAAAGATCAATACTTCAATCATTGAATCATACAATGAGTCAAAGAATGAGTCACACACTAAGGCTTTTCACTGTGCTTTACACTGGGTTTTAATGTTTCAATGTTTTCACTGTACTTTACACTGGGGTTTAATGTCTTTTCAAACCTGGATTTCAAAACCAGGTTAATCCATGGGCAATTTTGAAAGTGGGTTGGTTTTCTCCTCCGACCTCCCAATTTTGTTTAAGAAGATAATTATTATGCATTAAGCTGATGTCAGAGAGGGAGTTTTGGTCAGATGTGATGTAGAACATATCTGTTAAATTACTCCAGTGTGGAGAGAAGCCTAGGACTTATCATCTCTATGTGTCAGTTTTAGCGTTAAGTATGTTGGACTCGTGCTTCTTTTCCCTGGATCTGTCCTCTGAACCTCCCTCCTTCCCCGTCTTTCTTACACCAAAGATAAACATGCAGTTTTTCTTAGATCACACAATTTTGGAAAAGTATAAACAACCATTGCACACTCAATCAAAATCTGCAAGACTAAACACGCAGTCATCACACACACAAACACACAAAGACAAATTCTCTCTTTGCATTGAAATAAACACTCTGGAATTCTCTTGCATCCCTCTATATATACTTTTTGGATCTCTGTGATTTTTGACTTTATACAATGCAAATGTGAGTCTTTGCTGGGAATCCTCTTGGCTTTTTACTTGGAATTGTAAACTAAGTGCCATAAAGCCCTGGGTTATTTTAGGGTGTGTTCACACTTGGTATGTTTGGTTAGATTAGAACGAACCCTGGTGCGAATGCTCTGTTAGTGCGGTTCATTTGAAGAAGTGTGAACGCTGCCAAACAAGCAGACCGAGACCGCTGAAAAGATGGGTCTCGCTCCGCTTCCAAACAAACTTTGGTGCAGTTCGACTGAAATAACGCATCACGGACCAAAGACGAACCAAAAATGGGACAGTGTCACAACATGCAACCTTAAAAAGGACAGAATGCTCAAGCAAGCATACCTGTTTTTTCTCGTCATAGTTGTGATGTTGCCCATCACAGTTAGGCACAGCCATCAGAACCAGGTCTCTTCGCAGCAGATCTTCGTTTGTGTGTGATGGTCAAAATACCATCATATGTCAGCGACCAATAAAAGCAGACCAATCAGTTTGTGAACATATTCCTATGTCTTTAGGTTCGGTATCTTTTGGTACGGTGTTAAAATGCCAATGTGAACGCTTTGGTCTGAACCAAGCGAATCGAACTATAAGTGTGAACACACTCTCATATTCCACACTTTTATACTTTTCCTTTGGGTTAGTTCATCCTGATCATTCAGGATTCCAGATATTACACTCTACATGTGTAAACCCTGGGTTAAACATCTCATTTGCATATTTCTAAGGTTAATCTAACTTGTTGAAGAAGTGGTCCGCTGTGGTTGGCTCTCAATCTTCTCAAATACAAAAAAAAGTATTGTTTATCACTCCAGTTACTCTTTTCTCTTAACCGAAACTAAACGCAGTGCGTGAAAGTCTCTGCAAGTGTGAATTAATATTTAATGACATAATCACTGAGAAGATTACCAGTGATTGTCTGTTGCTAAAAAAGACTGCCGTAATTATTAGTGCTGCATCTCTGCAAAAATGGTTCTCTGGGTTAAAAGATATTAAGTGCAGTGTGAGAAGCCTGTTTAACTCATTGTGAGTTTGTTTGAACTATTTGGCTGCAATATTACTTGCGAAAATTATAAATATGTGTAGGAAGAGTGAATGAAATGAGTGTGCAGGTCACGTCCCTATTTTATTAAAAACCTCACTCTCTGCTCAAATTCTCATAAGCCTTTTTGGCTTCATATGTTTTTGGATCTGTTTTAGGAATTCGTTTTTTTTGTATTTGATTGACAGTTGGTAATATTGTGTGTGTGTGTGTTCTGACAGGAGTCTTTAGCACATGCTATTGTCTGTCATATCGTCTCTATTTCTTCTCGAGTGTGTGATGGAGTGTTAGCGAGTGATTAGTCTGCAGTGTTGCTAAGAGACCAGTTTAAAGCATTCCACACATTTTCCAATTATTCCTTCATTCCAGGCTGTTAAAATCATTGGCATGTGATTAGTGTCTCTTCTGAGGGTTGAGCTGATCAGTGTTTCTGTGTTTGGGTGTTCCCACATGAAAAATGTTGTAAAGCGTTTCAATATTAAGAAAAGGGGTGCTGGGTTTTTTGTATGTTGTGATTTGTTTTTATGTGCATATTTTTGTTTATTTGTATATGTTAGCAGAAGTATCTAGTTTTTGTTGTTGTTATAAAATTCATATCCAATCCATTAGAAGTAAGGGTAGCACTTTATTTTGATTGTCCACTTTCCATTATGGTCCAGACATTTCACTAACTTTAGCAACTACATGTCATCTAGCAGTCATTAGTTGACTGTTTGCTTAATATCTGTTAACACTTTATTCTGATGCTCGCCAACAGATATTCCTCTGATTATAAGTAACGTCGCAACTTCTACCTGTCAATATACTAACCCTAACAGTCTTCTTATACTCTAATGAGAGTAAGTTAAGATGTAGTTGCAAAGTTACTTATAATTAGTACAAGTCAAAAGTGGACCATTAAAATAAAGTGTACCAAATACATTTTTATTTTTACATTTGGGAGAATTTCACATGTCCAAATTGAAGGAAATATAATTAAAAGTGACCATTTTAACTCTTTATCATTCACATTACTGTAATGCATCCAGATGGATTTGATAATTATTTTTGTGTTATTAAATGAATTAAAATCAGCATGCATTAAAAATGCATTAAAGTACAACCCTTTTTGTGGTAATAATGTACATATAAATTAATATGTAATTGTTTTGCATTACATTAATGAGAATTAGGGGTATATTTAACTGTAGTGAAAAATGAAAAAAATCATAATGCTCCTAAAAATAGGTTTGACATGTTTCAAAAGAACAGTTTATGCACCCAGGACAGATCTTTGTTTTCCTCATGAATCCTTTAGTTATTTGTGCATTGTTTTATCAATAACATAGAATTACACAATTACACATTAATTACATATTAATTACACAAGCTCCGAAGTGGCGTAATTCAGATTTTTATTGTGTTTTCCATGTACTCCACATTCAGTGATGCAGCCAATCAGAGCTTATCTGAGGTGACAGTGGCTTCCCACTCAACACTTTTAGTATAAGCTTCAGTTGCCGAGAAATACACATTATCTTATGCAGCAAGGAATCTGGGCTTGGGTGGTCGATGAGATGCAATGAATAATTTTTTTAGAGACCATCTGCAATGGATTTTTTTGTTTTTTGTTATTTATATATTGTTCAGCCACATGCATGCAGAGGGGAAATGTGTTTAGTGAACGGCCAGCTGAAATAAAGTGTGTTGAATGTTAATGTATACTCACAGTGGAATCAGACATACACAACACTCAAATACAGGGCTCTATGAATGTTTACAGCATGCCATATACAGTGTGCTGCTTCACATAAAGGAACTGTGTGTGTGTGTGTGTGTACCTACTTAAGCATAGTGTACTTTACTACACTCCTAATGTACTTTACACTATTTGCTTGATTTTTTTCATGAATAATTGAGTTTATGATTATCAACAAGGGAGTAAGAAGTGCAGAATATCTTGAAGGGATAGTTTATCCCAAAATGAACTTTTTGTCATCATGTACTCACCCAAATGTTGCTTGAATCGCATCAGGTTTGAACATGTTGATTTTAAAGCTGGGCGGAAGGTGAGATGTTTAGTGAATCATGTTTGCGACTGGCCTGTTCCTGTCATAAAACTATTGTATGATTTCAGAAAACGTGACTTCACTTGTATGGACCACTTTTATGATGCCGTGACTTCACTTGTATTGACCCCTTTTATGATGCTTTTTTTTTTTTTTTACTTGTGGTTTTTACTACATCTTGTAAAGTTTGGATTTTGTCACTACAACAACAACACACAGGTGTATGAGAACATGATGACAAGAGTTTTAAGTTTGAGATTAGGTCAGTTATGCCAGTTAAACCATAGAAAGCACAACTTGAAATATCAAATGGCTCAAGTGAACTGTGGGATAGAGACTGCGAGAAAGATCGGTCAGTCAGACGCATTGTGTGCATGTCTCTGGAGTCATACCGCAACTACAAACATTTGTGTCCCTGTGACTGGAGGTCTGACTGACAGGCCTTAATCTGCATCTGTGTGTGTTTATAAAGGTTATTAAGCATTTTTGGTGGGCGGCCAGGGTTCAGGTTGAATTTGGACGCTTTGAAAAGGGGTGGTATGCGATCAGCTGCACCGAGAGTTCGGAGTATCTGATTTCTTCCAAATGGAGACACACAGAAAGGCTAAGCGCACACTTCTCCATCTCATTAGCCTTTGCTTTGTTGCTGTAATCATGTAGCACATTAAAAATAGATCAAAACAGATGGATGCACTTTAAAAAGTGTAACTTCACAGGACAG
This sequence comes from Leuciscus waleckii, assembly GCA_900092035.1. NCBI lineage: Eukaryota > Metazoa > Chordata > Actinopteri > Cypriniformes > Leuciscidae > Leuciscus > Leuciscus waleckii. The sequence goes on along the minus strand of FLSR01004880.1, from coordinate 17,790,538 downwards.
TTTGTCCTTAAACTGTGTGTGCAAACACACACACTAGAAAGAGTATGTAGCCGCTATACAGATGTTTGCTTCACTTTTGCATGAACAGAATCAAAGCGGAACTGCAACAGTGTAATAAATCAGCTCAAAGTATGTGACCCATATATTGACCTGACCTCAACACTTCACCGGCACTCTTTTACTGGCTGTTCCGTCTCTCTTCTTATCACACATTTCCCAGAAGCACAATTATGCTTTTAATGTTGTGAAAGTGCAACCTTTTTACCGTAAAATTAAGCAATTTTTACAATGTTTTATTTTGTATGTATAAAATTAAAACTTTTTGGTAATCCCCCCCAAAAAATATCTTCATTGCTTTCATTTTCTGTGACTTAACGTAAAAAAAAGAAAAAAAAGAGTTGTCTTTATCAAAATTGAGCAAAATTACGTTTTTCACAGTATGTTGTGAAAATGATTTTTACCTCCTTCAAACAACAGATGATTTAGGGGGTATTTACACAACATCATTTTAAAATAAAAACGGAAACTTTTATTAAGCATTTTGGCCGTTCATTTACACAACTGCGATTTGGGGGCCTGAAAGCGCAAACTTTTGCATACGGGTTTCAAAGTGCAAGTTTTTGAAAACGACACCGTTAGCATCTCCATGTAAACTACAAAATGATGAATTTGTGAAAACATTGACGTCATGTGCATGCATATTACGTGTTCAGTCTATAGGTGCACATGTTTCTTTGCAAAGAGACATCGCCAACTACTGGCCTGGCATGCATACAGCATTTTAAGTCATTTCCGCGGATCTGTGCGAACGGGGATTGTTTTGATAAATGTATAAATTTGATAAATTTGACCCATATTTAATATAATTTGGGTCTTATTTTCTTTAACCCTGTGTAGTTTTGTTAATGGGTTTCAAGGATGATGGCATGCCACACAACCTGTCCATGTTGGCATCTGGCTGATTTGACTAGCTTCTACCAGTTGTACTGTATGTGTGCCCAAAAATTTGTTTGATTAGATGCACAACCTTTGACATCAATAACAAAAGAAATGGCAAGCATTTTCTCCTCTGTTTTTGCTATCATAATTACGCATCGTTGTATTGGTTATGTTGCAATGTATTATTAGAATTTAGCATTGTTTTCCAAGTAAATACACAAGTATAAGTTTGGATTATTCTGAATTCAAAACATGAATCATAATTAGCAGAGTTTATTTGTATTTCTTAAAATTTAAATTTGACTTGGTGTAGGTATTATAGTTATTGCATCCCTCATGCATTTTTCTCATTACTTTTTAGAAGTCACTGGATCTCATTCATGAAACACAAGAAGAATGAATTTTGCATTTGCAATTTTTGCATCCAATGCAAAATGTAGGCCCTACTTAAAGGGTTAGTTCACCCAAAAATGAAAATTCTGTCAGTAATTACTCACCCTCATGTTGTTCCAACCGCGTAAGACCTTCGTTCATCTTCGGAACACAAATTAAGATATTTTTTGATGAAATCTGAGAGCTGATCACTTCTCCATAGACTGCTAGGTGGCCCAAACTTGCTGGCCCAGAAAAGTTATTAAAGAGATCGTTAATATAGTCCAAGTGACTACAGTGGCTCAATCTTAAGTATATCAAGCGACGAGAATACTTTTTGTGCGCAAAAACAAACAAAAATAACGACTTTATTCCACTATTCCTTTCCTTCTCTCTGGGCCTCGTAGTGTTTTTGCGCAGCGCGTCTGTGTTATACGTCACCACGCATCAGACACGAGACCAGCGTCGGCCAATAGTGAGCCTACGTGGTGACGTGTAACACAGACGCGCTGCGCAAAAACACTACGAGGCCCAGAGAGAAGGAAATGAATAGTGGAATAAAGTCGTTATTTTTGTTTGTTTTTGCACACAAAAAGTATTCTCGTCGCTTGATATACTTAAGATTGAGCCACTGTAGTCACTTGGACTATATTAACGATCTCTTTAATAACTTTTCTGGGCCAGCAAGTTTGGGCCACCTAGCAGTCTATGGAGAAGTGATCCAGCTCTCAGATTTCATCAAAAAATATCTTAATTTGTGTTCCGAAGATGAACGAAGGTCTTACGCGGTTGGAACAACATGAGGGTGAGTAATTACTGACAGAATTTTCATTTTTGGGTGAACTAACCCTTTAAGGATCAGTTATATAATGTGGTGTGAAGAATCTCACCTCTAAAAATCGGATCTTGTCAAGCATGCTGACAAATAATTGAAGGCTTTTTAAAGCCTAATAAAACATTTAGTTGCAATTTGCTCTGATTTTGTAGTAAAAATGTGTTGAAATGATGATTTAAGTGAGTATTTTCATATTTTAATGATATAAGATTTATTTGCACTTAAAATATAACTTTTTGTTATATTTGACTCTTTTCGTTGGTAATTCAAATATTTAAACTGTTCATTGTCTTTTGCTTCAGTGTCTACTTTTAAAACATAACCTAACTGCAATCAAAATGTAACATTGTGATAATGTTTTGTAGGTATGTACACCATTGCAGCAACACAACACGCTATTGTTTGCAATGGGCATGAGTGTGTGTGTGTGTGTTTTCTTGCACCTGCTGTCACTCTGACACATCTGTGAAAAACTTTCCCTTTCATTGCCATATCCATTTATTAGCATCCTTTCCTCTCACCTTACGGACCCGTGACCCTTTTGTGTGCTGTGCTTAGGGACGATGTCATCACCGTGGGCCTCAGAGATGGAAAAATGACAGAGCTATGCAGGGGGCCGAGAGTTTCTGGCTGTAACGTGACCCTGCAGATGCTTCAGTCATGCCTGCTATGAGAGGCCTTTGCATGGGCCTCAACCCCCTCCTCCAGGGTCTGGATGGCCCGACCACCACCGCTGGGGGTTTGGCCGGGAAGACGTGGGATGATCCAACAACACTGAGGTGAGTTATAACCTCTGGCAGACCATCACAGTGACTTGTGTGTGTGTGTGTGAGTGTATGTTGGGTAAAAGTGGCCTGATCTCATATGTCATACGAAAGGCTCAGAGAGAGAAGAGGGTGAAAGAGTAACAGAGAGGGACAGAAATAGGGCGAAGGAGAGAGAGGGAATGTGTATAGATGTCACTGAGGTTACCCTTACACAGCAGCAGAAGACAATTAAAACACAAACTTTAAATGAACTTACAGGAGTCACAACACAGTTTTAAGAGTCGGTATTAGCTGTATGAACAGAACCGCAGTCAATAACTATTGCCATCTTTGCGTCAACTATAGTCAAGGTGCATTCATCATAATGTACCTGCAAAGGGGTTCTTTGTATTTTTGACCCTTTTTTTTACAGTAGACATCTAAACATTCTTAAATTGAGATATATTTACTTAGGAAGCAAAATTACTTAACATATTAAGTCTTGTCTTCTAATGTCTTGTTAATGTTTATGATTAAAATTGAGTTATACTGTCAGTATATCTAGAGTTTCATAACAGAAATTTGTATATCTGACAATGGGGTAAGAAAAATAAAACTGGTTTTCCCTTTAAATTGAGCTTATTTTTCTTACCCCACTGGCAGATCTACAAAGTTCTGTCATGAAACTCTAGATGGTGCAGGCTGATCGGTCCTTAACTCAGTCTGCTTGCAACCACATCATTCTCTATAGGGCACAGCTGATTGGTTCCTGCTGTATCAGTAGCCAATGAGCTCGCTGCTCAACCTTCAAATATTGTTCCGAATTTTCTGTTGCAGTTGCAGCATGCTTTCAGAAAGCCTCCACCTCCCCCAGCTCCACCTGTATAGATCTGCTACAGGGTAATTGTATGTCATTGCTTTTCAAGTAAATGTCTCTTGATTTAGGAACGTTTTGATTTTACTGAAAAACAAGACAAAATACTTGTTTTTTACTGCGTTTTTCTGCAGTGTATCCTTTGCTGTCAATGCCTGAGAACTTTGGCAGAAAATGCCTGAGAAGATGAAAGCAGCCTGAACTAGTTTTGAATAAAAATGAAAAATAAAATAAAAGACAAAGTCTTGATATTTACTATCATTATCTGTCACTTTGTTTCTGTCACTTCTGCAAGTTGTAGTTTGAATGACACAACTCACTAAGAATGAATTGCACAAGCATTCTGGATTATTTTAGCACCCATTCATTGTTCATTGAAGGAACTAAACAAATCTGGTAATAGCACTCTAATTGGCTATTTAAAGAAAACAAAAGTGCACTTGTATACACCTCATGTCTCTTATCCAGGGCTGTGTTTCCCAAAAGCATATTAAGCCTCAGAAACCATTGGTGGAATTGTTCTACGATCAACTCAATGTTTTGGGAAACGTAGGCCCGGTCTGTTATATTATAAAGCATTACTGTGTAACTTTTATGCAGGCACACAGATAGAGCTGCAACATCTGTCCCTGGTAGAATTTAACACATGCACCTCCCTTTAAGTGTACATCAACTATGCGATATTGTGCTTAATTTAATTATGCAAATGCATTTTTACCACATTTAAATCCATTCATTTTTTTCCCCCCTTGAACAGTTTGCAGACTTCATCTGGGCGATGTGCTGCTGCTGTGGAAGGATTGCCTCTCTCGTTCTCTTATGGTTTCTCTCCCTCACAAATCTGATTTTCTATTTATATCTGCGGCATCTCCACGTAGTGCCGGAACAGTGTGAGCGTTCCAGTCGGGCAAATATGGCTCTGATATTTTTCCCAAACGCAGGCCAACATTCACTTACAGCATTAAACACACACACACACACACTCCTCTCTCTCATATTCGGTATTTTTTAAATCCTGATTTTCTAGGCTATTTATTTTATTCTACTTTAATATTCTGAAAAAAGCTGCTGTAGGATTACCTTAACAAACTTTTTGCTTAGAAATTGCTAGTGAATTTCACAAATAATTACAATGAAACAACAAGTAACTTATGAACTTGAAGAAAGACTGAAATAGTATTTTCTTGTAAAACACACTTTGATAATCTTTCTTTTATTAACACCAGTTTTTTTACAGTGCTGTGACTATTTGTATTACTTTTACTCATATATAGAGCTGGTGATTTAAACAAAACCCTAACTATAAGTATGAAACTTTTCTTCGTATATTAAACTTTTATGCAATGGATACGAATTGAAGGCGATCCAAGCCAGATCTACAGACTAGAATATAAAAGATACTTAGTCGCAACCACGTAGCAGCACCCTAACAACCCAATAGAACTTACTAATTCTAACCATTCAGAAAACGCTGCATCATGGTGGAGAGTTGCATCATGCAGCCCATCCAGATTTAAGCAATTCTTTTTTCAGTTAAATAGTTGCAAAAGTTGCAAAAGATTCAAACTGTGAACTTTCCTTTCAAAAATGTTTCTCTGTGGTATTACACCATCTTTGGTTGCTTTGGCATTTGCTACCATGATGTAATAAAGTGCGTGTGTGTGTGTGTGTGTGTGTGTGTGTGTGTGTGTGTGTGTGTGTGTTTGTGTGTGTGTGTGTGGACATCACTTTGCCCACTGACAGAGGATGAAAATGAAATGGCAAATGAAAAGAAGAGTTCTTAGAAAGACACTGAGTCAGTGCGGTTTCCCTGGTTGGTTTAAAGAAGTATGTCTTAGTCTTCCTGTGGAAAAGCCTATGCATATAAATGTCCTTTGCTGTCCCTAAATAGAAATATATGTAATTGTAGCTGTCACAGGGATGAAATATTTCCCACCGTTTCAAAGAGATCCAGAGAATCTGCCATCTTTTGAGCAAGAGTCTGTCTTCTCGCATACATGATTTTAAGAATGTTTTTCTGCAGGATAGATAGAGTAATACTATAATGCTTTGGATTTTACATTGTAGAGGTTTATAAAATGTTTTTGTTGGATGAGGTGCATTAAAAATCCCAAATAACTCAACGACCCTCCATAAATCTTTGGTGTAGTCATCCCGATATAGACATTTGATTTCTTTGAGATGTCATGTGATTTAGATGAACACATTCCACTTACGTTTATTACTATACTAACCATTAACTAATTGCACAAATGGCCCAAATTACCCAATTTTTGATCGTTTTGATGGATGAGAGCAGATGCAAGGATTGACGCCAACTAGCTTGAAAAAGAAGCCAACTTAGATCTTAATCTTGTACGTTTTTGGATACTTAAAGGTGTTTGGAATGATCAATTTTGTTTTTCTTGGTCTCCAAATCAAGTCCATGGCGGAGAATCGTGTGAGGTGAGCGATTACGCCTCCCTTAGAAACATCACTTCCAGAAAGCCTTTGGTCAAACGTCTAGAAGAATAATGAGTTGTTTTTGTGGGCCAATTAAACAGAATCAGTGATGACTATTGCTGAAGCCAAGAAAGCAAGACAAAATCTGGACTATTTTAGACCGTTTCCCGCCTTTCAGTTGCAACACAATGATACTTTTGGAGGGGAAACTGCACATGTGTCAGGATGTCCCTGGTCACCGCAAGGTTTCCGCATGATGGAGATGCTATACTGGCATAACTGTCAACAAAACTTGCCCTATTATTTAGAGTGAAACTTAGCACAAATTACATTACAAAATATGTCTGCCTCATCCATCCCAGCATTCTCTGTATGCTTCAATTGAACAATACCAACAGGTGTCAGACACGCTAATACCTGAGAATAGGTGTAGAGACAGATGGAGTCCGATCAGTAGTGATCTCATTAGACTCGTGCACGCCGGGGTTGTGTGTTCAGTATAATGGCAGTAATGGATTTCAAACACGCCGCATTGCCCACGTCTGTTAGAAAAACACTGAGCCATTAAGGCCAGAGGGCCTGGCACAGCAAATATTTGGCCATGGATGAAGGTAGGGGTCATGAGATTGGTTTTATGGCACTCAGATTTTCCACATGTAACAATTACTTCAGAGCAGCATGTCACGCGGGCCTGTAATTACTCCAAATTAAATGCTCTGCTAAGGCCAAACGCAGGCCTGCAAGATCTTAAAGTCCTATCGAAACCTATTGTAATTGTGTACATATACTTACATGAGCTTGTTTCCCATTTGTTTGTGCAGTGATATTTGATAATGGAACCGAGCTGAGTTTAAATAGTCATTATTGCCGAATTGAGAAAACATTGCATAACCTAAAAGTGCCCCCCCCACCCATCTGTTTAATTTAGCGTAACTTTGTAATTATTTGTGAAATTAACTAGCAAATTCTGAGGGAAATTATTTCATTTCTAAATAAATTTTTTTTAAATGTAGCATGGCTGTCCTCAATGAGCCACAAGATTTGAGGCATCAATTATGTCCAAAACTAAACGTGTGGGAGTTTGAGCAATATAGTAATAATGACGTTTGCCTTCGCAAACACTTCTAAATGTTATGCCCAGATGCACTGGCAATTCAACCCTGATTGGTTGGGATGCTTGGTAAGTCACGAATATCCTACTAATGTCCCATTTTAACAAACCCTCCCCTGGTTGATGACCTACGGTAGCCTAAACATAGCAAGGACGATGGACAGAAGCGCCCCTGAAGTTTCTAGGAAATGTGTGTTACTATCTTAAAATCAATACAGTAATGTGATAACACACCACTGGGTGGAAACCCTGCTTAGATATCACTGCAACTTAAGTTGGCATTTAGAGTTTAATGCTAACGGACAGTTCAACCGTGCTGATAAGACATGGCCAGATGCAGTAGAACAGTGGAAGTGACTGTGGCTTATCCTGTTCTGTTAAAATCTGTTAAGCTGACTCATGCGGTTGTACTCAGTTGATCTCATGCCAACGCTCTGGCACAAAGACTAGGAAATGTTCATCAGAGCTTCAAGAAGGCAACGTCCCGCTTTCTCTATGGGTCTCTGATAAAGTAACATCGCCCTCCTGTGGCAAGATGCCAAAAGATGCCCACATATAACCCAAACTTTGCACTTTTTTTTTTTGTAGTTGGAACCCTTATTTGCCCCCCCCCCCCCCCCCCCGTAGTTGGAACCCTTATTTGCCTTTTTTTTTTTTTTTTTGGGACCCTTTTTTTCCCCCCCCCCCCCCCCCACAATTTCTTCCTGTGATGTCAGCTGGATTTTCAGCATCATGTGATCTTTCAGAAAATCATTCTAATATGCTGATTTGGTTCTCAAAAGTTTTTTTTTTTTTTTGTTGTAACATTTCGAGTTCAAAAGTGCTTTTTGCACTGCTATTCTTGAGTCCATGTGGTCCCAGGTGCACCAGCCGGGCCAGTCAGCCAAATTGTCCCCTGTGCAGATGTCCTCCATAAAGCAGGAAGGATGCTGGAACACACTCACGGGACACACACCGTCAGCAGAATTATATTGTAGACTGCACACTTACACTAAACTCCACCTGGAAGTTATTTAACATTCCAAAAATATATTAGCTGTTAAATCTGACTTTGTCACACTAATTCTCGGGACAATTCATGTGGAATGAGACGGCGAATCGCCTCGCTCTCCCACTCTGACAAAACCAGATGGACAGTCTGGTGCTCGATGTGAAGCGATATAGGTAATACATTAACCTCTGACGAGCTCAGTGACATTCATACTCTTATGTAACAACTCTTTCTCTCGCTGGTTAATATTTAGTGTGTTGTGCCTCTGCTGTTGTCCCTCAGAGGCTGAAGGTTGACGTGAAGGCTCTGTTTCATCTCCTGTGATTCTGGACCTCCACCGAGTACCAATCTAAACACCACACAATGTTTGGCTCAAAATCACCTTGCTTATCCAAGCAGGGCTATGGATATAGTTCAGTGAGAAGCGTCAAAGGATTTTTAAGTGCAGAATTTACTATCAACATTTATTACAGCCTTAACCTAAAGACTCTGCTTGTGAGCAAGTGTAGAGGATTTTAAACATGACACCATGTTGCTTAAAGACGTCTCTCTCTCTCTCTTCCTCTCAATGTGCACATTCACTCTTAGAGTTATGCACATAATACATATGTGGTTTGAATATGTATGTAGGAAACAGTATGTGTTTGTTTACTCACCTGCACCAGAAGTTCTCTGGAGCAAAAGTCACAACAGTGATAAAATCAAGATAATAATTCTGTCATCATTTACTCACCCTATGCCATTCAAAGCATTTTGTGTGTGTGTGTGTGTGTGTGTGTGTGTGTGTGTGTGTGTGGAAAATATATATATTATTTTTTTATTTTTTTTAACTTCAATGCATGTGAATACAAATGAGATTTGAACACTGAAATGCAAGATTTCAATCATTAATCAATGATCCTGATTGAGGTCTTTACCTCAAAAATAGCTTAAAATATAACATAAAGCGCTTGAAATATACCATTGATCTCATCTAGAATAGTTTAAATGATATGGTACTAAATATGGTATTTTTATAGTGCTTTTTTGGAGCTCAACAGCACTTATTTCGCTTTCATATATGGAAAAGAGAAGCGTGAATATTTCTCCTTTTATGATACTTTTATGGAGCTTTTTTGTCATTTCGGAGTTTGACTGCTCATCATTCACTTTCTTGTACTTTTATTACAGGAGCTGTAAATAGAAGCTCCTAAACTAGAGAGCACAGCGCTGGCAACGCTAACATCAGGTTTGATTCCCAGGGAAACATATTGACGTGCAGCTTGAACGTCTGCCAAATACGTACATTTAATGTAAATTTGAACAATATGGCCAGGATATTCTTCAGAAATGTGCCTTTTGTGTCCCAAATGAGAAAGAAAGTCATATGAGTTTGGAATAACACAAGACTTTTGGGCTTTAGGGGGTGTTTACATGATTTACGTTTTCAAATAAAAGCAGAAAACTTTTTACGCATTTTGGCCGTTCATTTACACGACAATGGCATTTTGGGGGCTTGAAAACGCAAACCTTTGAAAACGGGTTTCAAAGTGCAAGCTTTGGAAAACAATACATTTATCGTCTAAACTACAAAAACGCTAATTTGTGGAAACGGTGACATCATGCGCATGCGTATTACGTGTTCACTCTATAGACGCATAGTAATCTGGACTGAAAGACTGAAGGACTCTGGAGTATTGCTTTATTAGGTTATGACAATGATGATAATTGTTGGTAATGTAGGTTATGATAATTATGATAATTTTTAGTAATGTTTTTTTTTTTTTTTTGCATTTAATAAAAAATAAAAAAAACTCTACAAGCACATAGTGTTTCTTTACAAAGTGACATCACCTGGCCTGGCATGAATAATACAGCGTTTTTAGTGGTTTTCATGGATCCGTGTGAATGGGGATCATTTTGACAACATTGTAGTCTGTATGTGAAAAACTAAAAGGAAAAAATGTATCTGTTTTTAGGACATTGTGGTCATGTAGCCTAAATGTACCCATAGTGTGTTGGAAGATGTGTTTAGAAAGATTGTAAATAATAAATGAAAACACAAATGGAAAACAGTGTTATTTTAGTATTATTTTTTATACTGTTATTGCTTTTAACAATTTAATTAGCTTTTATTTTAATATTTTCATTTTAATTTGTAGTACATATAGAGTTTTTTTTACACTTTAGGTTTACACTTTAAATTTTTGAAGTCATTTTAGTGCTCAGCTTCAGTTAGTTGCAAGTCAGCACTTCAAAATTTTGTTTCATTTAAGTGTTTCATCTAATGTTTATATTTTCTTTAATTTCAGCTTTATTTCAGTTAAGATTTTTTTTTTTAGTCAATGATATTAACCCTGGTGGGCTAGACTAGACATGATGTAAAAATCTCTTTTAGCACTTGACAGGTTTACACGTCCAGAAACGGCCATGAAGAGTCGCTTGCCTTCACTGTCCTCTAGTCAAGAATTTCACCTTTCCTACAACCTTGACCTACATGTCCTTTACTGATTAGAGTATTCTCTGATTAGAGATTTCTCTGATGTTGATCATGTGCTCCTCCTCGACTTTAACACTTGAGTTTGACAGGTGTGTGTCATCTGGTGAGGTCACAGGGAGAGTGAAAGTGTTGTGTCAAGGTTTTAAAAACACATAATTGTGCACATGGTGAGTAGGACATAGTGGGCTATTTAAAGAGCGACCAGACCAGTCAGCAGATACTGGCCTTTATAGAACATCCTTTCACCTTTACCGTTCACATACGGGATAAGAGTGATCACAAGCTGCTTGAGCGGCATTGAAAACTCAAGATTTATAGGTGAAACGCACCCTCACCACCTCCCGGACTATTCTGGCTTAGCGTCAGAAAAGATTTCTCTCCCTCTTTCTCACGTGGCCATGATAGGCAACAGTAGGCAAATAATTCCTATTTACAGTAGGTTTTTGCAAGACAGGACCTGAAAGAGTTGAGTATAAACATTAATACGATTAATGCCTTCAACCACTCCCTTCTCCCACAGGTTTTCCTGGTACTGGGAGATTCTGAGTAGATTCCCTAATTTTCCAACATAGACATTTATATTAAACACGCAGACAAGCCAAAAGCTGTCATCCCAGCGTGGGTGTTGACATACACACATTCACAGAAGACAAAGGAAGTTGTGTTTCTTATTTCTAAAGCTTCTGAAGTCTAAACGAGGAGTGGTGGAGACGCATTGTTCTCTGTTATTAGCCTTAATTCAGTGCACTGGGATGACTTACTGTTAACAGCTGACATTAATCAAATCTTGAGTCACACTCACACACACGTACTGTATATCTGTATTCTGTATATTTGAGTTACAGATGTGGGTTATCTAGTATCTCTGAGGATTTCCGAAGACTTGGAAGTGAATTCTGGGTGGAACAGGTAGGAGGATCAATCAAGGCCTTTTAAACTGTTTAATTTCCCCAGAGGGTCCTCATCTTGTTTAGGGGTCTTCTGGAGTACATGAGCTGTGAGAGTTTTGAGAGAAAGGAGGAATGATATAACCATCATTGTGAGGGTACTAAGGCCTGTTCACACCAAGAACAATAACTATAATGATAACTATATTAGCGTCCACAGCAATGCTCAATATCATTCTGTTTATAGGCGTGCACTGCAGCTTATGTTGTCTACCACTTAAATGCCAAAGCTCTTTAAAGCAGGATGGATTCTGATTGGCTGTCAATGTTTTATTGTTCATCAGCTGAAGAAAAGAAAAAAGTGATTCCAACGATACCGTTTCACTGTGCGGTTATCGTTATAGTTGTGGTGTGGAGACTGCTACGCTTTTACATTTAGAATTTAAAAAATTTAAAAATAATAGTTATCGTTGTTGGTAGCAGGTGCACGTGGAATCTGTGCCCGCAGAATTCCAAAAAAAGTTCCACAGAATTCCACAGAATCAGAACAGCATCATTCCAAAAGATCTCTGCATCCCCCAAGTGCTTGTTTCTTTTACATATTTCTGCTAATTTAATAATACTTTTAGTTACGAGTAAGACTAATATTATTATATCAGCTTTTTTACCATGATTGAATCCAGAATTTTCCACTAAAATAAGCACAGAAATATGAAAAAATCCCACCAGTTCCTATTTGAATGTCAGCTGTGCTGAAGCAGAAAGTGTGAGGCAGAAAAGCAGCACTCATATAGATACAGATAAGGGTAGTTGATGGACTCAAGATTTTAGGTTAAAGTTTATGTGACTTTCTTTTGCTTTTAGCGATAAAACTCCAATACGGACATGCTAAACTCCATAGTAACACTGCACTTCGCAGAAGAATTTCATGTCAACTAAGGGGTCTTATATAATCAATCATCTATATATCGCATTGTACGGTCATTTTGGTCACGCTGGATCTGCTAAATGATGGACAAAAATACTGTCATTATGTGGATTGTATGAACTCTGACTTGCTCTTTTTCCACACCCTTTCAAAGTCGCCCTCTCCGTTTCTTTCTTTCAATTCAAGTCCATTTCTGCTTTTTGGCCGCAGACTACATAACACGTCCTTACAAAGTCTTTCGTTCACTCTCTCTCTTTCCCAATTGGCCCCTTTACAACTCTCAGCCATATCCTTTCATAGACTCTCTCTCTCTCTCTCTCTCTCTCTCTCTCTCTCTCTCTCTCTCTCTCTCTCCCTCTCTCTCTCTCTCTCTCTCTCTCTCTCTCTCTCTCTCTCTCTCTCTCTCTCTCTCGCTCGCTCTAGTCAGCTGACTGTCTGGCACTCTGCCTCAGTGTGACTGGCTGAGCTCAGCGCCGTTGGTAACGTGCAGCTTGCCATGTCTGCTGTCGCTACGGGAACCAGCTGCAGTGAGAAACACAGCAAAGCTGGGTCAACATAGCCTGCTGCAGATTCATTCAGAAAATCTTCTGTCTGAGAGAATTGAGAAATACTGAAGGTGTGTGGCTTTCTGTAAACAGTTTCTCACAGTTTCTTCACACAGGTGATCATTAAATCCTTAAACCAATGACAAGTTCCCTCATATCAGGTTTATTAACTGAAAGTGGTAAACAGTGGTTAAGAATCCAAGCTGCAACAAAGTATAATATGTGTGATAATTTGTTCATTTAATAGGTGTTACATTGTGATTTATTTATTTATATTTGTAAATATACTTGGAATATACATTACAGGTCAAAATTTGGGAATATGACCAATAAGTTATGATGACACATACTTTTTACATAGATTTAACTAATCAAAATACATTTTTATAAGTTATACAAGATTCAACAAAAAATGTTTTGTGTAGTTTCAGTTAATGTAATTTAAGTGAAATGACTGAAACATCCAAGTTGATTGTAGGCCTACTTACAAATTTACAGAATAAATTACAGTAAACAGTACAATTGTAAAATATTATTACAACCAAAAATAACTTTTCTGTTTTAATATATTTTAAAATGCATTATACCCACCCCTAACTTTGGAATGGTATAGTGTATCACGGTTTCCACAAAAACAGTAAGCAGCAAATATTTGATAATAACATGATTGATAATAATAAGTTTCTTGAGCAGCAAATCAGCATATTTGAATGATTTCTGAAGGATCATGTGACACTGAAGACTGGAGTAATGAGAAAATCACAGGAATAAATGACATTTTAAAATATAGGCCTAACCAAATTAAATTGTAATAATATTTCACAATATTAGTGTTTTACTGTATTTTTGATCAAATAAATGCAGTGTAGGTGGACATAAGAGACTTCTTTCAAACACATGGAAAAAAAATCAAATATATATATATATAAAACTGCAATGACTCTGATTCACTCATTCAATGTCTAAAGAAGCCATGAAGCCTTTTTTAAAGAGTGAAAATAAGATTCATGCACCATGTGCCATCAGATTGCAAGTCAATTACAGGTGTCTGGATGAATCTTCTCTTCTCACAGATACTCCTCATCTTTTGAGACGATGTGTCAAATCAGATGCCCAACTGTTGTAGGAGCCTATCAATGTCAGAATCACCAGTTCCCAGACAGCCAGCTGGCATCACCGTCTGCCAGGATGATGTTAGGCTCCTCTTAGGAAACCTTGAAATTATGACCCAGTCTAAAAAAAGGCTTCTGCTTCAGTCAGCGTGTGCTTTCAAATTTCAGAAGTTTAAGCTGCTGCGACATTGGCTTTTGTTTAGTCATTTAGCAGATGCTTTTACAAACGAGGAATGCTTTAACACTAATGAGTGTTATTGAACTTTCTCAGCTGTCTTTTATTGCTCTGAAATGATGTCTTTGCAGTGTTTCACGTCTCTGTGTAATAGATCATAAGGGGGAGGAGACCAATGCATTGCTGATAGATCTGATCACAGAATGTTCTAATGCACCAGTATCCAGATGACTTTACCACACTGTTTCTGTTCCAGCAATCACACCCAAGCTGGCTTATTATCCGGTACACATAGCACTGTTTTGGGCTGTCCCAGACGAAAGATGACCAATCGTGTCGATTTCTGTGGTTGTGGCTCCTAAACGGCGGTCCTGTGACGTAAAGTGAGAGACGGCTGTTGTCACGGTCTTGCGTCCAAAGAAAGCCTGCGATAATTTGATGACGGTGTCAAAAATGTAGCATGATCATTCACAGTGTGTTTGCTGTTACAACCTACATCTACTGATTCAGCGCACACACTGTAAAAACCACAATTACCACAGTGTGATTCATCATGCTTTATTTGTTATAACGCATGCTGATGACGTATTATTCTTCTGTACTAACTTGCATCGTAGCCTACGATTCAATAGTAATAATAATGCTACAAAGCATCATCGTAATGTCTACATGCATGTTGTACAGTGTGATTTGTAATGATCTTATAGGATTGCCGAAATCACATAGTCAGGCATAATGGAGCTTGTTTGTGTTGCATCCTAATTAGTGTTAGTGTGCACAAATAATACTCGGTTTGTTCAGTTAACACAGACGTGTGAGGATATGCCGTGAGCAGAAAAAAAAGATGCTTATATCATAAAAATACACATCACTCACCATGACCCTCATGCCATTCCAAACCCATAAGACTGCGGTTTATCGTCAAAACACAAATGAGATATAACAACCAAAAACTAAACAAAAATGAACTCGAATATCACAAAATGAGGTGGATAAAGCAATTGTATCTCCTAACAAGTCTTATTTTAAACCGATCAATTCATATAAATTCATTTTACAATGCCTTCATAACTTTTTGGGATCTTCTAATACCCGGAGGGACAGAAACCTCTCAGGTTTCATTAAAATGTTTTAACTTGTTTTTCGAAAGATTAACCAAAGTCTAATAGGTTTGGAATGACATGAGGGGAGAAAATGATGAAGCATTTTCTTTTTTTGGGAGGGGTGAACTATCCCTTTAATTCAAATTGGTGGTCATTCTGTGGTCAAATATTTTTGTATAATTATCGCTAATGATTATATTTCATACATAACACTTTGTAGCTTGCTTCTTTATACCGGTAGTTGCATTTCAGTAATGAAAATCGAACAGTTTTAAAGCTGCAACCAATAAGAGCTAGCCATTCATCAACAAAGCAAACCAGTGACCAATCACCATAATCCAGTAATGAAAAGAGCAAATCAGCAACCAATCAGAATTAGGCATTAATCAAATAAGCAACTCAGCACAGCTAGAGATAGGCTGATGTCATACAAGACACTGCTCTACATGTGTGTAATAGATGTCTATTCTCAGCTGGTGTGTTTTACAATATACTGTACTATGAGAAGCAGCACACACACACACACGCATACATGTTGGTTGCAAAGTTTGTGTGGTGCCTCCCAGACAATCAGGTTATTTAAACAGCTTGACCTACAAATAGAAGGGCGCTTCTCTCTCTCTCTCTCTCTCTCTCTCTCTCTCTCTCTCTCTCTCTCTCTCTCTCTCTCACACACACACTCGTGTGACGGAGGGGTGAAGGGAGGTACTGGGATCAGAAAGGCTCTGCAGCTGTGGGTCTACGTGAGTCCTGGCAGGGACACATTTTCCCTCTCTCTATCGCTCTCTCCCTCCGCCCTCCCTCCCTGGCATCTATTCCTTTATTCTCCTCTTTATTTTTCTGTTTCTCCCCTCTTTCTCTGTCTAACACCTCCCCCTATCCCCCATGAGACCTTGACAATGAGAGATGTTTCACTTTTTGCTCGATATCTGAGACGTGTGAAAGACAAGCAGAGGCATGGGAACCGAATACACACAACAAACAGAAAGAGCAGAATTTCATTTTGCACAAAATGCACAGGAAAAGTGATTGGAAGCACAATATTGCCAGAATGATCTCTTTTGAAAGACGTTTGTGATATAGGACAATACAAGAGAATAATCTAATATGCATGAGAGTTCTGTCTCTGCGGATGTTCCTTTTTATAATGTATCCGGTCACACTGACAAACGTTTTGTGTGTGTGTGTGTGTGTGTGTGTGTGTGTGTGGATATCAGCTCTGTTTTAGCCAGATACACAGTGGCCATGAACCAGCCCCGTCTATCCCACGTTCCACCTGCTAGACATACATCACCAAGACCATCTGTGGCATTCTGCAACCTGCTTCCTCAACTCCACACAATAACACAGTGGGTTTGTTAGTTTGTTTCCTCGGCTCATGTGACTTTTACAAGCTAAATATTAAGTTCCAGCCAAGGTCAGATGAAAAGACTCAAAGGAGAGGGAGGAAAAACAGAGAGAGAATGAGAAAGTAAAGCAAGGAAGAGGGCAAGGAGGGCATGTAGATTGCAACAATGCAGATGATAAAATGATTACAGTAGAGAGGAGTGTTTTAGCAGTTAGGTCACCAGTATATGGTGTGACTCTCTTTGTTTCGATACAAACTTGGTCTGTACTGCCACTTTGTGGTCGTAGGTAGTATAATATCTGATCATTTCTCTGTTTGGAAATTAGTTTTGACTTCACTTTGAACTATTTTTAACCCTCACTGTAT
>FLSR01004880.1:17762100-17772910 GCA_900092035.1 Leuciscus waleckii | reverse complement strand
ACAATTTCAGACCCCTCCATGATTTCCAAGTGGGAGAACTTGCAAAATAGCAGGGTGTTCAAATACTTATTTTCCTCACTATATATATATATATATAAACATATAGGCCTACACCTTTTGTATTTCTGGGTCAGTTTTGAGCTTATAAAACTGTCTGATCAGTAACTTCTAATTAATCAGTGATTGTGCCAAAAATTCAAAGTTTTGAATGTTACAGTGTTTAAATGTTGTTACTACATTCACCCCCTTTTTATTCATTAATAAATTGAGAAATTCTTTGAAATTTCAAAAATACACCCAAATGTACATTTCATGAAAGGAGCTTAACGTCTGATTTAGGCAAATGCTCAAAGGGCATGTTTATTACAGTAGGCTACTGTCACTTTTGGTAAAATCAGAGAAGCAGGTAGATGGGTGTGAACCTCATTTGCATGTTAATTGAATATTGCTGACAGTTTATTTTATAGTCTTAAACATTCAAATTTAAAACGTTTATGATTTTACATTTTTTCAGTTTTTTTTTAAATTGAAAGTATTAGCTAGTTGTGTAACTTACTTTATAAAACATGTGCATGAGCATATAGGCTATGTTATGTCGCTGTTTTTTTAATGTATATGCAGTTATGAAGTTATAGCCTGCTAATTACATAAAAACATTTCATTTTTGCAATTTTGTTGAAGTTCTTTTGTTAATTAAATATTTACTTTTGTTAATTAATCCCTAACGACTGAATATTTATCTCTCTAACAACAATTTATTATTAATATTATTATTAGGCTATAGGCTACCCGTTATTACAAATTACTGTGCATGCTACATCCAGTACATCACGTGATGCGTCTACCTGCTTCGTCTCCCAGCAGATAAACATCACGTGATGTGGTGCATGCGTTTATTATCGTGACGTCACTCGCACTCACCTGCACACCTTTGACTGCCGTTACTAGCTTTAGAGGATTCACTAAATAAGCGTAACGGTTCAAATCGGGTAAGAGTTTAGACAACATTTGTTTTAAAGCGATGTCAACACTTTATTTGAACTGAATAGATTAAACTATAGGTCCTAGGGATGGAGAAATGAAGCCTCTTGAATCTTTGAAGCTTTTCTCTGATTGTTTCGGAAAAAGATTCGAAGCATCAGGCTTCAGGCTTGTTCGACTTGAACCATGAACTTGAAAACAATACGCGCTCTGACATCAGTACTAGGTCCTAAATGTTTATCAAATAATGTCAGTCATAACGCGAGGATATGGTGCGTTTCAATAAGCTCCCACGTTCGGTCAGGACACTGAAACGTTCGCTCCCTAAAACTAAATAGTCCCACAATGCACCGTGAAAGTGAAAACCAGAGAGCATCGATGCGTTCTCTTAACGGAAGTTCTGAAGCGAGAAACATAAATAACGAGAGCAACTCACTACTCGTAAATAAAACGTGTTCGACTTGAAGCGCGCTGCGCCTGCGCAGCTGATCGGTGTATGTATGACATAATCTTCTGTGAATTTACTAGCGGTTTGGCTTTGACCTTATATGCGCCAGAGAAACAAGCACACAGCTATCTTTAGAATTTTTTTCTTTAAACTTCTGTTTAGCAGCACCAGTTCTGTATATTTATGTGGTCGATCCATTTCTATGCTGTCGAATATGAGGCTTAATTGTTTGAGATGAGCAAAATCTGCGCAGAATCGATCACCGTGATCAGCGCGAGATGCATGCCGGTTAGAAATGTGTCCGAGTGCTCTTGCTCTGATGTCATGCTGACGTATGTAAAAAAACTCTCGCGACCGCAAGAAGCACGTGTCGGATTCTGCAGTCGGGCGCAGTTGCTCTCCACCGACTGCGCTGATCAAAAGCATGATGGGAAACGACTTACTGACGACACAGCTTAATGTTGATTTTAAAACTCTGATATCATGTTTTATGTGTATACGTTATGTGTGAATATTCCCAAACTATCTGACAGTACGATTTATTTGGGTTATGCAATGTAATTTTTATAAAATAAAATAAAAACACACATAGGCCTATGTCAAAAAAGATTGATAAACATGTATTTGGAATGGAATTAAATAAGTAGGCTACTTTGGGTGTCTTGTTCATTATATTTATTTTCATATAATAGCAACAGAACTTAAATTTCATCCAGTTTATTAGCAACAAGCGTGAATTCCGTGAATCCCGCGATATCCACCTTTGATCTCACAGGTGTCAGTTCCACTGCGTGAAGAGCTGTCCGGCTTGCCTGCTCTTTTTTCACTCCTCCTCCCACTGCAGCCGCCTACTCTCGCATACATTTCAGGCGAGGCAAGTCGCATCTCAAACAAGCCTATTAATCGACCATTTCAACGGCTATTTGTAGATGTAAGGAAGTGACGTCTTTGGTGAAGTGGATTTACTTATTGAAGAGTTAAATAAAGTTATCATGAGCACTGTAATGTTTGAAGCGGGTGTCATAACAATTGTAAGTAGACCGGTAAGGTTTTAAAACGAGCGGTTCATTCATAAATCCGTAAAATCTTACCCATGCTGTTGGAAAAACAAACCGGACGACAGAACACAACTATCGCAGCACTGAAAAGAGTTCATTTGTAACCAGCAAAGTATTTATCATAATGTAGGCTACTACTTTAAATAACATTAAAAAATATATAATTAGAGATATCAATTCTGCTGTTGTTCATAAATACCAGAAGTGATGTTGTACAATGAGAATGTCATGTCGCCGCAAATCATCAGTCATCAGTGTCCAAATGTGTAGTGATCCAGGGTCCTTACTGTCCTTAACAGTGCATGCCAGAATTCATGTACACCGATTAAAACGCACTCTATTTAAACAGTAGGCTACTGCACTCGAAAATGTATCTTTTTTTCTTTTCTTTTTTTTTTATATGAGGGACCGTAATGCCAGTTCTGACTCACTTTCCAAGATAAAATATCAAAAAAGAAAATTTTTCTTTTTTTTTTAATACCGTAATACGGAAGTTTTATGTGTCAGGTGTATGTTTTTTGTTTAGTGTTCCTTTGCCATATTAAATTGCTGTGAAGTCATGACTGTATTTCAGATTCTATGCCACTACACACTTTGAAAAATGCAAATGACTCAATGACACAATGACTGTTGATATGGTTCTTTCGTGACTTGTTATTTAGCTATGTTTAGCGTTGAAAAAACATGCTCACTCTAACTTGTTTTTTGTTTAGTTTTTTATGAAAAGACCAACTTAAAATACTTGACAACTGTTTTTTTTTTGTGTGTTCAATTCTTATTGAAACTTTTCTTCAGATCAAAAAGCAATTAATGTTCCTCACAGTGTCTCCTAATGTTCCTCATAGTCTCCCGTCACTGCTGAATTCTCTGGATCCAGGGGCAAAACTGTTTCATCAGGATTGAGCATCACTCATCAGGTACATTTTGGATTCTTTACTGTGACTCGGTTCTGATTCGATGTCCTACGCAAGAAAAAGAGGGTTTTTTCCCTTTGTTTGTATGTTAAGAACATTATACTTCCATAGAATGTGTCTGGTGGTGGTATTGATTTCTTTTAGAATGCAACTTTTGATATGTAAATACAGTCATAACGACAGCACTTGTCATGTTTTGTACCGCCACATACTAATCTCAAAGAAAGTGCAAAATCCTCGTACTGTTTCTGTGGTTTCAGAGATCAGCCACAGTTTTTGTTTTCATCTTTGTTTTCATCTAATTTATTTCAGTGGTCAATTGAACTTAGAGAGAGTATTGAGTCTTTGTATCAACAAGGAGGGCAAGCGAAATGCAACATCACAGATGAAAAAATGATTGGAGAATGATGTTTTAGTAGTTTAGACACTTGTAAAGTGTGACTCCTGCACCATGTCAAATCTCCTCTCTTTTATTAAGGGTTCAAGCGCGTAGTGCTGAAACCCTATTGTAATTGTAATTTTTTTTTTAATTAGGCTCAAGTGTCTTATATCGTTGGAATCCTTGGCTCAAGACAGACAAAAATGCATGTCCTCGGTTTTGATCGTCGCTCAGGCGAGTGTTTTGGTTCCCTTACGAGAACGTCTCTCGACTGCGTTGCAAACGCTGTGGGAAAACTCCTTTTCTCGAGAATATTGAAGCCTTTATTTTAAAACGCATTGCAGCTGCACAGTGAGAGCATCATAGTTCGCGCGAGTGAGCTGATTGGCTGTGCTGCGGCAACTTCACAAACCTATGGCGAGTGAGCAGGAGCGCGTGATCCAATGGGAGCGCCTGGCGCCCTGCCAGACTCGAGCGCCAATTTGGACGTGACAGGAGAGTATAAATTCAGAGAAAACTCGCCATATGACAGATCTATTCTCCTTCAGCTCTGAGACACACCTTGTCGCTGATTTCTCCGGATTGGAAGCCGCCTCGCCGTAGAACAGCCTCTCAGCAGAACAGCTTCGCGCCGTCGGCAGACTTCGCCAGCAAGCGTTTCCCTGTGGCATCCGGCGAATATCCTTTGCAAGCTTTCTAAAAGAGCAAATGGCGGTTTTAACAGTGGAAGCGCGTTGTTACAAATGCCGCTTCCCATCTGCGATTCCTGCGGGGTTCCCCTGCATGTGTCAGACCGACACACCTAGTGCGCAATCTGTGCTCACTAAAGGCGGCTGTCATCACTGTGACAGCATGCCTGTGGCTGTCCTCCGATCCAGACTCGCTCTCGCTACTTCAGAGAGTGAGCCTGCCCACCTTCCGTCTTCGGCGCCCCGCGAGCCCCGTAGGAAGAAGCGGCGCGATCAGAGGATCCCTGAACTCGGTGATTTCAGCGTGTGCACGCCGGGTCCTTCCCCACGTGCCTCGCCTACACCTCCTTCTCCAGTTCAGTTCGTCAGAAGCGACCAACGCCCCTCTGTTGCTGCGGCGGGACTCGTTTCCTTTGGCAGATCTGCTGAGGAACTGGATGACGCACTTTCAGTGGCGGCATCTGAGAGTGAGGATTGGTCGGGCTTCGCGGACCCCGCCCCTCCTCTCAGAGTGATCGTCTCGACACCAGAGCGAACATAGACGCCGAGCTTCTCCGTGTCATGTCTTGCGCTGTCGACGAACTGGGTCTCGACTGGTTTCACAGCTGAACCCGCCAGAAGCCGCCTCGACGAGTGGTACCTGCCGGGGCGCCAAACGGCCCCTTGTCAGCGCGCCGCTCCATTTCTCCCTGAGGTCCACGAAGAGCTCACTAAGAGCTGGCGCGCGCCCTGTTCAGCGCGTTTGCGCTCTTCTTCCTCTACCACGCTCTCCACTGTTGACGGCGCTGAGGAAAAGTGCTCCCGCCACCTGAGGAAGCGGTCGCCGCGCATTTGTGCCCTCCCACTGCAGGAAGTTGGAGGTCAAAAGCGGTGCACCCGTCCAAGCCGTGCAGGACTACTTCGGCTATGGCCAGTCGCGCTTATTCCGCCGCCGGTCAAGCCGTCTCTGCACTACACGCCATGGCGACCCTTCAGGTGTTCCAGGCTAAGCTCCTCCGCTCCATGGATGAGTCAGGCCCTGATCCGGACGCCTTCAAAGACCTAAGAAGTGCTACAGACTTGGCGCTACGGGCAACAAAGACCACTGCTCAGGCCATCGGCCGCAACATGGCCAGCCTAGTAGTATGGAGCGCCACTTATGGCTGAATCTGACTGAGATCAGGGACGCGGACGCGGACAGGGACGCGGACAGGGACGCTGGTACCAAGCTGCCTTCCTCGACTCACCGATCTCCAAAACTGGTCTCTTTGGCCCATCAGTCAGTAGCTTCGCAGAGCGCTTCACCAAAGCCCAAAAGGCTTCCAGTCCTATGACGCACTTCCTCCCGAAGCGCTCCAGTTCGGCTTCACGGCGCCCCAGGAGCACGCCACAGCCAGAAAAGACAGCACCACAGGTTCATCAGCCCTGCCCAGCGGCTGAAACCAGCCAGCATCTGAAGCCAGCGGAATGGTACCTGTTCCCCAAGCGCCAGGGCCCCCGGCCGAATCTCACGCTCGACCACGAGCCCAAAAAGCCGTCCTAGCCGGCAGAAAGAGGGGTCTATGTCCCGCCGCGGCTGGACCAGCCCCGAAGACTGCTCGAGTGCTTCTCACAGCCCCCTCTTCAGCTCAGGCGGCTGGGCAGATTAAATGCAGAACATGGGCCCGTCATCTGTCACGCACCCCTGCACCCAAACGCTGTTTTAACAGCGACCCACACAAAGCACAAATCGAGCAAATTCTCCCACATAAACCAACGGCGGTTCGGGCCCCCAAGTCTGGGCGTTCCACCGTCAGATATGATTTTACTTCTGGCTCATCGGGCTCTGCTTGGCAGGCCATCCCCGGTGTCTCAGATTGGGTGATGAACATTATAAAGCGTGGCTACTCGCTTCAGTTCGCTCGCAGACCACCGCGCTTTCGCGCTATTATTCAAACCATGGTAAGGAGCACCAAAGCTCATGTCCTCCGCACCGAGGTTTCATTTCTGCTGGCGAAAGGGGCTATCGAGATAGTACCCGCATCACAAAGCGAGTCGGGGTTTTACAGCCGTTATTTTCTCGTTCTGAAGAAAGACGGCGGCTTGAGACCCATTTTAGATCTCAGACATCTGAACAAGGCCCTCATGTCATGGCCATTCAGAATACTTACAACCAGACACATCCTAGCGGAAATTCGCCCAGGAGACTGGTTCTTTTCAGTGGATCTAAAAGATACTTTCACATCCAAGTTAACCCCCACCACAGGCCATTCTTGAGATTCGCCTTCGAGGGCCAGGCATATCAGTACACAGTCCTTCCATTTGGACTGGCACTGGCGCCTCGTACATTCACGAAGTGCATGGATGCAGCTCTCTCCCCCCTGAGACAGCGGGGAATGCGCATTCTGAACTACCTCGACGACTGGCTCATACTGACTCACAAAACCTGGCTCCTCAGCCATCTAGAATGTCTCGGGCTCAGGGTAGACTTTTCCAAGAGTATACGGTCTCTCAGCCAACGTATCACGTTCCTGGGTACAGTTCTCGACTCCGTACTTATGAGAGCATGGCCCACCACGGACCGGGCTCTGTCAATTCAGCGGCTTGCCGCGTCGTTCAAAGAGGGGGTTCAAAGAGGGGAAAAACGTTTCAGGGGATTTTGGGCCTTATGGCTTCAGCATCACAGACTTCAACTAGGCCTACTGCGTATGCGTCCTCTTCAGCTGTGGCTAGCACCTCAAGTACCACCCCATGCATGGCACTCGGATCTCTTGAATATCAGGGTGGACCAGCGCTGTATCAGAGCTCTGGACCCCTGGAAAAACACCAGCTGGTACCAGCAGGGTGTGAGCCATAGACTGTAAAAAATATGGACAAAGCGTCTGTGACGTCACCCATAGACTTTCTGAAGAACGGGTTTGAAGCATAGACTGTAAAAAATATGGACAAAGCGTCTGTGACGTCACCCATAGACTTTCTGAAGAACGGGTTTGAAGCCGTTTATGGGGGGTATGGGCGGCGCCATCTTGGAAAATCTTGGGAAATCCTAACCCCGCCCACCTTCTGACGCAGCGCGCGTCACTCACTCGCTCTGCTACTTCGGTTATCTCTGTGTATATTTAGGCAACGAAATATGTTATAAAACACCATACTAACTCTTTTCGTTTTCATTTAAAGAAATCTTAAACATTATAGCCACACAAATGTGGTTCAGGCAACCGGTATTGATTATATTCACTGCACATAACGTTTGCCTATTTATAAAAAAACAAACAAAATATAAAACACAAACCTGCCTCTTTTCGTTTTAAATATAATATAAAAATATTAAACATTTTAATATGGTAAGCGTCTGTGACGTCACCCATAGACTTCTGAAGAACGGTTTTGAGGCCGTTTATGGGGGGGTATGGGGGGCGCCATATTTCTATACAAATGTTCAGAAAGGATAACTTACAGGTATGATGTGTTGTGTCAGATCATGGCCGAGACGTCAAATTTCAGGAATTCCACTTGGCGCAGCCTATGCTCGTTGTCAGCTGTGAATCAAGCTGTCAATCGCGCCCTTATTTGTCATACATTTTATATCTAAATACGATCTAAACTAACGAGTTAGAAAAAAATTCACAGCCCTCATGGTTGTCAGGCACTCGGAACCTATCGAAAAATACAATAAAAGTCCATGGGACCAACCTGTAAAAACATGAATTTATGCTGTGAAAACGGACATTTTAACATGGGGGCTATGGACATTTGCTCCCTTTTGGGACCTTCCCCTAGCGGATTTTCGATGTATTGCAGTTTTTCGCACTTCCGGGTAGGCTTCATTTTTCAGATCAGAATGTTGCCGCTTGGTGTTAGCATGGGTTTGGTCTCAGAGAGGAGGGTCATTTCGACAGACGCTTCCAACCTCGGTTGGGGAGCCCTGTACGAGGGCAGGCCTGCCTCCGGCCTCTGGTTGAGCTCGGAGAAACGCCTACACATTAACTGCCTCGAGATGAGAGTGGTTTTTCTAGCCCTAAAAACCTTCCTCCCGAATCTGGCGGGACACCACGTCTTGGTCCGCACAGACAACATGTCAGTGTCTCCTACATAAATCGCCAGGGCGGCCTCAGGTCCCACAACCTGTTCGCCATAGACACACAGCTACTGCTATGGGCTCAAACCAACCTGCGCTCACTCAGGGCAGCTCATGTGCCGGGCATGATGAACACAGGAGCAGACATGCTTTCTCGGGGCAATGTTCCCCCAGAAGAATGGTCACTCCACCCCCAGACAGTTCTCCTGTTATGGGAGGTCTTCGGGAAGGCAGAGGTAGACCTCTTCGCCTCAGAAGACACGTCACTGCCCAATCTTTTTCTCAAAGAGCAGGGACGCGCTGGCCCACGAGTGGCCCAGCCTCCCCCTTTATGCGTTTCCCCCGGTCTCGATGCTCCCCCAGGTCATCGAACGGATCTGGAACACCAATTGCGCAGTCCTACTTGTAGCCCCCCTCTGGCAAACCCAGATTTGGTTCCCAGAGCTAATGCAACTGTCTGTGATAGCTCCGTGGCCAATTCCGCTGAGGAGCGACCTCCTTGCGCAGGCAAACAGGACTATCTGGCACTCCTGTCCCGACTTGTGGGCCCTCCATGCATGGCCACTCAACAGGTACCCCGGGACCTCCCAGAAGGTGTCCTGAATACCATTATGGAGGCTAGAGCTCCGTCTACTAGACGCCTCTACCACCTTAAATGGTCAGTGTTCTCCAGCTGGTGTTTAGCTCGGAACCTTGACCCACACACTTGTGAAGTACCAACGGTACTTTCCTTTCTCCAAGAGCTGCTGGACGCGGAACGTTCCCCCTCCACGCTCAAAGTATATGTGGCAGCTATCACAGCCTGGTGGCCGGCTCTTCTTTAGGAAAAAGCAACCTCATAGTTCGCTTCCTTAAAGGAGCCAGAAGGCTTAACCCGCCTCGGCCACCTTCAGTGCCGGCTTGGGACCTTTCTCTGGTTCTACGGGCTCTTAAGGGACCCCCCTTTGAGCCACTTCAGTCGGCTGATCTAAGACCCCTCTCTCTTAAAACCGCCCTGCTGTTGGCACTGGCATCAGTAAAAAGAGTGGGGGACTTACAAGCGCTTGGTTCCTAACACTTTTTGACTTTCTCCATTTTTGTAAACCTACTTTGGGTTCAGAGTATTTATTTTTCCCCAAATTAATTTTATAACACGACCATATAACAGTTTAAAATGTAATCTGATCTGATAAAAAAAAAAAAGAGAAATCTTAAAATATTTTCTCAATAAAATACAATTATTAAGTGTTCATATAAAATTGTCATTTTTTTAAATAATTAAAATAATTATTGATGTGGCAGCTTAAATACACTAAGTTTCATCATGCTAGCATGTGTGGAAGTATTTAAAACAAGTGTGTTACAACTGGCCTTGTGTTAGGTTGTACCCCGCTCTCCCCTATTTTAATTACATGTATTTAATTACTTTTGAGTATTTTGTAATTTGTATTTTCCTTAACAAAAATAAATTAAATGTAATTTGTAATTAAATACTTAAAATACTTTTTTAATCATGATTACTGTGTTGTGTTGAAAGGTAGCATAAATATGTTAAGGCTTAGAAGCCATGTTGCAAAACACTGGCCTACCACCCCCTCTCTTCAGCCGATACTGTTCGTCGGACGATCAAATACGTTTCTACACAAAATTTTCATCCGAGAGGGTTTTTACTATTTTTTGGGAGTCGATTGCACCATCTGCCCTTAGACTGGTGTACTGGACCAAAGCACAGAGGGCAGGTGTGGAAGGCTGCCAAGATCCCAGCCTACCACGCATCATGCCATTAATAGATGAGTTCTTGATGTACTCCATGCGGGTTGCTGTTGGCATGAAGGAGCAGCTCATTGCTGACATGTTTAAAAATGACTAGCAGTCAGCCTTGGTCGCCGTAGCTGTGTCCACGCAGGACTGCAGCTGAGTTTCTTTTGCTATCTCGCTGGACAGCTGCGGTGACACTTCAAGAGACTGGAGATGCATTAACTGAAGTAAGGTCGGGACGAAATGCAACCTGGGAAAAGTGTGCTGCATCAGAGGAAGGGATGGAAATTCTGGAGCCATGTGGTGTAGGAGGAGGTCACTGAACTTCTTGGGTGGACAGTGATAGGACATGGGAGATCCACGAGGGACAGACCCAAATTTAGATGGTGTCAGCTCCATCTCAGAAACCCCATCTCAGAAACCCCGTTATAATAATTTACAGTTGTTATAGATACACATCGGTTCTTAAATCATAATGACATGTTTATCACAAACCCACCTGTGTTCTTGGTCTGTGCCATCTTTGCAAGCCACTTGTGCATACCTTATACAACACCTAAGATTTACA